>VZTN01010081.1:4287-19133 GCA_013400515.1 Erpornis zantholeuca
AAATACTGTCTTTCTTATGTTTGTGTTAGCAGCCTTTTATAAACTTTATACAATATATTTAGAAGTGTTACAGATTGTCTTTTCTTCTTAATTTGTGAATAGCTCCCAGTAAGTAAGAGTAGCTACTAATAGTGTGTGTAAAGCAATATCGGAAAAAACCCCAAATGGTTTATGGGCTTTTTTCTGATGCTGTGAGGTATTTTTTGCCTTGGAGCTATTGTTGTCTTTTTAATTCCTATTCTTCAAATTCCTGAAATTAAACCAAACAAATATCTTTAAAGAACCTGAGGTGCCGAAGAAAGTTGTTCCAGAAAAGAAAATACCTGTGCAAAAAGTACCAGAACCTGTGATTGTCCCAGAACCAGAGGCTGCACCTGAAGAACCAGAACTTCCACCAAAGGAAGGTAAATGTCAACACTAATAAAATAACAAAAGCAATGTTTTTCCTCTTTTCTATAAACATTGTAATTATCCAAGCCTTCTGTTTTCTGAAATTCTAAATTATGCTTGTTCTATTTATCTGCATATGTGTGTGAAACGGACATATATGGTTGTTTTTGAAAAATAATGGCAAATCTTGGATGTCTGAATTGCTTGTATGTAATACTTCAGCTCTTCTTACTATTTTCACATATTCTTACTATTCTACCTGCCTGGGTTCATGAAAACCACCACAGCTAATACCTTAAAAGTTATAATAGGAGAAGAAAAAAAGTACCCATTCTAGTAGCTAAGAGCAGAAGCTATCAGTGTAATTGAAAAACCAGAAGCTCCACCAAGAAAAACTAGATGCCATCACTGCTATTTCTTGAAAGAATCTTCAGCATATTGCCTGAAATTAATATCTTTTGTCCTGTCTATTCTGTTGACAATTACCATGGCTTTTACTTATATCTTAAGTTATACTATTAGTGCATGTGTGTACTTCCATATGGGAGCATGAGTTTTGTGAGGGGGAGTGTGTGTGTGCGCTCTTGAGAGAAAAGACAGAAAAGCCAAAACATCATATATTCAGCATTTTAAAGGCCAGCATAAATGATCAACACCTGATATGTTTTTAATATTTTCATTACAATTGTCTTTTTATGTTTTATGGTTGACTTAATTTTAGTATGATGTCAGTGCAGTTGTTAAATTGAGAACTAATATCTTTTATGCACATAAAGTGGCCAAGACAACTTTGCCAGAAAAGAAAGTACCTGTTCCAGTTTCTCGAGAACCAAAGTCCATTGCAGGACACCCAAAACCAAAGCCTCAAGAGCTAGAACCGCAAGAACCAGAAGTGGTTGGAGTGGCCCTAAAACAAAAGCCTGTAAAGGCAGCTCAAAAACTAGAGCATGTTCTGGCACCTGAGGAACCTGAGACTGTTTTGATACGCCAAAAACCAGAATCTGTTGTGGCATCTCAAAAACCAGAGCATATTGTCATGCCTGAGAAACCAGAGTTTGTTGTGGTGCCTGAGGAACCCAAGCGTGATATGACATCCCAAAAACTAAAACATAGTGTGATGCCCTCAAAACAGAAGCGTGCTGTTGAACCCCAAAAAACAAAGCGTGTTGTAGTGCCTGAGAAACAAGAATTTGTTGTGGTACCTGAGGAACCCAAGCTTGATGCAGCATCCCAAAAACTAAAACATAGTGTGATGCCCTCAAAACAGAAGCGTGCTGTTGAACCCCAAAAAACAAAGCGTGTTGTAGTGCCTGAGAAACAAGAATTTGTTGTGGTACCTGAGGAACCCAAGCTTGATGCAGCATCCCAAAAACTAAAACATGGTGTGATACCCCCAAAACAGAAACCCATTGTGGAATCCCAAACACTAGAACATGTTGTAGNCTGGAGAAACAAGAATTTGTTGTGGTACCTGAGGAACCCATGCCTCATATAGAACCTCAAAAACTAAAACATGGTGTGATGCCCCCAAAACAGAAGCCTGTCACGGAATCCCAAAAACTAGAACATATTGTAGTGCTTGAGAAACAAGAATTTGCTGTGGTACCTGAGGAACCCATGCCTGATGTGCTACCCCAAAAGTTAAAATATGGTGTGATGCCCTCAAAACAGAAGCCCATTGTGGAATCCCAAACACTAGAACATGTTGTAGTGCTGGAGAAACAAGAATTTGTTGTGGTACCCGAGGAACCCAGGTCTGATGTGCCACCCCAAAAGTTAAAATATGGTGTGATGCCCTCAAAACAAAAGCCGGTTCTGGAATCCCAGAAACCAGAATCACTCACAGTCCCTGAGGAATCTGAGCTCATAGTGGTGTCTGAGGAGTCAGAGACAGCTGAATCAACCCAAAAATCAAAGCGTGTTCTGGTGCACCCTAAAACAAAGCATTTTGTGCTGCCCCAAAAAACAGAGTTTGTAGCAGCTGAAGAAACAGACTTTGCTGCAGATTCCCAGAAATCAAAGCCTATTGCAGTGTCCAGAAAATCAAAGCCTTTTGTTCCAGAACCTGTCATGGTGTCTGAGGAACCAGAAACAGTTTTAGCACCCCAAAAACTAGAGCCGTCTACACCACTTCGAAAACCAAAGCCTGAAGAGACATCCAAAGAACCAGAGGTGGTTTTGGCACTGGAGGAACCAGCACCAGCCAAACTGGCCGAAAAGGAAGAGCATGTTGCTGCTAAAAAGCGAGCAGCTGCACAGCCTAAAGGTACCTCTTATGCAGGGGATCTTTTTTCCTTCCCTTGAGTATGTTGTTTCACTGCTCATTTTAAAGCTTAATGCACATAACTAATAGATACTAATATCTTCAAAAAACATGCAATGCCTGAAAGGCTGTCCCAGCAAATTTCTCTAGCTGCTCCTGAGAAATCAAAACCTCCATCAGTCAAAGCTACGTGTTATCATGAATACATGACAGTCACACTTAATCTCTTAAGTATTACTTTAACCTCTTTTGTTCTGTCTGTCATTTTTGTTCTGTTTTAAATGATGCTTGCTAAACAAATCACAGAGAGTATGAGTGTGTGCTAAATTGTTATTTCAAAACATGTCTGTTGTCCTTTGTGTTTCAGTCTCTGTATTTAATACTGAGTTTTATTGTAACACTAAAATGAAATGCACTAATATCTTTGAAGTGCCTGAGATGGCTGAGAGGACTGTTCCAGAGAAGAAAGTGCCCCCTGCTCTATCTAAAAAACCAGAAACTTCACTGCCTAAAGGTACATGTCACACTATTATCATCCTAAAGAAGAGTGTTGTTTGCTTTTTAAGGTTTTTTTAAATGAATCTCAGTTTAAATTGATCTTTCTGTATACTCTGATATCGAAAATATGGGACAGGTATACCAAATATGAATTGCTGTGCAGGGGTGTGAAATATTTCCTCAACTAAAACCATCTAAACTTTTGTTGTACTGGGTTTATGTCATATCAAGCAGATATGGTAAACTCCTGTCGAGCAAAAAAATGCCAAAAAACTTATAGATGCAAGAGAAGGAGTTCATAAAGAGTTGTTCACATTATTAGTAGGGATGGCTTTATACATAGTTTAGTGGGACTGGGCAGTGTTATATTTACAGTTAGATTTGATGATCTTAAAGGTTTTTTCCAACCTAGATGATTCCATGATTCTATGACGAAAGACAAAATAAACAGAAACTAAAAGTTCAGCAGAGGGTAGCAGTTTTAGTACATAGAGCAAAATAATCACAAATATCTCTATGTATCTGTACCATGGAGCAGACTATTTTCTTTAAACAGTTATTTATAATTTGCCTGTATTTTGGTCATACATAAACATTTTCGACTATGGGATTTGTTACTTTGTGTAAGTAGAATTAAAGAGCTCTGAAGTTACTGTGAGCACGTAATACAGTGAGCCTCTAAAAAGTCATTTTTAATTGAAATACAAAAATTTACTAAAGACACACTAAAATTGAAGACACTATACACTGCATTGATGCAGTGATGCATCATTTAATTTCCGTTAGAAGTCCCAAGGGCTGGCCAGAGAAAACATTCCTCTGCTACCAGATTCTCTCCATCCTAAACACAATGACATTCCTCAAGTGAAGTACCACCTCAAAGTGATGATATAATCATTTAAATACGTTAAATTAATAGAATAAAAACAGTTATAAGCAACATCTAGTGATTAGAATGAAAGCCAGAAGACAATAGAGAGAAAATATGAGCAGTTAAAGAAAAGAGGAAACATGCAAAAGATAGAAAAAGAAAGGTGAAGTCAACCTGAAGGATAAAAATAGTGATAGTATCCAAGTGATAAGTACAAAGATGGCAATGACTGCCTAAACCAGCACAGAACACAGTCATTTATGAAACATGGCTGGTACGCAAATACACTGGGATTCCATAAATAAATCTCTGATTAGCTGTTACTAAGAAGCTAGATATATTTTCTACATTTCCAAGCTGAACAAGAAACAGACCACACAGAGTTCCCACCTCCTGTGGGATGTGTTGGGCACTCTGGTCATTCCACAGGCTGGAAGCAAAGCAGAGCTGGTGACTGAATGTAACCACAGCACTCTCTCAAAACAGACCACGTGCATGTACTGCTGGTTGTCTTATTGCTACTTCAGCATCTGCAGTGCCCACCAAACTAAAATACACTAATATCTTTGAAGTTCCCAAGGTGCCCAAGAAAGGTGTTCTGGAAGAGCCTGTACCTGTAACTGTGCCCAAAAAGCCAGAGCCAGCAGCAGCTCGAGGTACTTGTCTGAGCGAGACTGTCCTTGCTGTCCTACGTGTGATTTCTGATGTCTGTCCTTCTGTTCACTTGTGATTTCCTAAAATCTCTACATTCTCTGCTGTGTATCAGTTAGAAATTCTACAATTAGAATGGGAAACAGCTTTCTTATTTGGATTTTTAATGAACATTTATTTCTTTATAATTTTGACAAGAATCTCACATAATACAATTTTTTTTTATCAAAAGTGTTTTCGTCTAACCACTATGAACAGGCAAACCTGTCCTATTGTGCAGACAGACACAGTCATGATACAGCAACATGAAAAACAGACAATCAGGAAAAAAAAAAAAAACCACCAAAAAACCTGATCACTACAGTGAAAATAAGCAGGAAAGACAGGTTTAATGGACTGTGAGGGAACCAAAGTTAGTATGGGAAAAGAAGGCCCAGAGTAAAAAGAGGAACACACCTAGACAGGACATTAGTATTTTAAGACTTAGGCACACAGACCTAGATCCCAAATAACAAATACTCTGAACGTTTTATTAATGCAGTACTTAACCAAACATGCTCAATCAGGATGGTCTGACATAACTCTCTTCTGACCACAACCTCATGGGGGCCCTAGCAATTTGGTTCTTCAAATCTACAATTGCATTGCACATAATTATTACATACAAGACCACTGATGTTCTGTATTTGTACATCACAATTCTGCATCACTCTTGCTTGCTAAGCAGGTGGCTCTTTTACCTTCACAAAATGCTATGTCTAAATACAGTATTATAGAAGAATTTAAACCAAACTTAAAAGCTCCCACGAACAATGGAAAATAATTGAAAAAAACCAGAATAGAAATAAAGGCGAGTAGTCATAATAATTTAGTAATAATGATGGGATTTCTGTGCCCAAACTGCTGAATGTAAAGCACCAGCAGATTCATGAGGAATGGTAACAGAGAAGACATGAGCTGAGGTTACTCCCAGAGAAAAGCCAGATCCCAGCAGGGCTGAGAATGAAAGGCTCTCCTCCTCCAAGGGAGGAAAGGCTGCTAGACACCCTAATTCCCACCTCACCCTCAAGCCTGTGCACAGCCCACAGTTCTCTCACACAACCTACCTGGCATCACTGCTCTGAGCCTGTGCCCTGGGGGGTTTGTGGGTGTGACTGAGGGATAGAGAGAGAGAGAGAGATGTGGGCTGATGCTGTGAGACTGCTTTGGTTACGTTCATGAGGGCATCTCCAGATTACATTGCACTGTGCATCCTCCTGTTGTATGTATTAAACTGACTGCTACTAATATCTTTGAAGCACCCGAGGTGCCCAGGAAGGCTACTCGTGAGGAAAAAATACCTGTGCCCACTGCCAAAGCGCCAGAGCTTCCCGCCCCCAGAGGTACCTGTCTTCATGGATAACTTAACAAAGAAGATATTTCATCTTCTCCTCAGCCTTGTCCTACCCTCTCCTGGCCTGTCTCTTGTTTCCTGACTGAGGCTGCCAAGGCTGTGTGTGCTGGGGAAAGGATGTGTGAGGGTTGGAGCTGGCTGTTGTGATGTTGTGTGTCTGTGTCACCCTGCTTGTTGCTCCTACTTGCCATATGTTTTCAACAATGTATGATGAAACGCACTAATATCTTTGAAGTGCCTGAGATGCCTGAAGCTGAGGTCTTGGAAGAGGAAGAAGAGGTGGAAGCACCAGAAGAGGTGGCAGCAGTTGCTGAGCCTGGAGAGCCACAAGTCTCTCCAGCTGAAGGTATAGGGTGCTGTTCTGAAAGAGCCTGCCATGGCCTCCACATTGCTGCAGTGCTCAGTGTTCTTTGCCCCTCTGCACTCTGTGGGGAGGGGTGAGAGCAGCATTTGGTCATTTTGTATCTCTGTGTGTCTGTACACTCCCCCCAAAGAGGGTGGGGAAACCCTCTCAATGAGGTTTGGGCTCTTTGCAGTGAGTCCACCTTTGGCACGAGTATTAGCTGAAGAGGAGTCCCTGGTAGTCTGTCAGGTGTTTACTTTCCTGCTTTCTTGCTTGCCATTTGCCTGTTTGCTGACCTTAAACTCGGTCAAGTAAAAGGATCTAATATCTTTAAAGTGCCTGAGGTGGCTGAGGAGGAAGAGGCAGAAGAGGAGGTGCCAGTGGTCATTCCCCCAAAGCCTGCGGCTGTGCCCAAGAAACCTGTGGCTGTGCCCAAGAAACCAGAACCTCCACAAGCTAAAGGTATATCTTCTAGAGAGAGCTGGTTTTTACTTTTAATGTGTTGATTAATATTTTCATTTCTTATCCCTTCTTTTGTGTAAGATTTGTTGCTGTCCTCGGCCTTAATCTTTCTTGTTTCTGTCTTTGTGCATGACTAACCGACCAATCACTAGAGGAATGTTACAGTGCTTAGAAATATCTAAACTCTTTGATTATTATGATCTTTCCTACTAATTTAACTGTGAAATTAAGATTAAATAATATCTTTAAAGTGCTCAAGGTGCCCAAGAAAGCTGTCCCACAAGAAAAGCCGGCTGTTGCAGCGCCCAAACAACCAGAACCACCACCAGCCAAAGGTACAGGTCACTATTAGTATCATCATTAGAAAAAGACTTATGCTCTTCTGGACTTCAGTTAAACTAATTTTATTATGATGATCTACTGGACATAGCTGCCTAAGAAATAGGAAGTGCAATGTGGAGAGTCAAAAACGTGGCAGAAAAACTAGGTTTCATTCCTTGAAAAATATCTCTAGCTTACCAAACATTTAGTAAAGTTTGAGAGTTAACCTTAATTGACTGTTTAAACAGAATAACATGCTTTTCTTAAGAAGAGCCTGAAAATAAGCCTTGAAGTTTAAAGAATAAAACATTGCATCTCTGAAATTTCTAATAGATGACAGCAGCAGAGTACGTTCTCTACCTCCTTAAAAGTAAGGTAATGCCAATGTACATGAAGAATTTTTTGCTAGCAAATGACTAGATGTATGTAGTGATTTTCTTATTACCAAATTAATAGAAACAATAAGAGGAAAGAGAATATAAGAAGTATATATATATTTCTGCAGTAGAATGTAATAGTGGAACACAGAAACTTAAAGGAGGTGTAAAGAATGGAAATAATTGATAGAAAAAAAAGATGGTAATGATAAACCAAATGCTACTTTCTTAAAAAAAAGTTAAAATGATAAAGAAGTCGTGAATGATAGATGGCTGATACACAAATACACTGGGATTCCATAAATAAATCTCTGATTAGCTGTTACTAAGAAGCTAGATATATTTTCTACATTTCCAAGCTGAACAAGAAACAGACCACACAGAGTTCCCACCTCCTGTGGGATGTGTTGGGCACTCTGGTCATTCCACAGGCTGGAAGCAAAGCAGAGCTGGTGACTGAATGTAACCACAGCACTCTCTCAAAACAGACCACGTGCATGTACTGCTGGTTGTCTTATTGCTACTTCAGCATCTGCAGTGCCCACCAAACTAAAATACACTAATATCTTTGAAGTTCCCAAGGTGCCCAAGAAAGGTGTTCTGGAAGAGCCTGTACCTGTAACTGTGCCCAAAAAGCCAGAGCCAGCAGCAGCTCGAGGTACCTGTGGCTTTGTGCATCAGTCTGAGAGTGTCCTTGCTGTCCTACGTGTGATTTCTGATGTCTGTCCTTCTGTTCATTTGTGATTTCCTAAAATCTCTACATTCTCTGCCGTGTATCAGTCGGGAATTTGATAATGCAGTATTTTGTATAAACAGCTCAAGTTATATTTTGAGTTCACCATATTGGTGTCTTATTCTGAATCAGTAGATACCAAATTGTTTTATTTTAACAATTGATCATACGTTTTCCGTACGACTGCCCAAATCTATTATCTTCAATTGACAAGAGTCTGTGTGACTCTTCAGACAGACTCAGGGAGTGTATATAATAGACATAAATCTTTTGAAATGAAAACCCAATTTTTATTCAGCCATGCACCAGTGCAGTAGGAAGTGACAGTGTAGAAAGTTTTTAAACAACTTGCTAACACTTTTAGGGTTTAGAATACAGAAAAGAATCATTATGAAATCCATTTCACTGTACAGACTGTGGAAGCTGCCACAGTGAAATGAAAATTGAAGCAAGAGAGGTACTTAGGATTAGAAAATCAGCTCAAAAAAACAAAAAAAGAAAAGCATAAATTAAGATGGATATGCAGAAGGACAAAAATAGGAAAAAATGACAAAAAATGTCTTCCTCATCCTGTCACTACCCTAACTGCTTAATGTAAAGCACCAGCAGATTCATGAGGAATGGTAACAGAGAAGACATGAGCTGAGGTTACTCCCAGAGAAAAGCCAGATCCCAGCAGGGCTGAGAATGAAAGGCTCTCCTCCTCCAAGGGAGGAAAGGCTGCTAGACACCCTAATTCCCACCTCACCCTCAAGCCTGTGCACAGCCCACAGTTCTCTCACACAACCTACCTGGCATCACTGCTCTGAGCCTGTGCCCTGGGGGGTTTGTGGGTGTGACTGAGGGATAGAGAGAGAGAGAGAGATGTGGGCTGATGCTGTGAGACTGCTTTGGTTACGTTCATGAGGGCATCTCCAGATTACATTGCACTGTGCATCCTCCTGTTGTATGTATTAAACTGACTGCTACTAATATCTTTGAAGCACCCGAGGTGCCCAGGAAGGCTACTCGTGAGGAAAAAATACCTGTGCCCACTGCCAAAGCGCCAGAGCTTCCCGCCCCCAGAGGTACCTGTCTTCATGGATAACTTAACAAAGAAGATATTTCATCTTCTCCTCAGCCTTGTCCTACCCTCTCCTGGCCTGTCTCTTGTTTCCTGACTGAGGCTGCCAAGGCTGTGTGTGCTGGGGAAAGGATGTGTGAGGGTTGGAGCTGGCTGTTGTGATGCTGTGTGTCTGTGTCACCCTGCTTGTTGCTCCTACTTGCCATATGTTTTCAACAATGTATGATGAAACGCACTAATATCTTTGAAGTGCCTGAGATGCCTGAAGCTGAGGTCTTGGAAGAGGAAGAAGAGGTGGAAGCACCAGAAGAGGTGGCAGCAGTTGCTGAGCCTGGAGAGCCACAAGTCTCTCCAGCTGAAGGTATAGGGTGCTGTTCTGAAAGAGCCTGCCATGGCCTCCACATTGCTGCAGTGCTCAGTGTTCTTTGCCCCTCTGCACTCTGTGGGGGTGAAAGCAGTCATTTTACATGTCTATGTTCATGACCTTTAGCTCATTTAAGTAAAAACAACTAATATCTTTTAAGTGCCTGAGGTGGTTGAGGAAGAAGAGGCAGAAGAGGAGGTGCCAGTGGTCATTCCCCCAAAGCCTGCGGCTGTGCCCAAGAAACCTGTGGCTGTGCCCAAGAAACCAGAGCCTGTTGCTGTCCCAAAAGTACCAGAACCTGTTCCTGTCCTTAAAAAACGTACAGTTCCATCAGTTAAAGGTACATACATCAGTGACTGAGCATCTCTTTACCTCTCTTCTCTGAATATCTTTTCCCTTGTTTCACTGATGTATGCCAAATGAGTAATCTGCTGCTTAAATTTATTATTCTTCATGTTTTTTATGCCCTACTCTTTAGTCATTGTATTTTTCACTATTATGTATATATATGTGTCTTAATATTCACAAAAATGAAAATTTACTAATATCTTTAAAGAACCTGAAGTGCCAGAGAGAACTATCCCAGAAGAGAAAGTGCCTCTTACAACACCTAAAAAGTCACAATTAGAAAAACCAGAGCCTCCTCCAACCAAAGGTACATATTGCCAGGAGGCATCTCCTGAGAAGAAATGTTTTCTCTGTTCTTTCTTTTCTTTGTTCATAACCAAGTCTATAAAATTTGTCAGTTGAATGTAGCCTACCTTGAGAAAGACTGGAGCAGAGTCTTTCATGGTTATGGCCACTGTTACTGTGGTTTTGTGTGTGGTAGATGTCC
This sequence comes from Erpornis zantholeuca, assembly GCA_013400515.1. NCBI lineage: Eukaryota > Metazoa > Chordata > Aves > Passeriformes > Timaliidae > Erpornis > Erpornis zantholeuca. The sequence continues at coordinate 14,852 of VZTN01010081.1, forward strand.
TTGTCTTTTTATGTTTCATATGTACATTTATATACACACAAATAAAAGAACCTTAATATTTTTTTAAAGTGCCTGAGGTCCCCAAGAAACCTGTCTCAGAGGAGAAAGTACCTGTTGCTATTCCTAAAATACCTGAATCACTACCAAGTGAAGGTTTGTGCCACCATAGATTTTACTCTAAGAACAATCCTTTGTCCTGTTCTTCCAAGTATAAGCTTTAAAGTAGACATTTTCCTTTTTCTCCCATTGTGATGTTTGTAAGTTGTTCACTTCGTATTTTAGATTATGCTAGTCAATATTTCTTCTATCTGTTATTATATCTTCATATTTGGAAGTAAAATATATGCTCCTGCACAGGATAAATGTCTTTTTAAGATAATATTAAATTCCCACTAAATTGGAGTCTCTCAAAAGTTAGTATTTATGTTGCTGTTATAATCTTAAATTAATTGAGAGCTCTGAGATTTTTATTCTTTCCTGTTGCAATGACTCATCCACAAATTAAATGTTTAGTTTATACTGCATACATAAAAATTCTATCCTTCACACAATCCTGACTCATGCTTAGAAAAGAAAGTAGTTTTTCAATATCTTGCATTAACTGCAAAGGTGACCGATACTGAGTAATTACTTACCCTAATGTGTATTTGTCTGTCTGTTGGAGCAGATTTGCTTTTAGTTATATTTGTATAACTGTTCACGTGAAACGATCTTATAATTGAAAACTTACACCAATTGTCAATATTCTTTAAAGAATATAAAATCATAGAGGAGATTGAGCCTGAAGAAGCAGAAGAAATTCCAGTTGCAGAAGTTGAAAAAGCTTTACCAGTTGAAGGTATACAAAGTACTTCCCTACAGGCTGCCCCACATCTTTCTTTCATTATCATCCTGTGCAGTTTTTTGCTCGCTCTCTCATTTTTCACACGTGCCCATATGTTGTTGGTCACCTGTACGTTGTAGGTCTTTCTGTGATTCTTCCTTTGTTGTGTTCTGGAAATTATTTCCCATCATTTAATTCCAAGTATAACCTGAAGATTGTTTTAAATGCTTTCATTTTGTCTTCCCATCATTTGGTTTTCTACCTTTCTTCTCATGTTATTAACATGCTTTTTTAAGTTGGCTTGGATATTTGTATTGTGTGCATGCCATTAAGGGGTAACCTAAGGCTCTTTCATGCTCCCATTTAATTCAATGACATTTTTTCACTGGCTTCACTGGAAATGGAAAATGGTGGTCTTTAGGTTTTACATTACTCTTCACATAACTACCACCATAGGGAATTTATTCTAAATCTATCTAATGTTATTTAAAGTGCCGGAACCTGAAAAGAAGGTCCCCGAAAAGCGAAAACCACCACCACCTGCTCCAAAGGAAGATATTAAACTGGCAAAAGATCTGCTTAAAGGTATAATCATCTGAAGCCACAAATAACAGTGGAAACTCAAAACATAATCTTTTAAAATTATACTGATGAATCTTGAAAAGCATGCTTTTGAACTATCATTCTGTGCCTTTTTTATTTCTTTTCTAATACACTGTACTTTAATGGTGCGCCTCACTAATGTGCAGGTCCTCATGATTTTTTATCAGCGTTATGCCGTGAGTTCTTTTCAATAGTTACAGAAGAAAAGCCTATTTATTAAAACAGTTTTAATCAAGTTAACACCTTCTTCTATCCTTAATATAATTCTTCTCTCTTTAACATATTCTTACAAATTAAAAGAATCCCCAGCAATAATTTCCTGGTGTTATTATATGAACATTGGTTTCAGATCAACTGTGCTTCTTACAGACCACCTGACTTTTTCTAAACAGTTAATCAGCAAGGATCTTAGCTTTGCAGTTTTTGGCCTTCTATTACATCAATGCTACTAATGAGGTGTTTGGCATTTTTACAAAACTCCTTTCTTTTTTGACTCTAATGTGTGTTGTAAAATTCATATAATTTTCTTTAAAGCTCCAGAAGCAAGGAAGAAGGTTGTGCCTGCAAAACCTGTTGAGTCTCCGAAACTGGAACCCCCACCTGCTAAAGGTACCTACCTAATATAAGGATCTTGCTTAAAATAAACCTCTCGTGAGTCCAAAGCTGTAGTTCTCAATATCTTCTTCTTTAATTTGCTCACATGTATCAAAACACTGTCTATATTAGATTATGCTCAACAGTGCACCCCCATTTTGGGCCTATATGTTTGCATTATATTTATGTCCACTTTAACTGCCCATCATGCAATCTGTGAGATGGAAGACACAGAAACATAGAAGAGTGGGAGAGTTTTATCACTTGTGTAGATGCTCACTTTGGTTTTCTACTTAGCTGTAAATAAAAATAAAATACTGCTTAAATGTATACAGCATTGTTCTAACATACTTAGTTTATTATTTTTCTGAAATGTAACTTATTCTTGTGAGAGGAGGCTTTCTAGAGATGGGAATGAGTAATGTATTGAGCAAGCCACTTCACAACTATGCCTTTATATTATCCATATGTACTGGAGTTTAAGATAAACTAAGCAGCTAAGCAGTGGACATTCCTTCTTAATGCTGTTCCAGGTATAGAGATTAAAGTGGATCCTTATGAGTATCACAGACAGACAGCTCATATGAATAGATATGTAACATAAGCCTGTAGTGAAAGAGGACAAGGAAATAAAAATGTTACTATGATGATGACACTTCTTGAATACGTAACCTTTATGGTTTTCTCAAACCATGCTTCTCTTCTGTTGATTTTTATGAAAACTTTCTCTTAGGTATAAACTTAGATTACAGCTGTATGCAGATTACACAGAAAATATATTAGAACTATTGACTTCAGGATCTACAATTTTACATTTGATTTTAATATTCAGTAGTGAACTAGCATTTGATTTGCCTGTTTGGACAGGCTAGTTGTTGGTTAGCTCTTATTACTGTCATGAACCTATAATAAAATCTGGAATAATATTCTTTTAAGTGCCTGGACTTGTAAAGAAACCACGCAGAGTAATTCCTGAGCCTACTCCCCCACCAAAAGAAGAAGTTGTTTTGAAAAGAGGTATAGTAACTTGACTCTGTTTTAAAAAAACCCAGCATTTTAACATTGTTCAGCATATTCCCATTAGTAAAATTGGTTTGTGTATGTTGTATGGAAAATTACATGATCCAATATTACCTGATGTCTGTTTCTTTGGAAAAGCAGTTGCAATATTATCTGATGTCTGTTTCTTGGGAAAAGCAGTTGTAGTTGCAGGCATGAAGGGTGGGTAGCCTCCTGAAAGTCTTTCAGATCCAAAGGGTCTGTAATGAAAAACAGAGCAGAACACTGAAAATCTAGTTCCCTATCTCTCATTGTTCTGTTTTCTTTCTCTTTGTATTAGAATTGAGAGTCTTCCACTGTCTTCAGCTGCTGGACGCCTGTCCAGTGACAGTGTAAATGTTATTAAAGATACATGTGTAGTCTATGTATTCTCTTTTATGGTTTTCTTAGAAGTACCACTCAGATCACAGAACCCCACGGTGCTAATGGACATCAGTCCCCTTTCCTGCAACCTCTGGGGCATTCTGAATCAGTTTGTTCTCAACTATTGCTTATAAAAATGGAGCACTAATTCCAGTTATCTTTGAAATACCACAGGGGGATGATTCGTGCCTGTGTACCTTGCAGCCAACTTTCAAATTTCAGACAACATAATAAAATATAATATTCCATTTTTGAGATGACAGTGTCATTACATATCCAAGATGGAGAACTGAGAGGACAGAAATAAGTGAATCAATAAAATGGAAAACAGATATTATTTAAATTTGAGCTCTCCAAATACGACACTTGAAGATGTAGTCTTGTTTTCTCACTGAAGTCAATGGGAGTTTAATCTATAAACCTGCACTGTGTCCCTAAAAATCATCTTTAACTACAGTTAATAATTTGTAATTGCATATAGCAAGTCATCATTTAAATAAGAGAATAAATACATAAGATATTACAAGAAATTTTATTCTATCACAGTCGGTTAACATTAAAATCTTTCCTCTCAGATGGACTGCTCTTAACAAAAATGTCTTTTTTCCTTAGATGACTTGAATTTTAAATGAATCTCAGAATAGTATCTTGAATAGTTACACAAATCTTCCATTTCTATTGAGCAATACATTTTATTTTCCTGTTTCTTTATGATTGATGTTTTTTAATCTGTCTTGTTCACTATCTTATTCTTTTGTTTGCATGTGCTTTAAAAACTGAGATTTCTTTTCTTTTGAAGTTCTTAAAAAGAAACCTGAAGAGGAAGAACCTAAACCAGAA
>VZTN01010096.1:0-13626 GCA_013400515.1 Erpornis zantholeuca
AAGGAACAGAAGTACTAAGGCATTCAGAATTGCTGAAATATCAGGGACTTTTATTTTAGGTCATTCCTACATTATTTAATATACTACTGCTTAGTAGGAAAAAGAGTGCTCTTCAGGTTTCACCATCACTTTCTATTTATAAAACTACCAAAAAACCAATTTACTTGATGCAACACAAAATGATTCAAAGACTATTTTAAACTGCAAACTTTCAAACAATGTTACCCTTTCAAGCCATAATAAGATTACAGGTCAACCAGAAAAAAAAAAGGTATCAGGGTCATGAAAGCAAGTTTCTAAACGTTTTTTTGTTTTTTATCACTGTCAGTGAATGTTGTATCATGCATTCTGACTGTTGCAACGTTTCAATACGAACATCCTGAGCTCTAAGATTCTCTTGTCCTTACTAGGTTACACTCCCTGTCAGTGAATGAATTCTGGCATGGTAACTCATGTGAGGCTGTTACCAAAGGCAGACTTCCAGTATAGCTAATCCTTGTGGGCTGCCTAGTCAGTGAAGAAAGGCTGGAACATCCAGTAGGTATTTCAACCAAATGTCTGTCTCTCTCCTGTTTATTTCTCCATTGCATGTTTTGGGTCTCAACTTACTTTTGGAAGAGAACTCAAACTGTGTAATACAGCAACACTCATCAAGGAAGGAGCAAGTAATTCTAACAGCAGACATATGTAACCTATGCATGTATACACAGAGCTTGAGGAGTTTAATTTAAGATCTCTTTTTTATTCTCCAGATTTATCTCACTCTTCTTGAGTCTCCCCCAGGATTATGTGAGAGACTCTTTCAAGAGACTTTTGAAACATTTTTTTCTATTCCAGACAGGGTTTATTCTCTACTTCTTTTCTTTCAAAGCAAGAATGCTCATGTGTGCATTCATGGGTGCACTTTCTCTTTCTCAAATAAATGGTGAAAAATTCTTCTACATATTATTGTTTTCCTTTTGAGAGTACTCTGCTTACTCAGCAGACTAATTCTGGTATCAGGTTAACAATTGCATAGTAGATGGTTCAAACTTAAAGCTGGTTTTCATTGGGCAGTAGCTTTCTCTTTGTACTACAAAATTGTCTCAGAAAAATGTGGCTGTTTCACAAAGATGTAAGTGACTTCTGGATCACAGAAAACTTTTTTACAAAGTGGTATTCATATAGATGGTTATTGAAGTTATTGAACTGAAGTAGACTAAATGATGAACAATCATACATAATCATAGACTAGAGAATAAAGGAAGGAAACTTCAAGAGACTCCCTCAGAATTTCACTGTGCTTTCTAAAAGGTGGACTTGTGGTGTGAGTAGGACTTCAGTAGTCACCGCTCCCAGAATTACAATTTAGTGACTAATATCAATATTCGATTTATTCTCAGAAGCATGAGTTCTCATAACAACCCATGAAGTAGAGTGGAATATGTGGATATATAGCCAGCATTTTCATATGAAAATTTAAATTTGCAGGAAAAGAAAAGATCAGTGCAATTCCCATATATCTTAATCCTTAGATGAGAGGTATGGTGGGTCTAAACTCTACTTCCAGTTTTCTCCATTAATTGAATTTTACTGCATGTAATTTCTGTGCCACTATTGTTGCTCCTGTTAAGATAATGTAATATTTACTCATTCTGTCAAAATACTTTGAGATACAATGCATTACTTTAAAATATGAGTGTCTATTGTGAGAGATGTCTCTAAAGGAGTTATGAACAGCTTCCAAAAATGAGTCAGTCTATCATTAAAACCCTTGAACAGCAAGGCAAGACTGTCCTCTTTATGAAAATTGCTGGCAACACGAACAAGAGTTTAAACAAAAATAGTTCCTTGTGTTATGGAAAATACTACAATTGGAGCAGTGCTTTGGTTGCAGTGCTTTAGTTACAGTGCTAGACCGTACAGAGGAGAATGCACAACCAGCTCTTGATTCTGACACGGTTTTGTTAAGTTTAATAATTCATTTAGTCAACTCACTTTGAAACATTTTGAGCATACTTAATTACTAAATCTGCTCCCTCTGATTGCTGAAGTAGTGTAACACAGGAAAGAGAACTTCTCCTCAGCTCCTGATAGTGTCCCAAAAAGAACACCCTCCTATCAGAGGAGGCAGCTGAACAACTTTCTCCAAATAAACTTACTCCCATTTTGAATAAATATTCCTCTATTATTTTTGTAAAGTTTTGGTTCCAGCTGGCTTATGCTAAGGAAATCATAAGGAAACCATGCTAATCACCATGATTTCTGTGTTCATTTGTAACCTGCTGAATCTACAGAATACTTTAAAAAGAGGTTAGTGAGCAGTTATTTCAGTGATATTAAGTGCAGATGTCATTGTTGAAGAAAAGACAAGTAAAGAGAAATCTTTACAATATCTAGGATGTTAAGTCCACTAACCACAGTCAGTTTTTCTGAAGTGTCCACACACAACATGTTATTGCAGAAATCCACTCTGTCTCTCTCCCTTTGCATACCTGTTTGACCAAAGTAAAAGTCACAATTTTAAACACTGCGTAAAATACATGCCATTGATGTTTGTAAAACATTCCCTCTACAAAAGCAGAGTCATTGAGAGCCATAAAACACCCTAGTCTGAGAAATTTCATCTGTTCCATCCTCCTCCAAAGAATATGCTATTTTAGCTTGCAAGCATGCTCTGGGAGAAAAGTTAGTTCACCTCCCTCTCACGTTATAGACTGTTGGCTCTTTATCTTGTCCAAAACATTTACCTCTCAATTAAGTAGCAGAGAATTATGATGAAATAGCAGAAGTAGAGCTGATTGAATCATAAATTTGGAATCCTAAACCTTCTGTAGCACTGAAACTTTAAAAAATTCTGATAAATGTAACTATGATTATGCAAGATACCAAATATTTCTTTTGACGAAGTTGCAGAGTGGCAGCTTTCTCTTCATCAATACCCTCACTCAAGAACGTGACATGAACCTATGACATTAATTTCAGGCTCCTGTTTTTGAGATTCTCAAGTTCTGTGCCTTTCTTATGGAATTTCTGAAAGGAACTCATAGTTCTATCATTTATACCTTTACCAATAGCAATAAATTAAATCTTTATTTTGATGTACCAAGACTTCTGGGTTTGGAGGGTTTTTTGGGGATTTTTTTTTGGTTTTGTTGTTGTTATTTGTTTCTTTTTGGATTTTTTTGTTTGTTTTTGTTTTGTTTTGCTGTTTTCTTGTTAGAAAGCCAGAAAGCAGCACTTATGCACAAGAACTTTTTTTCTTTTCTGCTTTTTTTAATGAAGAAAGAAAGCTGATTTTAGGGAATAGGAAAAATACCATACCATGACAGGTAACCAACCTACAACAGAGCACTGACATCTGAAATCTTAGAAAAAAGAAATAAAGGACTGGACGGAAAATACAGTGAAAGGGTGAAATACCTTTAAGCATAACTTCTAAATCACTTCAAACCTTTCCAAATAAAGACTTCATAAAAGCTGTACTTCTGGGAAGAAAAAAAAGAAAAAAGATCAAAGCACACAGCAATACTCTTTTTCAACTATTTGGCAAAATGGCAACAATACTGTTTGAAACTTGCCAATGGTAGGCACTGGCCTGCTGCACTTCTGATATCAAAAAAAAAAAAAAAGAAAATGGTATTATTTGTCTCCAACTGATGCTTGGTTTTTTCCATAATGTGTACCTAATGATACACATCTGCGTTATTGACATGTGTTGTCAATATGTGAACAATATTAGTATTTCTCTTGGTCTGATATTTGTATGCACAAGCCCAACTGATGTTAGTATCAACAATCTTCCCATATACCAAACTATAACTTTAGATAACTAGAGGTTACTTCTAAATAAAGCAACAAACTCTCTCCAAAACCCACAAAAGTGGGGCTATTCAGAAGAGAATATCTGAAGAATATTACCTGTAAAGGAAAAATAATTTCCCAGTCATCCATATTAATTTCTGGGTAGACAGGAGAACTGGCTTTCCACAGTTTTTCAGTATATGAGAGGCTATGAATGCCTCTCAGAGAAGATATGACAGATGTGAAACCTCAGCTGTAGCTTTCTCTTGCTCTTATTGTGTACTGCACTGCAGAGTGTGTAACACATTCACAGCACAACACATACCCAACACAATGATATGGTCTCAGTAACTTCCATCTGTGTAAAGATGACACAATGAGCTACCCAAAAGAAATCAAAATACTATTGCTAATGCCTTACATGTCACATCCCACATATATCTTAGTTCTGAGAAGATATAGGCAAATGTTACTGACATGATTTAGGAATGGTATTCCCCAATATAGTGCTTTCACTGAAACATTCCAAACCATGCGAAAACACTCCAAACCATGTGCAGCTCTCTCATTCATTCCCTCCTCCCCCTCCTCATCCTTCTGCAGCTGCTGGAGAGGAGAATTGGAGGCACAAAAGGCAAAGATCATTGGTTGACATAAGAACAGTTTACCAGAAACAGCAATGAAATAAGCAAGGTAACAGCATTAATATCAATGACAGAGTGCACAGGAGAGGCAAATGATTCACACGCAATTGTTCACCACCAGTAATACCCTTCTCCTGCCCTTGGCAATCATGGGAGGTGGTATAGGATAACCCCTGGGTCCAAGCCAAGCCTCTTGTGGCTACTGCAAACATTAACCCTCTCCTAGTTAGAACCAGGGCAGTTACTTATATTTCTTTTGCGATTTAGTTGTTGCATTCTTTTGCAGTATATTTTAAACCACCACAGAACAAATAAGCCCTCAGTCCTTCAGTATACTGAAAGTGTAATAGTATACACCTCTGGGTATACACCTCTACCCAGTACACTGGGTAGTTTCCTATGGGTTTGGGTTTTATGGACATTGCAATTGCTCCCAAGCATTATGAATAGCTGCTAGCTATCACAAAATACTTGGAATATATTGCCAAAGCCATTTCAAATAATTTTTATAGCCATTGTGGCCAATATTTTTATTTATTTATTCATGCTATTAACATCACAGAATCCAGGATATCAGCCTCTGAAGCTATTCTATGTCAACCTGAATTCTACAGCTTTCTCCCTTTTCCCTATTAGTTAGTATAAAGCTATGTTGTGCGGTTAGAGCATGGTGTAGTAATCTGTTGTTCAAAATTTATTTGCAGCTGCTATATGCAATACATGGTTCCTTTCCCCCAAAAGAATTGATTTGAATATCTTTTTTTTAAGCTGCGGTAACTAAACACATCAAGATTGTGGGGATATACAATCCAAGCTAGTTTGAAACCTTTAGTTTGAAACCATAGTTGCTAGGTGACTGGACCTTCAAATCTTAAGTGCAAATTTTCTTTATTATTTTCTTTATTTGAGTCCTGTGCATGGCTGAGAAACAGCATGTAGTGGTCTCAGTCTGGTGCCTGGCTGCTGCAGACAGAAAGCATTTCTTATCTAGAGTACAGCTCTTAGACTACAGATGAAGAATGAGGCCATGGTTTCATTTCAGCAAGGGTAGACAAGTTTTCAGACTGTGCCTGTAGCAACACACGGAGGTAGACTGCCCAGTCTGAGTGGGACAGCCTCTTTCCCAGGCTTCCTGCCATGCACCCTTCGCAGCCCAATGTTGGAGTGAACAGTTGGAGTGAACTCACTGTTGCCTCATGCTGCTGTGGCATGATCTGGTTACATGCATAAAATGCGCTCCACAATGTTCCCCTTCCAGGGCCTGGCTTTCTGAAGAGTCACAGAGCTCCTGCACATTTTGACAACTGGAACACTCTTCCAGCTTTTCATTTAGATCCTCTCAGTCAGCAGCTTTAGTTTAGTTGTCAAAGTGTTTTCTGTGAAAACTCCTAAGTGCTATACAAAGTTTTGCCAATAAACAGTGCTGGGGCGGAGGGCTATTCTGATAGAAATGCGACAGTGATATGTGACTGGTGACAAAACATGGGTCTTCCAAGTCTGAGCTCTGTTCTCCAGTGTTCAAGTTTGGACTTGTCAAGCCTAGGAATGGATGAAATACTATCCCCAGGCTTCATGCTGCACAGCCACTGAACCATCTATCTGGTACTGAAATGGTGCTCTGTCTTGCACACAGGCTACTTCTAAAGGGGACTTGAATTTTACTCCTGGAAAGCTGGGTGCATAAATCCTAGGAAATGCAACACCAATCCCTAAAACATCTAAGTGCCTTTTTCGAATTTAGATTCATGGTACTTTTTCAAGGTCTGGGAGACAGTAATGGATACAATCATTTTCCCATGTCAGTGTGTGTCAGATAGGTATAATCACAGACATATGGCAGATGAGAAAATAAACACAGATTAAACTCAAGCAGCTGTCCAAATATTACACTGTAATGAACTCATGGTCAGGAAATCATGCTGAAATGTGTTTACTTAAGATCCTATATAGCAAATTCAAGTAATTGTTGAATTACAGTGTTGAGTACACATTTCTCGTATCAAGTATGGAACTCCATATTTATTTAATGCCACTAAAAAAAGTTTGCCCCCAAAATGTCCAGAAGTATACAGAAGTCTTCTAACAAATCACTTTGAAATTAAATTGAATGACTAAACTGTGAGGACTTGGTTCTCCCTCACTGGTGAAACACCTGGTCCTTTTCCAGATGAATGAAGCCAGATGGAGATAAAGAGAGGAAAAAGTGCATGGCCTGTTGCCCTGTTAAGTGAAAACATGACTGCATTAGGACTAAACTGATCTCAGTCAGTTTCTCCTTGCACCAAAAAGATTGCCTGCTAGACCTGACAACTGTTCGCTTCTATCACCTTTCTTTGGTCTCCATGCACATATTTGATGCAGCTGATGAATGATGTCACTTTTGGTCAATTGTCCTGAAAAGATGGAAGTGTTTGCCTTGAGGATACCATGTTCTATTACACAGAGCCTGGTTACTTTTCTCCCATTGTGCTTTACAACTTGCAAGAACTGTCTTTACAGATAATCAGATTTTCCCTCTGCAGGGTCATTTAAGCTACAGTGTCTTCTGTCAGTGTTGGCATTTGAGAGCTTTAATACTGACAGAGTTGTAAAGGAGCAACTCAAGAAGAGACAGAGAATCTTAGCCATTTTCTTGTTCAACTTTGAAAATTATTTTTGCAATGAGAAACCAGCTATACAATATGTCACTAAGAAACTGATTAAACAATAGATTGATAGGAGATTTAACAAAATAAATTCTGGTCACATTTGTACTCGATGGATGGACGTGGTTAGGAACACAACAGTTTAATCATACAGTCAATTTTTTCAAGAGAAGCCACAGAAATTCCAAAAATTTAGGATCAAAGGACCAAATCCTACTAATTTTCAGTCACTGATCCTAAAAATCAAGTTTATTGTTGGAAACTCTGCATGATAACAATTAAAAATAATCTGTGTGGGTTAAAAAATGGAGGCATGATTCCATGGTTGGGAATTCAGGTAGCATTCCAAACTGATTTATACAAACTTCCTTGGTGGATCAGGACCTTAGAAATGACAGTATGCCAATTTTGTGAGCAACAGAGTGCTTTGAAAGACATGATAAGAGCACAAGACTAATAAATTCTTGCATTACATGTCTGTTTTGTTGTGCGTATGTTTTCAGTTTCTGTTTTAATGTAACATTTAAATGCAAAAAAAAATATTTCGGCAAAAAGTCACAATATTGTGAATTCCAATCATATAAAAACATGGAGCTGAACTGCAGAAATAAATTAAAGTATTAACTCAAAAAAACTGAAGTTGTAACAGGATATAAATCAAAGGGTTTTTGAGAGAAAGGAGGATTAAATGGGAGAAAAGGCAAAATAAAAACAGAAAAAGTAAAACATTTAAGTTGAACTAAAACATGCCTACTCTGAAGAGTAGAAGAATAATACTGGGGGCTAAAATTAGAGATATGACGCCAAATTAGTACAGTGTTGAAGACTGTGTTATCTTTTTTTCTTTTTCATTTGTTTGATGTGGGTTATTTTCCTATTTTAATTTTCTTTTTTTGCCAATATCATATTTTGGTCTGCCTTGTAAGAGAGGAGTTTGGGATATCTTTTGTTTAAATGAAAGAGGTAGGTAAATATCATGGACTGCTGTTCTTTGAATTCTGAAAAAGATGCCTTTCTTTGGTTTTTCTGGGCTTCTGTAGCTACTAAAATACTCAGAAACTCACCTCAACTTTCATTTAATTTCCTCCTGCCTAAAAACTCTCTAGTGGGTCTATTTTCTGCTTTGAATGTCTTTTCAGTTCTGGTTAGCTAAAGGTTGTCCATCAAATTCAGATTGTACGATCTTAAGAGAAATGGTGCTATTTCCACTTACATATTATAAAAGATTGCAAACAGCTGAATTTTATGCCCTGGAAAAGACAAGAGTGGTATTTAACAGAGTTATTCACTATTCTGAGTATTTCTTTTTCTGCTCCAAAACAAATGAGAAAGGAGAGACAATACATTAAGCCCCAAAGCAAGCTTTTCACTGGTAACAAATTAATAAAAGTCAATTGTAACTACTGTAATATGTAACATTATGTCATATTAATTCTTCCTTAACTGTACACAAATCCCCTCTTAAGGGTTTGCTGATTGCACTCTATTGCACAAGTAAACAAAGAAATAACAAGTATAGCATAAGACTACTCTATGGTGCTGCTCTTCTTTAGCCTTCTTTTGGTACAGGCTCTGCTTGTTGTCTGACCTCAAAGCTGCCGAACAAACCCAGGACTGTATTTGTGTATGTTTACAACAGCAAGCAAAATGCCCAACAGGTGTGGATGTGCAGCTGGAAAGAGGAGGTGCTCAGAATGCCCACAATAGGTGCATTTTGGAAGAGGTTACTTTGGACCACCTCTGTTTTGCCCACTTTCCACTGCAGTCTCTCGTCTTAAAGACACAAGAATGCATTACCAGAATACAGACAGGAGATTAAGGCTTTTTCTTCACCCTCACCCCCTTCCCAATACAGCAATAAGTAGAGATTACCTTTGTTAAATGGTCCACTGCCCTGTAAGTCTCAAAGGACTTGTATCATATAGACTGCACAGGTAGAGAAAAAGATGACACATCACAAAACTATGTGCTGAATCATGCTAATGTAAAGGTCTTTAAGAGGAGGTCATAATAAAAGCAAAAACAGTACTGTTGGTTATACTATATGTATATGAGAAATCTACATTACACGAAAAAGCCCGAGAGATGGGAATTACTTTATGACAAAGCTTTGATGCCTAAAGGAAGATTAAAATACTTCTTACCTAGTCATTCAATAACTTGTGAGCCATTTTAATATTTTCTAATGTCTGCTGATAACAGTAGACTCCTGAAATAAGCAGTTCCTAATTAATTATATGATGACGTCAGAAACAATCCTGGAAATTACAAGTCTGCAAGAGGGGATTTAAAAAAGGTATGAGGTGCTGAAGTAAAGCATCAAAATAATTATGCAGACATTTAGTACTTTAGACAAGAAAGGTAAATAAGTAAATACTGTTTCACAGTAAATAAGAGATTCTCCATTTTTTTCTTTTTTTTTCTGTCTCTACTTAAGAATAAAAATATACGTGAGACATACACTCTTGCAGCAACTGCATTAGTTACATTTTTATTTGACACTGAAAAAATTTTGTATATTAGATTATTCTAATGACAAGTTTGCTTTACTGTTATCATTAATAAACTGTTTTTGTGTATATGATGAAGTGTAGCTAAAAATAATAAAAAAATATTTTATGTCAAAACCTTAAAAAATTTTCTTGTGTGGTTGTCCCAATGGTCTGATAAGGTATACACCTTAACAACCCATGAACCTTTCTGTGAGAGATCCTAATTTACACAGATTCATTAGTTATAGGTCTCCTGCATTCAGAACTAAATACCAGTGATCTGACCCTAATTTCCTCAGTGAAGTCAGCTGAAATACTTCTTAAAAGAGAATCAAACATTGAATTATGGGATACCTGAAAGTTGAAGTGATAGTGTAAGTTCAGTGAAGACCCTTAAAAAATGGAGATGTTGAATTAATGATTTTAAAACAGGATGAGTTTTTGCAAGCAGGGTGAACTTCAAAGAAAAAAAAAATTATTGAAAATAAAATGAACTGGAGAATTTTGACAAGGTGGAAGACCACACAGTTCAAGAGTACACATCCTTAGCAGATGAAGTTAACAACAGCTTACTTAGAGTAACAGCTGCAGGGAGAAACAATGAAGCAAATGAAACAATAAAACCTATAGTTTGAACCAGTGAAGTCAGATCTAAACCATGTAGAAAGTAGGTAGTCAGACCAAATGGGTGTATGCTTGTATGCTAATACAGAATGGGGAATTGGGATGAATTAACACTGAGTAAGAATGATCATATGAGAAGGCAGAAGTGTTTATTATTGTTGTTTTTATATAGAAAAGAGTGATAAAAATTATGAAAAGCAAGAGAATCTGTAAGAAAAGCATAATCAGGGAAAAGGCAACACAATGCTTAAAGAAAAGGTGTGTCTGTGAACATGAAGTCTGTCTCTGTAGGTATTTTTATTTAAAAATTAATCTGAGCTTATACTAGTACAAATCATAGGATCACTACTTCTGTTCACTTTTAGGTGCCTCCAGGAGCTTCTAGCAGTATGTTTCATTAAGTCCAAATGCCAGCTAAAACACTAGCCAGAGATGAAATCCATGATGTTCACACAAAGTTCTAACAACTTTAGACATGTAAACCTCCTCTTTAAGTTACATAAATAACAATTGCCTCAGTGCAATTACTTTTACTAAAACCTCAAATGCATAGTCTATAATAAACTAAATTCTGACAGTAGTCACTTCACATGATCTGGTTCACTTTAGTATCTACATGAAAGTCAGAATGTCAGCAGGCTTTCTGCTTTAATAGCTTAAGTTTCCACACTGTTCTAAAGACTTAGTTATTATAGCTATGTTATTATTGCCAGGCTATCTACATGTCTCTAATATTTTGAAAGTGATTTGAAATTCTGGCTTTTATAATGTTGCATTTGCTAAATTGCCTTGCTTTGGCAGGTTGGAAAAAAACCCAAACACATTTATTTAAAAGAGCCAAATTTTCATTTTGAGTAAATAACGGGTCTATTTTGATATAATTAACTAAGCCAAAGAACTAAGATTCTGAATAACTTTATTCATGTTAATATGTCTGTAATTGTGTTCAGATNTTGCATTTTTGCCTGCCTAAATTACCCCTGTATGTTCAGTGGATTGTAGGAATCTGCCAGCTCTTAAGCAGCTACCATGTTTCACTTCAGGTAGCAGTTTTCCAGAAATACACTTGGCAAAATAATTTCTCTAAGTCTTACAGTGCTTTCGAATGGACCAATATATCTAACTCATCACCTGTATAATTGCACAATTAATGAAAACTAGTGGTTGCTACCTTCAGTAATACATTATGCAGCACCAACTCACAGCTGCCCTCCTTTGAGGTAGGGAACACCATCAGTACTCAGGGTTTTTTAGTAAGCAGTGAATGCACAGTGTGGCATAGCACTTTAAATAATCAAGACAAGATTACTGATATAAGTAGGATACAAGTATAAGTGGAACAATAATTTGATCTAGCAAAGCAACATTTTAGCAAAAATGAGTCTGTTTATTCAGGGAGTTATGACTTCTTTGCACAGTTACAATATACAGCCAGTCACCAACACCCTTCAAAGGTGCATGTCATAAGGTTGACCAGTGCTTGTATGTCTCCTGAGGACAGCACAGTGCTGCAAAAACAATACCTGCTGAGCTCTGAAAAACTCTTTATCCACAGAAATGCAGTCTCTCCACCCAAGAGACTTGAAACTCTCTCTTATGAGAGTTTATCCTTCCAGGTTTATTGATTACTGGAAAAATTNAGAGTTTATCCTTCCAGGTGCAATGCTGTGCTCATATCGCTTCTGGTTTCAGTGTTTGAAAAGATTCTTTAAGCTGTGTGCTACACCCTCGTTAGTGCTGCTATGAACACATCAAACGAGGAGTCCGTGGGGGCAGGCACAAAGACAATGTGAGCCAGCTGAAGCAGCGACTGCCCTGCTGCTACTTTCTGCTGACTCTTTTCCTGTCCTGAGTCAGCAATCACAAGTGTAACTGGCTTGGGCAACTCACCTGAATAAAAATAACCCACTATGTACAAATAATCTTATTTTTTAAAGTTGTACCCCTTTAGAGATCACATGCTTTTCAAGAGTTAGCAACATGAGAATCACCACTGCATGAAAATAAATTCCAGCTAAACAAAATGAATTAAGCAAGATGTCACAGATATTGCTTAAATCATAAATTGTTGGCCCTGGTTATTTCCACAGGGAGGCTGGTAACAGTTATGAAAATGCTTACTTTAAATATGCTTAGTTTATTNCTTCAAAGTGACACCAGCTATGGACTAAGTACAGTAACTGTCTCCTGCTACTATGTTGTCTGTGGACTGGGAAAGTTTCGGATCCACATTCTGAAAAGTTCTAAAGGCTCTCCTGGAAGACTGTAACATGCAGGAAACACAGAATCACAGAATGGAAAATAGATAACTATAAAGAGAAAGAACAATTTTTATCAGAGGTGCAGTCTGAACACTGCAGCAGAAAGCTTTGGGAAATGACATGCAACTAAGGGTACAAGGGAGAAAAACTTATTATTTCCTGACAAAAACATAGATGTTTCTGGGAAAGAAGCTCTAAGAAGAATGTTAGGTTTTCAGTCTGTGGGAGTTTTTTGTTGGTTTGTTCAGGGTTTGTTTTTGGTTTTTTTCTTGTATCCCTAGCTGAAAACAAAGGGTATTTTATTACTGGATTTCAAGGGAGAATACAGTTGGACCCAAAGTATTTGGAAGCTACAGAGATTACCATCAGGACTGCAGTCATGAAGTCACAAGTAAAAAGGCAAAAGAGATGGTTACGAGCAAAACATGTTCCTGTCCATGCTCTAAGAATAGATAGACAGACAAGCAGTAGACAGCCTGCCTGCTCCTAAGACCTAAAGACAGGTGGACAAGAGAAATACTGCAGTTAGCTAGTGTTCATTTGAAAAAAAATAAACAAAAAAACAACCAGGTAACTAAAATCAAAAACCCATAAATCAATCATCCAATGTAGATGATGGAAAAAATATTAGTATGAGCTGGCTAGGAAACAGGGCAAGCCAACCATCCCTTTCTAGGACTGACAGAACTGAACAGAACACCAGCTAACTGCAGTACATTTTGACAGTGGCCTCATCACTGCAGAGATCACACAAAGAGTTAAGAAGTGAAACAGCCAAACCCGCAGTTCCCAGATGGAGTAATTCTTCACAAAAGATCAAAGCTCAAAATCAATGTTTTTTAGCAGTTGCTGAAGGTTATGAGTATCATGCTGTATTTTGATGACATTTTTCTATTTAAATACGCACCCCAGGAGAGGAGAGTACAAAAACCAAATGTCTCTTGCAAAGATATGTCACACAGTTCCAATTCAGCAATATTTAACTTAACTCCTGCACAACTTTTATTAAAAAAAAATCCTCACTTTTTCCATATCTCCAGCTTTCTTTGTCAAACAGCAGTTTGCTCTGAAAATTTTTACCCTGCAATGTCACTCTGGAAAACCTGGTGAGGAATTCAGATGTATTGTGAAACAGAGCCTGGCTTGGAACCATTAAGAATGCTAATGTCAGCTCCAT
>VZTN01010101.1:0-17881 GCA_013400515.1 Erpornis zantholeuca
TACTATCCAGGTGTTCAGCTATCTTTGGAAAAGACATTTGAGATACAACCTCTCTGCTGCAAATGTCATTAGGAGACAGATTAGGCAGTGTTATAAAACTTCAGTAAAACACAGGGATAATGAAAAAAACATTGCTCAAGTTCAGTGACATAAATTGTCAAACACACCATGTGCAGAGTGTCAGAGTGCCCATATCAGTGGCAGAAGGCTTGTAACCTGTTTCATGCAGAGACAAAGGCAATATTGGATTCTTCTATCACAGACACACTTGAAACAGATTAACTGTTACTCTGATGCTATAAAATATTTTTTTGTGTTAGTCATATAAAAACGGTATTTCACTTCCTTCAGGAGGGTACAGAGTCCTTTCCTGTAGTTTGGTAATTTTATTTTTAAAGTTACAGGATCAATATGTTAACCCTGACTTGTTAAAGGACATAATTCTGATGCAGATTTTTATAGAGATCAGAGGTCTCTGAACTTTGTGATCAAGCTCCCTACCATCCAGTTTGGTTTATATAATATAACTATAAAGCTTCTCAAAAGCAAAACAGAATAAAATGCCTCTTTAGGTGAACAATTAGGAGAAAATGTAACCAAAGGGTTAAAGTGTGCAATCATTCTCAAGTGGGATTGGCTGGGGAATTTACATACAGCCACAAGAAGCCACCGCAAAACAATTTGGACAGGAGAAGGGAAGTTTTTAGCAAAGCAGTAAAATAGCTGTGTCTGTTTGTAGTTACTGGGCTGTTGTATTTTTTTGCTTAGTAGGTCAACACAGTGTTGTCTTATTAATTTGTATCTGGGCCTATCACGCAAAGGCTGTTTCTTCACAGACCGTTTCAATCAGAGAAGTCAAACCAGCAAATTAAGATATCCTGGTCAGAATTACTTTCTCAACCCCATTTTGAACTGTTGTTTTTTCAATCAGTCTTGGCAGATGTCATTTAAGTTGTTTTTTATAGCATGCACATTTCACATGACATAACAGTTTTATGTAAGAAAAGTATGTCTTCACTCACAGTGTAGACCAGGATACAAAATACTCCTAGCTGAAGAAATAACCTTAATCGAGTTCCTCATTATGAGACAAAACCAGCTGGCATACTACTACTACTACTACAGTCTTTTCTTATTGTATTTCTTGTAATGATATTCTATACTAGGTACAATATCCACTCCTGACTTCCCAGAAACTGCAAGTAAACCTGACTTTGCAGTTCACTGCTCAAACCAGACGAAATAACTTGAAGTAAATCTAAAGAAGCTCAAAATATAAAATAAGTTTTCACCTCCTCAAACGAAACTAAGAAAGAAGGAGAACTTTTAGTCTGTTCTTTTACCATTGAAATTTTACAAGTATATTTCAAAACAAAGTATCTCACTAAAGAAAGACAGTAAAACAATTCATTTGGAGGAGTTTGAAATGAAACATATCGCTTTCACAGAAAAACGATAATAAAAAAAGAAACAAACTTTCAACCAAAATGTGGCATGAATTCTCAAGTACTTTTGACTGAAACTACATCTGTAGTTTTCAGTCAAGAAATAAGCCACCAGATTTTTTCCCCAGGTCCTTCTTTCAATTTTCTATGCTTATCCTCTCGTTACTCCAGGCAGACTTCTCATCTCACAACCTTTAACAGAGGTTAATCTTCCCTAGATTTCAGAATTTTATGTAACTAATTCTTTAGATACAGTCAAAATCATTCCTTCAAAAAAGATAAGATTCCTTTCAACTAAATAATGATTATTACTTAATGATTAATATCATTAACAACCAGCTTTTAAACTTTTATCAAGGCAAATCTCTGCATGTCTATGCCAGCCTGGAAAAGAAACAGTAACACTAAGATGGGTGGAAATAAATAAATTTGTTTTTTAATTCTGGTAAAGGTTATTTTCAGTTGTTAACTAGGTAACTCAGTACTGAATCTTAAAATCTCAGAAGGGCATAATGACGAAATATGTTTTGACCTTTCCTGTGACTTTGCATCTCAGAAAATTTGACCTTGATATAGTTTTGTTTGAAATCATAACATATGCATTTTCTACTATAGTATCCATACTGAGAACAAGTCACTAAATGAGTGAATTATTCTTTATACTTGTGGATCATGGAATGTATTTGCTGCATCACATTTATTTGTAAGAGATATAATTACACTACCTGAATATAAAGAGTGGGGGAGTTTTACAAATTTCTCTTAAACACAAATTTCAGCTTCAGGCACTGAAGCTCACACTGTATTCCTACACATATGCAGCCCAGTGTTGTACTCCAGGATACACATGTTGTAGGCATCATTCCTTGATGGCTGATGAAGGGCGTGGTCCTGTGGATGACAGCTATACTGTCAAGTACAGGTAACAGGCTACTTAAGAAATTCCAGATCTGTTTGATTATAGTGTAGTTCACATCAACAGGCAGTTGAAAGGCACCAGCATGACTGGAGCAGAGGCTGCATTACATCATCTCAGCTTTTAGCTACTGTGGTTACGTTTAATGATGTGGCCTTGGTTTGCTACTGTGCAGCTGTGATACCTTCTAGATTTACTACAAAGAGTTACAGCTTCTGCTGCACGTTTTCTTTGCTGAGTTATAGGCTGGGTCCTGCTGTGGTCTAAATCTTGGTATTTCTTCTTGGTTGTCACTGCAAAGTTTGCTTTCATTTAGAGTTTCAGTAAACTCACACACTGCCCCAGTTCAATATTGGTGGATTAATTTGAATATATGTTTAATAAGGGATAGATCATATTTAGTAGTTTCAAAAGTACATGCAGAAGTTAAACACTTTTTAAAATTACTTTTTTTATTGTTTCCTGAGGGAATGAGCACTCTCTAATTCCTTCTAGTTTCTCTAAAGTCAAAGTTCTACTATGACCATTTCTGCGTGCAATGGGAACAGAGCATTCCTCTGTAACATATTAACAAAATTTCCTGAATATCTAGCTCTCTAAAGTGGAGATTTCAAGCAAATTTAAGAAGATTTTTCATTTTTTGGATGCTTTTCAGTGTTGCTGCCAGATACTCAAAGTTCATGTCAGGGTGAAGCATATAGAACCATGAGATGGTTTGAGATAGACATGAGTTGTGACAGGATGTAGTTCACTAGTTACTAACTCGGTTATACTCAGACCATTTTCCTTTGTATGTACTTTAGGAGCACAAGGGTGGCCAAATCAGAGGCAATCACAGAGGAATGCTTTTCAAAAGCAGAACTTTCTGACAGAGTGATAGACACTCAATTACATAGTTTCCCCACTTACTAGATATTTTCCCAATTTAGTTGTTGGTTTCATGTTAGAAACTTATACCTTATAAAATAGACTACATCTGTGCTTCATTAGACTGTTAATTTAGGGGATGGCTAAGGGGATGAGAAAAAAAACTGGTGTTTCTCCAAACTTTTCTATATTCTCCCAATGGGACTGGCAAATGAAGAAGGCAAAAGACAGAAACGAAATATTAACAAAGAAAATCTCAAAAAAGGACAAATGAAAAAATTAAGTATTAGATCTACTACAGAAGACTACTACAGTTTAGCATTACTCTGAAAAATTTGCTTCAGAAAACATGTTTCAATTAAAAAATGAAAACTACTAAATATATGAATATACACACACATGAAAGAATAGAGACAAAATAGAAGAATTAAGACAAAATAAGGACAAAAGATGAGGACTGCTGATCAATAATACAACTGTTCCTGTTACATCAGGTCTATACTGTACCATAAGTACACCTTTAATATCTCACTGTTCTGCATAACATCCTTTTCTCCAAATTAGAGACAATTAGAGACACACGGATTGATGGATCAACCACTTGGTGGATAACGAAGTGCCTGGATGGCCACATTGTCCACATGGAGACCAGTGACAAGTGGTGTCCCCCAGGGGTCAGTCCTGGGGCCAGTACTGTTCCACACCTCTGTCAGTGACATGGACAGTGGGATTGAGGGCACTCTCAGCAAGTTTGCTGATGGCACTGAGCTGTGTGGGGCAGTCGAGACACGCTGGAGGGAAGAGATGGCATCCACAGGGACCTGGACAGGCCTGAGAGGTGGGACTGTGCAAACCTCATGGAATTCAGCAAGGCCAAGTGCAAGGTCCTACACCTGCATCAGGGCAATCCCAGACACACCCACAAGTTAGGCAGAGAAGTGATTGGG
Organism: Erpornis zantholeuca; assembly: GCA_013400515.1. Classification (NCBI taxonomy): domain Eukaryota; kingdom Metazoa; phylum Chordata; class Aves; order Passeriformes; family Timaliidae; genus Erpornis; species Erpornis zantholeuca. The sequence continues at coordinate 4,176 of VZTN01010101.1, forward strand.
AGCAGCCCTGTGGGGAAGGACTTGGGGGTGATGGCTGATGAAAAACTCACCCTGAGCGAGCAATGAGTGCTCACAGCCCAGAAAACCAAGGGAATCCTGGGCTGCATCCAAAGGANCAAGCTTGCCCCCCTCTCCCCAAGATGAAGGTTTACAGTTCTTGGGCCTAGGACAGTCTGGGTGTCCTTGGAGAGCAAGTTAGAGAGGTTTTGTTATGTCTATCTTAGCATGAGAGAACAGCACTTAACAAGCTACAGGAAACTTCAGAGGTACACTAGCAGTAGAGGATTTGGAAAATATAAAAGTTAAAACCTAAGGCACTACCACAGCAACCTGCCATTATGTGAAGGAGCCTACAAGTAATCTTCAACAAGAACTGGGATGTCAGGACAGGTAGTAACAGGTACAAATTCAAAGAGGAGAAATTTAAATAAGATATTAGGAAGAAACTTTTTGAGATTGGTTAGACACAGGAACTGGTTGCTCAGGGACATTGTGGATGCCCTAGTCCTGGAAGCATTTAATGCCAGGCTGGATAAAGTCTTGATCAGCCTGATCTAGTGAGAGGCATCCCTGTCCCTGGCAGGGAGGGCTGGAACTAGATGACCTTCAAGGTCCATTCCAAACCATTGATATTCTATGTTTCTATGATCCTTGACACTTTCTATTTCTGTAAGTCTAAGTGTTTATTCTCTTCTTTCTAGTTCAATCCTCCATTGTAAGATTTCCTTTCAGAGACACACCATTTACGCCTTCAATTTCTTTCTTTCCTTCTGTTCTGTCACATACTTTCCCACTCATCTGACTAGATTCTAACAACTGCTTCATGACCCAAGTCCTTACTTTCCCTGCAGCAGGATTCATATTTGCTAACTGTCCCATTTTTTTCCCTCCTAGTAACTTCTTGGCACACTTTTCTCAGTGGTCGCAGTGACAGCTAACACAGATTCTGTGTCCTCTTCCTTACCACGCACTTACTTTTTTCTATGTTCTCTCATGCTTCTCTGTTCTTAGATTTAATGTGGGGTTCACAAAATCCCCCACACCATGTCTTAGCACTTTCTTAGTGTGTTCTGCTGAGAAAAAGAATCATCATTTTTTTACAAAATGTAACAATGATTAGTTTGTTTAAAATTGACCAATTGCCCCCTTTTAACAATCTTTTCTAAATACCCATGTCACTTACTCCCCAACTGCAAAATATGAAAAATGGACATCAGCTCTAACAAACTATGTCAGTCTTCATTTACAATTTTAGATAAATTCACTGGACAAGTTAATTTGTAACTTCTTCCAGTTATTTGAGAAACTTAATGCAATAAACAAGTACTGCCTGCCCTCTGCATCTTTTAGCATAAATGCTTCCAAAAGCTCTTTGCTCTTTTGGAACAATAGACAAAAAGCAGTGCATTCTAACTCTGATATCGGCAGTGCCTCTGCCCCATACATTTGTTGTTTATTTGTCTCTCACACAAAGAATAAATCTTATTTTTTTATAATTACTCCTATGGGAAAAAGCAGGTACCTACTTGTCCTATTCAACATGCAGAAGGATTGCCAATGTTCATGATCCTGCACAGCACTGTTTGACAACACATTGGAAAGAAATCCTCTCTTGTGCTGATAAGATTAGAATGAAGATCAGAATAAAGTATGCAGAAGTCAATCTGATTACAATGTACAAATAAAAATGAATCCTAACAGAAAACAGGAGTGGAAGATACAGTCAGATTATAGGTATATGAATTTCATTCTCAAAAGAAAAATTTCGTTTTGGCTTCTCCAGTTCAGCCATGAAACTCACCAGGCATCTCTTTTAATGAAGGGCCTTAACTCTCCCCGTGAATTAATGACCGTCTCTAGTCAAAGGTCATTATTCAGTCAGAGGTCTATCATCTGTCTTGAATATTTGCACATCCAGATGCAATATCCTGTGAATAGTGGTCCCAGATAATTCAAAAGGTGCTCACCAGCTACAGTCTTTAAGGTGCTTTCTGTCACTCTCTGTAACTTCAGCTCTAGTAAGATGAAGTTACGAGCCTGACCTTTACTACCCAATCTACAAATGAAAAGAAGCAGGAAAAAAGGAGGTACAAACACTCAAAATTTGGAGTAATGATGACTCACTGACAGACACCAGCCTGGGCTTCTCTAATGCCAGAGTTTGCTAGATTATCAAAAAAGCAGATCTCATTCATAGAATCATAGAACCACTTACATTGGAAAAGACCCTTAGTATCTTAGAGTATGTCTAATACTTCCCATGTCCCCAAGAGCCACATTTACACACCTTTTACATCTGTTCAGGGTTGTAGTCAACCACTTCCCTGTGCAGGCTGTTTCAATGCTTGACAAACGTTTCTATTAAGAAATTTTTACTAACATCCAACCCAAACATCTCCGGAGGCAACTTGCCCAGTGATATTGCCTGAAAATTAATGAGTAAATACCTAAATATGAAGATAGTAATCTGTATCAGTCTTTTAAAAACTCTGGTCTGACTCTTTAATCACTTAAGAGCTGACCATGTGCTCCTGCACACAAGTAATGGGGAAGGCCACTCTGAGCATCAGTCAGGGCAGTAGCAGTTCAGCAATCCGAACAGTAAACTGAATAAACAGAAAAGGCACATGCAGCCAAGGTAATCATCTCCAGAAGCAGGAGAAAATCCAGTGAAGTCCATGGGGTTACTGAGGTGCTAAGGGCAACTCTGCAGATGGCTCTTAAACTCTCCTGCCCAATGAAGCTCTGACAAAGCCTAAACTTGGGCCCAAGCTTTTGTTAAGAGCAGAATAAAACTGCAGAAGGAAAAGTCTTTCATACACACTGTTTCATATGGCCTTTTTAAACATGAAGTACTCGCCACTATTGGAGATGGAGTTTTGCTGGTTTAAGTTTTGCTCTGATCCACTGCAGCAATTCTTGTGTTAAACTCCAAGCAAGAAGAAAAATCTGGTTCAATGAGGCCACAGCTTTTGGCCTTCTGACTTTAAACAGAAGTACAGAGAAAAGATATTGTTTTTATTAACTCCAGCAATAAACTGGCCTTCTGGGTCCAATCTAAAGCTGCTATGAAAAGAATTAATTATTTTACCAAGCTCTCAGTTTTGAGGAATGAAGATTACATAATTCCAGCCTGGCCTCCTTAATTAATTTAATACAGGAATGTTACTTGTCCACAGTCTGTCTTCCATTGTCCAGTAATGTTACACAAACTAAAAAGTAATCATCAAAAATAAAAGCTTATGTTTATTATCTAATTACCAAGGAAAACAGTGAAGTTTGGACTTTTCCTATGTTAAGCTACATTGGCCCTCAAAAGTAAATCTAGATATTTATTTAGTCTAGTGAGTAGTTTGGTACTTCCCTTTGCTGGTGTCAGAAGGTAGAAGACAGGAGGACACTGTTCTCCCCATGTGCAGAACCTGGCAACTGCTATCCTCCAGGGTGACAGAAAGAATCCAGGTCCAGGATTCCAGCTGGTCCAGGGAAAACCTCCTGCTGGTGTGACACAAGGACACTGGCATGACTTGGTCAACAGGTCACAGTCACTCTTCCACACTGAAGAGAAGACCCATGGGATAGGCACACCCAGCACACTTGTGCTGAAGCACCAGGCTGCTCAAATGCACCCTGGGCTCCCCAGCTGCTCTGAGACATTACTGCAATGCCTACTGAGCTGGTGGATCCCTCCCACCCACAGCAGGAATGACACCAGGCTCCTCAATCCAGCAGCAGCCCCTGAGACTCAAGACATTGCCTTTTGAAAGTGGGAGGCAGGGTTAAATTTAGGCATAAAGCTCAGCAAGCACTCTGGTGTTGGTCTGATCCTGTGCCCAAGAGACACCTTTTTCCTGCTGCGTCTGTGTTTGCACTGAGCTCTCTGTCGGAATCTGCTCAAGAGCTGCTCGAAGGAATGCTCCGGCACCACCAACCCACCCACCAGGCAGAAACAACAGAGCAGCCTCGAGCAAACATTCCTTCCTCCAAACAAGGTTATCGTGAAAATACAGACATTTCTGAGCAGCTTATTTTCTTGATTTGCAGATTTTTCAATAAGAAAAAAATTCTGATCCTGCACAATACACATTCCAAAAAATTTGAGGAGGGAAAAGTATGGAAATAATGGCATAAAAACTTTTACGTTACTAAGCCTCCAAAGCAAATTTAAAACATATGTATTTTTTTAAGTAATTTTTTTCTACAAATTGGACCATATTCAAGTCATTGCTTAATTTTTGCCAAACCAGCCAAATACAGAGCTTTGATGAATGTGCAGGTGATGTCATTTCAAAAAGTCCAGGGACATTTAAAGGGGGGAAACAGTTTATGATTTCACGTCTGAATGAGAACAGTCTGCTGTTTACTCAAACTCACTGCTTGAAAACAATACTGCTCTGGCCTAGAGAAAATGAGATAATTTTATTTATTTCAACAAAAGAACTGTTTATACCTAAACAAAGCTGTAACAGTTCTCCTTTTCCTATTGAATATAAAATACAAAAATATCATTGTAGTAACACCCCAAAATAATCTTTCTTGGGCCATTGCAACACTGATCTCTTTGCTGGCTTTGCAGATCACTCTCCTGTACATGACGTCCATATTTACGGTAATGTTCCCATGCACACACAGAGAGCAGAATGTCAAAATGGAGATGCAATCAGCAGATCAAAGAGCATAGTTTTGTCCTCACAAAAATAAAAAAGATATCAACAAGACAAGAATTTGCCTTTCTTTGTTACCTAAATGATCATCAGATCCAACTTTCTTCTTTTTGGTCGATATAAGGAAGAGCATGTGAAAAATAAGCTAAGCTTTCTCTGTGTTCTTAAAGCCCTCAACTTGTATGAACAGTGACATGACTCTGTTAGTTTTCTGCACAGAGTAGGCAGAACCCACTGTGGATATTAGGGAGGATTACCCAGCCACACCATGCCTAACCTCCAGACATGACATTTTCCAGGTGAAGAGCAGGAGGGTAGTTTGCTCTGCCATGGCCTTCTGATGTGTTCCCTCCATCAGCCACCATCTATTTCTGAAGGAGAAGTCTAAAGCTACGAGGCAGTTGGTGTCATTTAATGAAAATAGTGTAGCCAGAAATTGACTCCTGGTCATTTCTCAAAAACGGAGCAATGTTACCTGCCCACGCATACAAGCACAATATACTTCCTCTCACTGAACTCATATAAATCTAGATTTAATGATCTCTATATTTTCATATTTAATATTGAAACAGACTCTTTCTGTTTCACCACGAGGCGTTAGAGCTTGTCCTTTTTCCACCTTTCCTAATGTGCCTCCATTCTTGTTCCCATAGCAGCTCTACATTTGTGGATGACCTGCCGGTTTCCCCTCAACACATCCTTTCAAGGCATCTGTAAATGTAGACTGCCTGGTGCTCCCAAGACTATTCTTGGACACATATGATATCTTGGGAAGCATGCAATATTCTTTGTGCCTTTTTTATCTTCTTAACTACCTCTCTTTATACAAAATTAAGTTCAAGTATATCTCCCATAAGTTTCTCTGTACAAGGAATGCATACGTTCACTTCTTTCTTCCCATAATGTCACATTTGGCTCTATGCCACTTATCTGAGAACAATAACACCAGGAAGACATCCCAAGTGAGCAGATCTTGGCCTGTGAGATTACTTTCAACATATTTATATCTTTATATTCCTCAATGTAATTGTGTAAGAGGATAAGAAAGAAAAACATTTACTCCAGCCCAAGTTGAGAAAATATTGTAACCTCAGAGAGCTTAACAGTTTTGCATGGACTCAAATACCAGATACTTGAGAAAGCAGATACCAAGAAAGTACTTTAAGAATACTCTCCCACTAGCTTTTCATGGATAACTTCTTTAAACAGCTAATTGGAATCCTAGATAACATGACTGAAGAAGAGGTGGTTCAGTGTATTGCTATAGGAGCTATATCTAAGTTGTACTTAAACCAAGAAGGATGTGGAAGATTCTGCAAGCTCATGAAGAACATTAGAGCTGATATACTTCTGTCTGAGGCTTTCACCCAGGACCTCACTAGATGATGAGCCCAAAATATGTATATCTGTGCTTTAAGAGCCCAGAACCTGCTTGGTCTAACACTGTTTGATCACACTGAACTACTGTATCTGTAGTTTACATATGAATTCACCCAGGCATTCCCTGACAAAAGGTCTAAGGAGGATAAGTATTTCATCTTCATTTTGAGTGGAAGGAGGAGAATGAGGAAGCTGGTGTTGAAGACATAGAAGGCAATTTGGTTTTTATGGATTTTGATATAAGGGAGCTAATAACAACCTGCACAGCTCTGTGTTTGCAATTATGCATCTTGCAGTTTAGAATTTTCATAGCACCTAGCACTAGAGCAGCTGGGATCCTGTTTAGGAAATAAACCACCCTAAAAGGTTACATCAGGCAGCTGTTCTTGCCTCAAGAAACACTTGCTACCATCTTGTCATTTTGTCAGACAAAAAGACTAAGTAAAACAAATAAAGAAAATAACCAACCTTGAACTAAACAAACAGTCTAGCATTGCACCCCAGCAGACTGTCAAGAAGAAATACATACACAAGCAGAGCCACTTGGCTAAGAAAGTCATGTAGACAGATTTGAAGCTTTGGTCCTGAAAAACGTACACTGTCCTTGTGGTGGGGTGAAGCAGCAAACAGGGAACTTCACAAAACTCGATTGAAGAGACTTGGAAGCAGTGTAAAAATTGATTAACTTCTACTGTAAGTTTTAGCTAAAACTTCAGACTGGTGTGTTGGGGTTTTAGAAGTTCCCCATTCTTTCTTTTTTTTTCTGTCCCTCTTAAAGGAATTTTTCCCCATGTTTTGTTGCTAAGGAACAAATCACTGGGTACTTAGGAGAAACAAAGGGGCCTGGCCACAGGGGAGGGTCCGGCTAGCTCTTTTTGCCTGGAGTTTCTTCTTACTGGGGAGAAACTAGAACTGGGGGGGATTGGAACTGGGGGGGATTGGGGAGCGAGATACAGCCTGGCTGCAGTTCTCTGGCATTGGGAGGAGAGAGAGGCTGCTCTGCCCTCCTGGTCCTCTGCTGTTTTTTGCCACCTCTGCTGCTTCTGCCATTTCTGCCGCAGCCGTCACTTCTGCTCCAGTTTCGGCTTCTTCTGCCGCTGCTGCAAGCTTTTTGCTACACTGTTGCTCTGGCACACCTTGCCTGTCAAGAAGTCCCGAGACCCTGCTGCAACTCCGGAGTTTTGAAACATCTCATCTACAGCCCGGGATTTGGGGCCATCTCTCCTTCTCCAGCCTCCAGTTCCCGAGGGCCCTGCCCCTCTGCCCCAGGGGCTTTGTGAGTTGACCTTCTCGGCCGCCATTACCTGTGAGGGCTGAGCTGGCTCCGAGCGCCCCCTGCAGGCTCGGGGGAACCATCCCACCCGCCCTGCTCACCGGGAGCCGCCGGCGCCCCCTGCCGGCCGTGAGCGGCACTGCAGCGCAGGGAAAGGCCTGGGAGCCAAGAGAGGCTGCACTGGGGCCTGCTGTGCCTGGGATCGCTGCCGTGGGTACTGCTGCTTGTTTGCCTGGTTTTATATATATATATGTACATATATATATATCTAGTAAAGAACTGTTTTTCCTACCCCTCATATCTGTGCCAGAAAGTCCTTAATTTTGAAATTAAAATGATTTGGAGGGAAGGGGGTTACATCTTCTTTTCCAAGGGAGGCTCCTGCCTTCCTTAGCAGACACCTGTCTTTTCAAAGTAAGACATGGTGCTACAGCAACTCACCTCACTTGTAAACAAAAAAGGCTTTGCCTCTTACGCCTGAGAAACACGGGAGCTGGTAGCAGCACAGACTACAGCTGATTAAAGGATGAGATGGCTGCAGTGAATTTGCTGATTAAAAAAACCCATAGTTTAGCACATATGGAGGAACTGAAAATAAGAGGCTACAGTGCAGTCAGAGTCTTGAAGTTACACTGTGTAGAATTCAGTAGGCTTGATTGTGTAATTTATATAATTTTACCATTATCATTAATTTCATTGCATGATCTCCAAACAAATAGTTTTCAAAATGGGTTTTCATATACTTCCTATGTGTCTGCATGGGTATCCCTTTTCAAGGGATACTTCTACAAAAAAAGTTTTACTCATAAAATTCTTGCAATAAAGAGAAAAAAGGGAATGAGTCAGAGTGAATTTTGCACCAGTAAGTCAGATAAATATTTATAAGCAATGTTCACCCAGCTCTGTCCAGTCACATCCTCATTTCAGCAAAAGGCTTCCATGCTCTCCCAGTGCCAACATGTCCTTTTTGCAGTTCTCAAACTGCTTTTCCTGTTTATTTCACACAGAGCTTCTGTCTCAGACCAAATATAGCATTCTAAGTTTTATTCTGTTGGACACTACCACTCCCTAGATCTTATTTACATCCTAGATGGTGTATGTATCTTTGAAGGAAGATTCTACTGTTCTCCTTCAAACAGAGATTAATTCTACATTCTCTTTCAAACAAGACTCTACTGTTCTCCTTCTTTCTTCAGAAGAATCTCTGCAGATATTTGACATTTTTGACTAGATTTTCAAAGAATCACAGAACTATTTAGGCTGGAAAACCTTTAGATTGAAATCTTTAATATTACTGAGTCTAGCCATAAAAATAACCCAATGTTAAGTCCTGTGCCCTCCAAAATTTGCTGGAGCCAAAAGGTCATGAACTTGACAACAGGTCCTGTGATTCTGGAGACTGGGCAAAAAAGCTCAGTGTCCAAGGCTTGAGAAACATCACTGGAAACATCCCTACCCACTCTGCTCTGCCCACCCAGAGAGAAGTAAAGTGAATGACTCAGACACAGAAAGTTTTTTCCCTTAACTTCTGTTCTTTGGGGTAAATAGATAACCCCAGCCCTTCTTTCAATCTTTCCATAGCTCCACTACTTGTACCATCCTCCTTGGGGCTATGTCTGTCATCCAGAGCTGGTGCACTCCTTCCCCATGAAGTAAGTAACCCCTGCTTGAAAACTGGTCTTGCTAAAAGGTAACAATGCAACTTTAATGAAAATAGGTAGAATTCACATGCAAACATAAGAATAAATCACACTTTTCCAGATAATTTGATTCAAATTCACTATATAAATCTTCTCTCAAAACAGGAGGACAAACCGTCCTTTAAAAGATATATTAATGAAACAATGGAAGAGTTTAGGTTAACATCTGACCTCTGTTGTGCCAGTCTGGCTACAAATAGAAGCTGTAGAATGTGCTTAAATGTAAAGTCTTGACAAAGACAGAAGAGCCTGGTATACATACGGTGGTAGCTGTTGTGGGGCACAGATAAAAGGAATTCCTACCTCTGCACAACTGCTGTGTTGCAACATTCATCAGACTCTGAACCCAATCAATCTGTAGCCAAGAAAAAATGCTTTCCTGCTTTGTTACTTTTGTTGTATTTATCTTCTCTACTTCATTTAAAATTCTTGGTTTTAGAAACAAACTTATAAATATTTACAAAATTCATCGTACTAAACAGCAAAGGAGATTAGAGAAATGCTTTGGTACTAAAACAATGCGTTTCACACAGCCTGGTTGTATAATTCAATTTTATATTAGAAGAGAGATATGTAAATACAAATGGTGAAATATATCCACTTTTATGAGGACATATTTCAAGTATATAGTTGAATTCCAAATTAAGTTCTAGTTGTTATGTTTACTGTGGGAAAACTGAATTTCTTCAATATATTAGCACCTAGAGCTATTTGGTGACTTCTGAAGAACCATGTTAAAAATTTCATAAATCAATATATTCAAATGTGAACAAAAAGCATACATTTGGCTTTTTTGTGGTCTTGCTACAGAGATTTATTTTGTTTGATCATTCATAACACCTGCTTCTTATCACATAAGCATATGTAAAACTTGTGTTAATTACTAAAAATCCCAGTACTTTTTGTTTCTTAATAGTTTATCAATACTACAGTAATAACAAAAAACATAAGAAACAAGGCTGCACTGCATTTGTAGGTAATTAGTCTGTGGTTTATTTCTGTGTAAACTGCATTTCCAATTTATTGAAAAGCAATGCGGTTTATAAACAAAAATTACTCACATTGTATTCCATCATAAAAAGACTATCGTAACACTAGAACAAAGGCATCCACACAAATTTTCTCATTAAAAACACATAGATATTGAATATATAAAATTTCCAGAGGAAATAGAAAGATAAGTGGAAGACAGGAATAGTTTCTTGTGTGAAAAGTTTCTCCTTCTCCTTCTCCTTCTCCTTCTTCTTCTTCTTCTTCTTTAGAAAAGCTAAAGAGAATAAATATATTACATTGGAAAAATGCAATGTTCCTTGTGTAAATCATATCAGACATTATCACAGATTAATCAGGAGGACAATAAAAGTACAGAGAAGACTAATGAACTTGTACTTTGTAGAACATCCAGCTCAGTGCAAAAGGAATTGCAAACAGTTCCCCACCCATAGAAATAGCAAAAACAGGGTGATGGACACAGGACACCCGCCTGCAGAGGAGAACCAACAGCTGCTGAACAAAAAACAGAAGACAAGCTGTACAGAAAAATTGAGATGAAACCTCTCAAGTCTGGTACAACAACCAATCTAGACTGTAGGTCTTAACCTTTCACAAAAATCAAGTCTACTTACTTCTTTTTTTGTACTTCTTGGAGAAAAAGGACCCCTGACTTACTTTATTCATCCTAAAAATTATTTATTTCCTAGAGTTATGTGGCTGTCTTGGTTGACCTATTTCAAATCAAGAAAACTATGAAGGTAAATACAATATATTTGGATTGACTTGAAATCTTCCAGCTTGTGCTACAAGCTGCAGTACAATACTACCCTGACACTGTTGTTGTTGCTATTACTGTTGTTTGTATTGTTATAGACTCAGAAGAAATGGTACTTCATTGCCATTCACAAGCTGGTGTTCTGATCTGATGCCATTAGCAGCTATAGTGATCATATAAGCAAAACTCAAAATGAAATAAAAATTAAATTGCAAATAAATGTCAATTTCAAGGAAGGCAGTCACAGAAAATATTATTGAACTGGACACTAGAGTAGTAGGGTCAACTTAAGGGCAGACTCAAATTTTCTTTCTTACCTTCAGACCTTCTTGGCAGAATGGGAATACTACTTTCAGGTTATTGCTGTACCCTATGACAGATTTTTACTAAAAATTACTCCCTTGTCTGAAACCAAATTCTAAGCACAAGCCTAGGCACCTGAACAAGTGCTAAAATTCCACCTCTGTGGATGTTTCTAACACAAACCCAGGATACTTTGTTCAGGCCAGAGTTTTCTCAAAAGTCAGTGACAGTGAAGAGTGCTGCTCTTTGGAGAAGTGTGCAGTTTGGCCTCTAAAGAAGTGACAAACTTTCTGCAAGAATCTAGCTGTCCCTGCAGACTGAGAGGGAAGTTGTGGTAACAAGGCTTCAGGCTTAGTCACATCCCCCTGTTATGAAAGTCTACATCTTTTTCCTCAGCTGCAACATGGGAGTAGTCACATATTTATTGTATTTCATTGGATTCTTGTGAGGGAATTAGTTTAGGTCACTTTTCAGAACACTCAGTATTTATTAAGTCTGCTCCCACCAGCAGGTATTAATTATTATTTTATTTTGTAAATAATTTGTAGAGTTCTCTTTCAGCTGCACTTAAGGTTTTCCAAAGAAAGGAGCCTGTTAGTAGCTTCAGAAATGTCTCACTAAGCCTCCAGTTATTTGTGTCTGTCAAGTTCTCCAAGTTGGAAATGGAAGAGTTGCGTTAAATATCCCCATTAGCTTTCCAACATGTGACTCAAAGCAATTNCTCAAATGCAGATCTTCTTCTGCCATCTGGACCATACGTGTTAGTGTCAACAACAGCAATAAACAATACAAGACACAGCTCACATAAACATTTCAGAAATCGTAAGCTTAATCATTGTTCAGAAGTTGGACCAAGCTATGACTAACCTCTTCAGCAGTATAAGCCCTCGGCTTACAGACTTTGAAATACAGCCAGAAGAAAGCGTATCCAAAACCTGAACCTGGAGATAAAAGGGAATTCATGTGGCATAACAACGACGTGAACAGCTATAAACAACTTTTAAAGTTGGTCCACTATGAAACTGAAGTTTTGTTGAATTGCGAGCCTTGCTGAGTGGCAGTCCCCGCTAGCACTGCGAGCACTGCTGCTCTTGCAGGATAAGAATATTTTTTAATTCTTTTTATTATCTACTTCTCTTCCAGTTTATTGAAGGCTGCTGGACTCTCTGTGCTTCTGCCTCTCTAACCTTTGGCTTTCCAAAAGGATTCTGGCACCAGCATCTGTGGGTAAAATTGATTTAAAAGTTGAACTTGGGGGGAAAAAATCTGAAGCAATATTCAGTGGAAAACATTTCAGAAGGCACAGCCTAGAAAATGTCTGTAAACCTGGTCAGTACAAACAAATGTGAGGTGCTCACACACAAGTGTCCATGTGACTGATGATGCATGGATCAGAGCCAGAGTACAAACAGCTTCTGAGGCCAGAGATATTCTCTGTGCTTTTCTGCTTTGCCACCTCCTTCCATTCTATAATTTCCAACAATGAAAACCTGACTGCATTTAAAAGGGAAGAACCACAGCATTTTCTGCAGTCCGACAGCAGTCTAGACATGCCCTTCAACTATATTTAGGTTCTTGGGCAAAGACAGAAAGTAAGAGGTTGTCTCAGCATTTCAGAAAATAAACTCAGCTAATGAAAGTTGATTTCTCTTTATTTCCATACATAGACATTAGGTGAGAGATAGATAAATTCTAATATTTCAGGCCCAGTCTATATGAAAATGAAAAGATTCTTGTATATTTTAGACAAAGCCCATACCAAGCAGGTATTCCTTTAGCCTCATTCCTCAGTCAGAAGTGTGACAGCAAAGATCTGCAGCCTATTAGCACCATATATGACACTGCATGTACCTGAAAATATCATCTGCCAGTAATAGAAGTTAGTGTTTGGAAAGATGGAGATAAAACAACTCATACAAAAGACAGAAAGAAAACCCATCTTTTTAGACTACTGGATATTAATAAACATTCCTGTTTCCTCCTTTGGGAGTTATATAAAAGTCATTGATTCAAGGAAGCTAGGAATTAGTACTACTGAAGAAAATTCTGCCTGGTTTTCCTTAAGTAGCAAGTATGAATTATATAACTCCCAGAAGAATATCTGTTTGTAATCTATGGTCTGAATTCTAAAATTCAGGCCTATACAAGCTTGTTAGTATTAACAAGGAGAGACAGCTATCAATTATTATCTGACCTCCAAACCACTGAGGGTCAAACTGCCCTCCAAAGTACTTTAGGTGGCCTGCTATTTTACACCAATATTGGTGCATAAGCACAGTTTCCATGGGTATTTTGTTAATTCACTCTTTTGAGAGACACCAATAGAAAAGGCAAAAAAACAAGAGCTAAATTAGGTGTCATATGTTGACATAGATTTCGGTAATCGTGGTGTGAACAGCTAACAGAAAGTCACTGTGCATGGGTACTATATTTAAGAAATTCCTTCTACCATCTATTCTGCCCAATACTGTTGTTATGCCTCTGTCTAAACTCCAGATAGACTCAGGGTTAACAAAGATTTATTGGCATAAGGATCTATGTAATAATCTGTATAAACTGGCAGAAGCTACAAAGTCCTGTTAGGGGCTGAAGTCAGAAAAGACCATTGCAAGGCTTCA
>VZTN01010102.1:1037-14870 GCA_013400515.1 Erpornis zantholeuca
GGGATCCAAATGAATAACTCCATTCAATGCCCAGCTTCAGGTCTCAAAAGACTAATCTAATCCTTTGGATTGCCTTCAGACCTTTGAAGGCTAGACATTTCTGTGCTTGCTTGCTTTCAGACAGAGTTCTCATCTCTAATTCCTAGTACTTTTTCATCCTGGTGAGGGAGTTTTAAAAACACATCTTAGCACCAAGCAGAAACAAAACTCAACGTAAGCTAATTATGTTGAAGCTCTGGCTCAGTGGAGAGCGGTGGAAAAAGATAAGTCCTCAAAGTCATCAGGAACAGAAGCATATTTATTACATTTACCAGTCTGTTAAATTATTTATTTTGCCTGCACTGTTAAATGATACTATTTTTCCCATGCTGTGCAAAAGCCAGAGGCACTCATGGAATGGCATTTTTTTATGGTGATACTCAAACACAAAGCAATACCCAAATACACATCCCAAGTGTCTGTGATCTAAGTGATAGACAATAAAGAGTAAGCAAATAGAGGCTGATGCTGCTGAAGCAATGCAGAATCTTGCTTTGATAGGCAAAGTTTACAGAGTTAAGATAAAAATAGCAGTTTCAAGTAAAGGAATAGTGGGAACAAGAATCTAGAGGGAGGTGATAGGTCACTTGTGCAGGTACTTACAGCAGGGTCCTGACATTAAATACTGTGGTTTAAATAAATGAAGTAGAAAGCAAAGGGAAATTATGGAAATTATGTCATCACAGACAAAGGTCAGCCACAAACAAGACATAGATGTCATTGAAAGTGAAGAAAGCAGCTTATGTCTGACATGGCTGGGAGCAAGGACCCAGTTATAGGGTTTGTAGGGAAAAAAGAACACACAGCTGTGTACAGATGTCCTGGTTACAGCTCCCAGGAAAGAGAGATTTGCAGCAGCATTCTGAATGCATCTTAGCAGGATGCAAAAATCCCAAATTCCATTCATGATTTAACCATGTGTCTTCTCTGAGATAAAAGTGCTTTTTCCGAGGGTGTAAAAATTCTCATTGAAAAAGGATGACCAACATATCTCCAAGCAATTTGGAAGAGGATTAAGAATGAATGAGTTTATTTGCAGAAAGGTAGATTAGGGAAATTTGGGATAACTACAAGAAAACTTTTGCAGTTTAAGGTACAAATATGCACACAAAATGAAAGTGCAAAAAATACCTACCTGTTCACTGAATCTAATCCAGCTATTCTTAATGAGTACAAAAGGACACACAGAAAGTCCCACCATTTCAGATGAACATAAATTTGGTTTAACAAATGGCCTTTTTGTGTTTCCAGATAGAATGAAGGAATAAAGCATGACTGCCTAGTCTCTTGCACTGCAACATGCAAATCTGTTAAATAAATGTGAGCTCAAATGCCAAAATTGGTTTAATCAGAACTCAGTCAACAAAACATAAGTGCTGTCAGAATGGAAAGGCATTTTCCACATTTCAAGGAATGTGTCACATTTAAACATCATATTCCTCAGACTTAGCATATCTATACTTTTATTTTAGATTGCAAATTAAAGCAAAACAAATTTAGTTAAAATTAATTTGTGTTTTTTAAACAGTGAATTAGAAATAATTTTAATTCCCCTGAATAAATCTTGTGTGTCATTCAGTTGGATATTCTTGCTTGAGCACTTGGCAAGCTGAATTATTGTCCAGGCCTCATTTTTATGCCCCACATTTCAGACCTGGAACCCAAACACTGTTATTACTACTTTTACAGTGATGCTGGGTCAGATCCAGAAATTTCCAAAGGCAAATCAGCTGTAAGGCATAAATCCAGATATGAATTTTCTAGCAGCCTGATACAATCTGAGCCAGGAGCCCACATAGACATGTTACTATTTTTTTGCTTCAGAGAAAGAAGCACTGTGACACCAAAAATTGCCATGTGTTCTGGTTTATATTTTTGAAAGCCTTTTTGATATAAATTGATCCTGATTTTAACAGACCTGTAACTCAAGCACTTTATTAGCTTGAATCTTCTCATTGTTGTTACAGAATTCATCAAACTCTTCTGAAATCTGACTACACAACTACATTTGTTTCTCCTTCTCCTTATGTTCCCTGACTTTTTCGTTCAATATATTAGATGTGTGTGATGATACACCTAATGTGACTTTCTTCTTTGTATTGTAATTCCTTTTCCCACTGCCTTTCTGAGCCTTGAAAACTATCTGGACACTGTCTCTCTAGCCTTAAAAATTAATATATAATTAAATTTATTCAGATTATATACATTTCATATTGGATGTTTCAATGGGAGTACCTGCTGCTTTTCTTTTCTCTCAGCAGTTCATCTTCCTATAAAGATTCAAATACTTCATATAAGCATGCTTGCAAGTACAGAGAGTTTTATGCCACCATTTGATGTGCTTTTGCACCTGTAGCAGCTGCGCTTTGTTGCAATTTGTGACCAAAGAAACTGAATCCTGTAGAGAAAGGATAGTACTGCTGTTAAGAAAATGATATGGAGAAATAGATATCTATTTACTTACCTTCACCTGTTGCTGTTACTCTTTTTGCTGATTGTACTGAACTTGACAAGAGAAGCCAAAGTTCCACCATTTTATGAGCTCTCAAGGATGAAGATCCTGTCACATTTGTGAGGGCTCTAAGAATGTCTTGGACACTCAGGCTCAAACAGATGTAAAACACCAAAGTCAACTAAGTACACTGAAAAAACCTTCTGAAGGTCGTCTCTGCAGTTTAGGATATTGAATTTGGTGCCTCAGTCATTCTCAACATTTGGGTGCTATCCAACACATGAAGTATGACAGTGCTGGTATTGGCTTTGTCTTGTGAAGAGTGAAAGTTAGAACTTGTCAAAAGCATTGGGCGAGTGGATTGCACTGGAAGGTACTTCCTTGTCAAATTTCAAAAATGTTCCACAAAAGCATTTTTGTTTTCTTATCTCAGAAACACTGAAAAGCTTTGTTACAAGTTGTTAATTTGCCTTCACATTGTTTCGGTTTTATGCTATGTGTTTTGCCTTAGCACCAAAATGACATTTCCCAGTAAAAAAGGATGATTGAAGTGCATGAAATTTCCCATATAGAAAAAAATATCTGTTTTCTTCAGTTCAAGAGCCTGTAATAAATTAAAATAGGAAAACAAATAAAGAAATAAACTACTGCAATTGATTTTTTAGCAGAAAAATACACCAAAGTCTTACAAATAACACAGGACTGAAAGTTACTTTATCATTTCCCATTGCTTTGATAGGAAGCTCTCAGAGCAGATTGCAAAATCAGTCCTTTTCTGTATCTTTAAACAGTGACGATTTAATTAGATTTGAACAATATGGTTTGTATGTACAATCTTTCCTCTATTTTATGAGATACCACACATTTCTTCAGTGGAGGGACATGAATGTTTCTGGGATGGCTGACGTGGTGGCATGTCATCCAGAGTTCACAAATCCAGGGAAAGTTCCACATGTGTTCCCAAGAAGCACACAAGGGAAACATGGACCTGCTGACAGAGCTAAGTCACACACTGTATCCTGTAGCAGACACTGCCGTGTCTATTTCGGAAAGATTGGCCTTTTGTCCTCACTTTTTCTAAGAAATTCACTAAGACAAAGGAAAGAAAATATAGGGAAACACACTGGTTGGTGGACTTCAAGTACCTTGAGCAGGATGTGAATGTGGAACATATTTGCTAGAAAAACTAGAACTCATTTCTGAGAGCCTCTTGTCTCTCAAAAAAAAAATTAGCACAAAGAATCACTGAAGTTTTTAGAGGCGTATTTATGTAAATTGTATAGGAACTAAATTGTGATGTAATCATGGGAAAGCGTTATGAAATAATTGGAGGCTGTAGGATGTGCCTGTGGTTTCCATTGTAACGTCTCTTAAACTTTGTCATAAACAACCTTTCTTTCACTGAAAAATTTTAAAATAATAATAATAACAATAATGATAAAGACACATTACCAATTTCCCTTCACTTTGGTGTTAAACTCATTGCAGAGCAAAAAAACCACTCTGCAGTTAAAAAAAAAATATTCTCCCATATGGTGTCTCATATTTTGTTCTCTTATTTCTCCTCAGGGTATGAAATAAGGGGGTTGAGGGATTGCCCAGAATGTAAAGTACTTCCACTCTTCCTTTTAGCATTTTTTCATTCTTTAAAATGCTAAGTATTAGCACTTTAGTATTGTCATCTTTGGAAAAGTTAGAAAGCATAAAAAGCATATTGAACCATGGTAATTTTACACTCTTTAACATCCTCGCTTGATGAGGCTTTGTAATATCACCAGCTGGCAAGCAGAAAAAATTGTATTTCATCTTCCTTGAGGGTAAAAAGCAGGGAAAAAAAAGGAGGAATGAGAGGTTTTACATCAAAAAATCTGGAAAATAATGAAATCTATTGAAGACTGCTTATTTTCATGCTAAGTACTAAAAATAATAGGCAAATTTCAGAAATTGCTGCAAAGATGTGGGTTTGCTTTGGTTTGTTTTTCCATATTTGGAAGGAGGGGGCCATTTGTGGAAGAACTATTTTATTAGTCTCGCTGGTAGCCAGGACCATCAGTGCTGGGAGCTGCTGGAGTAGCTCCAGAGCATGGAAGCAGTCCAGAGCTGGCTCACCATGCACAGGGACTAACAGCATCCATAAGTGCTTTCTTGGATCACTGCCCATAAGTACACTAATTGTTTCTAAATAGATCCAAGAAATGAATGGTCGTTAGTTGGAATCACTTTCTTGGTGAAAGGACATGTTTCTTTTCCATCTTCTACATGTTTGTGTGCTTTGGAGATGTGACAACAGAAAAGAACAAGCTTGGATGAGGAGTTTAGTGCTGGGCCACCTCTGAACAGTTAATCATACCATAGAATCATAGAATAGACTGTTTTGGATTGGAAAAGAAAGGAAAGGACCATAAAGATAATGTAGATTTAGTCCCCCTGCCAAGGGAAGGGACACCTTCCACTAGACCAAAGCCCCATCCAACCTAGCTTGAGCACATCCTGGGATGGAGCGTTCACAACTTCTCTGGGACACTTGTAGCAGTAACTCACCACCTTCATTTCCTTCCTAATATTTAAACTGAACTTGACCTCTTTCCATTTAAAGCCATTCCCCTTTGCCCTGTCGCTATGTGCCCTGTTGAAAACCTCAGCACAGATTCATAAATAGGTTGGTATATTCCAAATACTGCCATCACCATTAAATTCATCCATGCCACATTTCCATGTCATGATTACCTTGTGTCAGTAAAGGTTCTTGACTGAAGATGGCACTCGTGGATGAGTAACAAGGGTAAGAATGTGTGCTAGAGTTCCAGCAAGAACAATATGCAAGAACTCTTAAGTGAACAATGAGTTTAATGCTACCTAAATCATAATAGTTGCAGAGATATATTTACAATATTTTTTTTGTTGTTGAGTGAGAGACTACCTTTCAGCTTTTGTATTCAGCATTCCCTAACACCGCTTCTAGGGTTACTGAGGTAAATAGGGTTACTTATACACTTCAAGTCTGATGTGCCAAAGTACTTTGTGAAATGGGTTGAAAATCATTTTCAGCTTTGGCTTTGTTTGAGGTTTTTTTTAATGCTAGTATTTTTTAAGACTTTATTACAGTATACTAAAAAGAAAAAAAAATTCTTTTGTCTTAGTTTTTCTGATGTTCCCTTAAATACAGGATCTTGTGTTACTATAAACTAACCTTGGCAGGTTGGATTTGCCCCTATATAGCCAAGTGAGGCAATTAATATCTCAGGTGAATGAGATATTAATATCTCCAGCTGCAGGAAGTATATTAAAATTCTCACAACAGCTAAATCCCTCACAACTCCTTCGACAATTTCCAGCAGCTTCTAGGAAGGGCTAAGTAGCCTCATTATAAATCATCAGGTGAACGGAGTGAGGTTCGGTGTTTAAAGAAAATCAGAATAATAATTCCATAAAAATGAAGCACAAAGCCCAGTGGAGAGTATGAATTAAGAATTAAGTTATTAGATTTTTAAGCAATCATATGCAATGAAGCAGCTGAAATATTGTTTTATGGTAAACACTATTGCCAATGCAAATCTGATTCATTCCAATGGCTACTATAATTAACTGCATGGTGCGTGAGCTGCTGATTTTGTGGATGAATAATTGGTTAAACCAAGTTTTGTGTATTGCAGCATAATACACTTGTTCAATTTTCCAGTTAATTTCAATTAATATGGGTTTTACATGTACTCCACTGTTGCAGTTTTTATGCCTATTATTTTTAATTAGGAAAAAGCAATACATTGGTAGAACAGAACAAATGAGCAGCACTGCATGTTTTTTCTAAGGGTTTTCTTTTTCCATTTAGATACTTCAAGCTTGTATTTCTTAGCCTTCCAAAATGTTAATCATCACTGCTCCTGAGGTTGACTGGAAATGGTGGTGCCAGCTTCCAAGTAAAAAAGAAGGGAAGAAGGGATCTCTCAGTTCTCTCATTCATTTACTGACCCCTACATAGGGTTTTTCAGTTCCAGCTATGTGTTTTACAACCCTTCCTGATGTTTCCAGTGCTGCAATATATTTTAGTGATTAGAACTATGAGGAGATGTTCTTTTTCACCACCAAAAAGGTGTCCTTGTATGTAGTCATACCTATTTTATTATAGAATTGTTTATCAGCTGGAGATTCTCACTCTTTTCCACTAAAGGTGCCTACACATCAGAATGAGTTCTTGTCTTCTGGATAAATAGTGTTAACTAGATTAATGCCACCCCGAGAATCATACATGTGTCTTCATTTCTTTAAAGAAAATAATTGTCTGTGCCTCAATGTTCTCATGACATAAAATACCTCTCAGATCATGCTGCCTCTGCAGCTCAGATGGACAGGTGTGAGCACCATCCCTGCCCCTCAAAATGCCTCGGTGGGAGGCAGACTCTCATGGAGTGGGCAGGTTATTTGCATTCCCTTTGTTCTGGCCTGCCCACACAAGGGACTCCCTAGTTCCTAGGCTTGCTGCTTGGTTGATAAAAGGACAGAAAAGGTTCTAACAGAGCTCTTTGTTTGTCCTCCCTCCAGAGACAAATCTTTCTAGGTGTCAGATAAATTTCCAGCACCATCGATGCAGTTGTTTTATCTCTGACTTTTCTCACTTCCCCAGCATTAAATATGCTGTGGTCAGAGTACAGCTGGGAGAAAAACCTCCAATCTACTCTTCCTTAGTTTGTCTGGTGCTGTCGACAGAGAAAATCTGTGTTAGTAATAACAGTGGGTTATAAAAAAAAAGGTCTCCAAGGTGCTGCCAAATGATTTTTTTCGTGTGCATTTCATAGAAATAAATAATTAGAGAATAGAAATAGAGAATAGAAATACAAACATCATATTTTAAAAGCCAAAAAAATTAAGATTCACCAATTCTAGCTAAACAGTCATTGTCTAACCCACACTGTCAAACCCTTCACAGATATTTTAATGTATTTTTCTGTATTGCATCGTTATCCTCACTTCATAAAGGGAGAGGAGCAAGAGATGTAGAAGTAGGAGACTTATTTGGGGGAACTTTGGTACAGTAAACAGATGGTGCCTAGGTCAGACTTTTTGCACAGGATTAGTTCTATGTCTCTGAAATGAAAGAGACATAGAATTGTAGAATGGCTTGGATTGGAAGAGACCTTAAAGATAATGTAGTTCCAACTCCTCTGCCATGGGCAGGGACACCTTCCACTAGACCAGGTTACCCAGAGCCCCTTCCAGTCTGGCCTTGAGCACTGCCATGGATGGGGCATCCTCAACTTCTCCGGGCAGCAGAGTTCACTGTTTTTCCACTAGTGGAATGTTTTTATAAGGTCCCTAGAGAATAAACCTCTTATTAGCAGTTACACCTCAACTAATATTTCTGATGTTTTGAAGAGATTTCTGCAGGTGGAGAGAAGTTTCTGGGTTCCCTAAAATGTTGTATTATAATATCCATGGTGCATGTTTTAAAAATACACCTGAAAGAGCAGCACTTGAAAACCAACATATGTGAGGTGAGCTGATGAGCTGCACAGAGAAATTAATCATCTGGATAATACAACATTTAAGGAGAACCTCTGCTTACTTTTCTTTGTTCTTATTCTAACATGGTCAGCATGTGTACCAATAAAAACATCTCTTATGGTCTGCTTAAGACACTTTAAAATACTTTTTCCTCTATCAATAATTAAGCAACCAGCAGATGTCTGAAGATCTGACAGTATTCCAGCCCTACTCACTATATCCTCTGCTTGCTCCCTGACAGGCCAGATGACTCTGAAGACGCAGCATGTTCAGGACTCCAAGATGGGCTTCGTAATCAATGCAATATACTCGATGGCCTATGGGCTCCACAACATGCAGCTGTCGCTGTGCCCAGGCTATGTGGGCCTCTGTGATGCCATGAAGCCCATAGATGGTCGGAAACTCCTGGAATCCCTCATGAAGACTAACTTTACTGGGGTCTCTGGGGACATGATCTTGTTTGATGAGAATGGTGACTCACCAGGAAGGTAACGCTGACCTTTTTCAAACTATTTAATAGCAGAGCTGCTAACAGTACATGGTATATATGTGCAGGCTTGAAAAAATAGATTTTTTTTTAATGTGCATTTTTTATGGCATTTCAAGTTAAAGAGGTGGACTTTCAGGTGTAAAAGCTTCCTGCATGAATTTGCATTTTCATCTGTACCATTTATCTGATAAATACCATCATATACATACCATCTGATATATTGTTATTAAAAAGAAACGATCAGACATTTAACTTTATGTTTGTAGACCATGGTGTCCACCACAGCCCATTTCTCTCTGTATTTTGGTGTTTAAATATATGTGTTTGATCGAGCTATAAACAATCATATCAGACATAGTTCTTTTATTAGGAAAGCTAAAACAATATCAGAAATATTGTATTGATACATCTGGGATTTTTTTTATCAGAATTATTAAAAACCTGCAAACATATCTTCCAAATGAAACCTTTCTTCTTGCATAACACACTAAGCTATCAATCCATACTGTGCTGCTCTAAGTTGAATTTAAACAAAGCTTATTTTGCTGATAACATACATACATATGTATAAATACATCTATGAAATATAAGACAAGTTTTTCTATGACGTATGTATCCATATAAATGCACGTTAAAAAGATTCATGAGATGGGGATTTTTCTGGGTTTCTGCCTACTGAATTTTCAGAGGATGAACAGCAAGTGTGACAGTATGCAAAGTATATTTATTCCTTATATTTCAATGGGTTTCCTGTCTCGTTCACTGCTTTTGCTCCAGTATTGTTTGAGATAGCCCTTTATGTCCACATTATTGGGAGGTTTTTAAAATCTTTGTTTTGATGCCATATAAACAGATGACTAGAGGGAAAAATTTTATCCTTTACACTCATTTAAATTTTGTCTTCTCCCACTAACATGAACTGAAAAAAAAGCATTGACTTCCTAGTAGAAATGGGAAGGAAAATTTAAACTCATTGGTCAAAATATTTTGACATATCCAAAAATTTCTGCAATTTCAAACCTGATTTTTTTCCTCATTTTATTTGCAAACCTGTGTAGTCAGTATTCTTCCCAAAAGCAAGCAGGACAGCCACCTACACAGCAGTCTGTGTCTGTTTCTGGAGACACAAATTTTCAAACTCAGACCCAAACTCTAAGGAAGAGCACTGTGAGCTGGTAAGAGAACAAAACACAAACTGGCAGAAACCTAGGAAAATTTCAGATGGAAATTTGTTTCCAGAGCCTTTTTAACATGAGCAAGGCTGTCTTCTGCTAAACATTTCTATTTTTACAAATAGCTGAACTTTGAAGAAAAGTGTTAAGTCTGAATTTTTCTGACCAAATTCTTTTCAAAAGACTTGTCTCAGACTTCTTTAAAAGGATTTCATTTTGGTTTTAATGGTGCATAGATGCAATGGGCTGCATCTAACCCAATTCCAATCAGTTTCACTCGTTTTTTGTGTAAAAACGACTGCAATGAATGAATGATGTGTGGCCTGCCAAAAACAAATAGGTGACATGACAACATCAATAACATCTAAATATTGCCAAGAGATCTTTTGCTTTACCTCTTCCTCATGTTGGCGTTTTTAACAATAATAATTTAACACCATTTGTTTCAAGGAATTTAGTTGAATATCCTGGATATTTCTAAATTCTGAGAAAGATGAAGAAATTATATCATGCACAGTCATTTGCCCAGTCACAACTGGATAGTGAATACTGGATGCCAGTATTTCCCTGAAGAGCATGGGGACAACATGTTGAATGTGCACCTCGGGATATCCCAACTTTAAAAAACCCAGCTTCCCTGGACTTGTGTGATATTTGTGTCTACTCAAACTAATGAGCTGTGTATGGGTATGAAGTAGTCACAGACTTTGTTTTCTTTTGAAATACAGTTCTTTGTTCCCTCTTGTCCAACAATACTCACATCATTATATCCTGTCTATGTGCTTAAGTCAGACGACATTGAGTCAAAATATATTCTTTCATGATTAAGAAGATTTTATAGGAAGCTCCATTTCTAACTTCCAGGTTTTGAGTAGTGTATAGTCTTTTAAGCACTGCCAGACACCATTTGCAAGAGCTTGGAGATGGTGCAGTCATACTGGAACAATTCATCTGCCCTGTTCAATTTTACTGATAACTACATCTCCACTTTGTAAAACAGGAATTTAAATCTTCGCAGCTGTATTGTGGTAGTGGTGTTATGCAGGAAATCAGAACATAAAAAGCCTTTCTGACCTAGAAAGCTCAGGATTTTGGTGTATAGCAAAAAGGTTTTGATATTATACAACAGATGATTAATCCCGCAAGATGCTTTGAATCCTGGCCCTATTCCAAAGTCCTTTATGTGTATGTTGAGTTTTAAGCAGACTAGTTTAGGGCTTGTTTTATGTGAGACAGGAGACATGGAAAAAAAAAATTAGTATGGAAGCCATGATTCCTCAGGAAGACAACAACTATTTGTAAATACTATCAAAACTCTAAAGAAGAAATTGAGGAGACAAGAGCGGGCAAGAAAAAACAAGATGCTGATGTTTTAACTGTGCTACCAGTAGAATATATATCCTCAGCCACTTCATGCCACTTCTGTTTTGAAACAGGTATTTTGCACAGTGATTAGAGCACTGCTGGAAACGTGCTATTGTACCATCTGGCCTCTCCTATCCTGAAGTCACAAACCGTCCCTGTATTATCTCAAGGAACCTCCAGGGAACCGGTGACTCATGAACCTCCACTATAACAATGGACTTACAGAATCTGGCTATTTTTACCCATCTATCAATGCTGTCCTCCACAGAGGAGATAAGACTTATTGAGACAATACTATATTAATTTTGTTATGTTCCTTTCCAGTATTCCCCTTGCGATGTATGCATGGAACTACTACTGGGGAGATCATTGTCTTAGCTTCTGTGGCCTGTCAAGCACTGGCAGTACTTTTGTTTTTCTGTCCACAAAACCCTAAACTGAAAGCTTTAACAAAGTTATACTTGTAGGTGTGTTGCAATGTCCAACAATGCTGAATAATGGTTCCACAGTGGCTTCTGGGCTGACTTTTTAGTTAGTCTGTTTAATCCTTGACAAACTGTTACTATGGCTGTGAAACTCAGAAAAAAGTTGGTTTATAACCACGCACAAAAGTCTGTTTCTTTGGGTTTGTGCTAGTGTTTCCTGGACTCAATTATTTTGTGTCAGTCTGGCATTCATATCTTCAACTTTGCGGAGGTCATTGTTGAAGCTGTGTATATTTCCTTCTTTATACAATATGAAAATTGAAATATTTCTAAGTCCAGAAGCATCACAAACATTTTTCATTCTGCCTGTGCTCATTTCTTCTTCTTTGGAAAGACTCAAGAACAATATAATATGTGTAATATCACACTGTCCATTCAGTCAGACTCCACTTTCATTTCCTTTCAGAAAGGCAGCCTTGATCCTGCCCTGGGTGTGATTTTGGAATTGAATTTCCGCTGTACCATAGTTGTTCCACTGTGACAGCTTTTTTCTTGATTCAAAGCACCCTGAGATCCATGGATGAGATCCATGGACAATATAACAGTTTTACTGTAATATTTTTTTACATAAGCATGGGAAAAATATTGATGTTAATACAGAATAGCTACTGCTTGACAGTCTTAAAAGTGTTTCCTCAAAACTTAAGAGAGATATCTGTGTATCTGTTGTGGTTTGACTCCAGCCAACAACCAACCTAGCAGCTGTTTACTCAGTCCTGCACCAACAGAATCAGGGAGAGAACTGAAAGAGCAAGAGCTAGACATCTGGTGTGTTGAGAAAAAGACATTTTAATAAGAAAAGAAAAAGCTGTGCACACACATAAAGCAAGCCAAGAAATTCTCTCATTTCTTCCTGGGTGGGCAGGTGCTCAGCCATCTCTAGGANGAGTACTCCTTGGGTCACTTCGCATCATCTGAGTCTCCTCTCAACTTCCCATTCATTCCCAACCTCCTTGCCAATGTGACAGTGCAAAAAGGCCTTGGCCCTGTGTAAATCCTGCTCAGCAATAACAAAAACATTTTTATATTAGAAACAGTTTTCAGCACAAATCCAAAACACAGCCCCAAAGCAGCCACTGTGAAGAAAATTAACTCTACTCCAACCAAACCCAGCAGACCAAACAGTCTCTCTCTTAACAGACTGTTTGATTTAATGAGCATGTTATTTTCCTCATCTGTACATTGAACTTCATAANTATTTTTTTACATAAGCATGGGAAAAATATTGATGTTAATACAGAATAGCTACTGCTTGACAGTCTTAAAAGTGTTTCCTCAAAACTTAAGAGAGATATCTGTGTATCTGTTGTGGTTTGACTCCAGCCAACAACCAACCTAGCAGCTGTTTACTCAGTCCTGCACCAACAGAATCAGGGAGAGAACTGAAAGAGCAAGAGCTAGACATCTGGTGTGTTGAGAAAAAGACATTTTAATAAGAAAAGAAAAAGCTGTGCACACACATAAAGCAAGCCAAGAAATTCTCTCATTTCTTCCTGGGTGGGCAGGTGCTCAGCCATCTCTAGGAGAACAGGGCCCCATCATGTGTAACGGTGACTTGGGAAGACAAACACCACCACTCCAAACAGCCCCTCCTTCTTCCCCATATTTTATATGCTGAGTACGATATCATATGGTGTGGAGTACTCCTTGGGTCACTTCGCATCATCTGAGTCTCCTCTCAACTTCCCATTCATTCCCAACCTCCTTGCCAATGTGACAGTGCAAAAAGGCCTTGGCCCTGTGTAAATCCTGCTCAGCAATAACAAAAACATTTTTATATTAGAAACAGTTTTCAGCACAAATCCAAAACACAGCCCCAAAGCAGCCACTGTGAAGAAAATTAACTCTACTCCAACCAAACCCAGCAGACCAAACAGTCTCTCTCTTAACAGACTGTTTGATTTAATGAGCATGTTATTTTCCTCATCTGTACATTGAACTTCATAAATTACACTCTTACAATGTCACTCTTAATGCAACCCTGTCTATATGCTTTGTCTTCAGGACTAATTTGGTGCCTACTGACAGGAAAAAGGCACTCTTTATTTATGCACAAGGCAGCTTTTCTAAAGCCAAGATTGTCTTAACCATCTTGGTCTATATTGTTTTCTTATTTTCCATCAGGGAATATTCATATTATCTATATAATACGAATATTGCTTAGACAGAGTAATACCAAATCCGCTAAAGAGGAGGTAAAGAAAAGCACGATATCATTTTTTTAGGAGCTGCCCAACTTTTCAAGCATACCTTACAAAAAAGTGCTAAAAGAAGAGGCCTGTAAGGCAGAAAGGTGGGCTGGTGTTCAGCAGTAGGAGGAAGTGAGTCCCA
>VZTN01010103.1:5583-16928 GCA_013400515.1 Erpornis zantholeuca
TAATTTCCTAGATAATCTTCAAAACATACCCTGAACAAATAAAGACTCTTTACCTATTTCTGAATCTGAAAGTTTTGCAACATAACTAAACAGAGTTTGAAACAGTAGATTATTAGTAATACCTTATTATTTGCACAAACCATGTTTAGGGTGCTTCCATCTGGATGCCATCTGGCCCAAAAAGTAAAGCCGCACCTAAACCAGAGCATTTACTAATAAGTATTCTCTGACTAAAGCAACAGCATTTGAACATGGATGCCTTTCTTGAACTTGAGCCAAATAAAAATACTTTGGCTAGTTGTCCATATTAAAAATGATTGAGTAAATTTAAGTTTCAGTTCCAGGCAAACTCTGGGTTTGCTTGGAAAAGCTATTATCAACCAGATGCTTAACTAATCTGAACCTGTGCCATGTTAGACACTGCATCAGGAACCAGCAGGTCACTTCTTCCACCCTTCTCTGCATTCTTGTGTTGCAGTCCCTCTTCCTCTCTCACTTGACAGGTCTGCAGCACAAGCCATCATTTCTGTATAAGGTCAAACTTTGCATGGGCTTCAAATATATTCAGAGCAGCTCCCACATATCCCTTATAACAGGAAGGTCAAGAACATCTATCTGACAGTCAGGCAACCTCACCAACTTAATACCCTTCTATCTTCCATTATTATTCAAATAAACTGGTGCAAGCTAGGGCACAGAGTTTACCCGGGAATTAAACAAGTGCTTATTTTCTTCAAGGCTTAGGAACATCTGTATTGAACTGATCTTAAGCCATCGTAAGAATGTTTAATATATTTGCAAAACCTATTTGTTTTTCCACATAGTTGAAATTTCCTTATTTAAGATGCAGGTCAAGGAAGTAATGAAGTAATGAAGCAGAAGGTTTGAAGCTACTCTAGCTGCTAATAGTCCCACTACATTCAGTCTGTCAAAGAATGCTCCAGTTCTTAGTTCATAAGAACAAACTAACTGTTCCCTCTCCTCTCCTTGCACAATTTAGGTACGTATTCTGTCTTTTATACGACTTATAAATACAGTTTGTTTAAGTTCTTTAGAACAGCATATCACAAGTAATAAAGCTCATTACTACTTGCTCAAGGTTTTGTTTACTTAGCCTACTATGAGCTGCACAGTGCCTTGGGGCAGAGTAAGGATTTGCAACCATTACACATCATTGAAGACCAGCTTCCAAACAGCCCCTTCCTTTTCTCCCCTCATGGTCAAGCCTACATTTTGAGCTCTAGGAAGCATTTATTCAGCATTCTTAACATGTGATGGGACAAGGAACACAAGACAGAGCAGCAGTTTTCCTGAGTTTCCCTTGTTTCCTCTCCCTAGGTAAATTCAGAAGACCCAAGTCTTGTTGCATGAACAGAGGAGATTCAGAAGTCAGCTCTTACACATGGCCTACTCTTGTTCAGAACTTCAGCTTTAAACATGTAAGAAAGGTATTCATACCTCCAGGACTCGAAGAGTGTACTATTAATTATCTCTCAAACTACTCTGCAGTACTGTCTAATCCCAGGCTGTTTTGAGAAGAGTTGAAGCAAACATCCTCTTCCCTGTAAAAAGGCCTTTGCCTATTCAGTAGCTATTTCAAAGCACTGTAGAGATCTTCCTAATCACAATGAATCTAGTAGACAAATTTCATACCACTACACCCAATAGAAAAAAAATCTTCATTAATTTTACAGATCTACAGATTAACACTGGAGCATCATCATTTGTACTACTAGAAAATACTTTACGGACACACAGAGGCCATATTCAAAGTGACAAATTCTATGAGAAGTCAAAATGATTCAGGTTCATTTAGCACCATGCATAAGTTACAGCTTTTTTTAATGTTATAGGTAGAGTATACTGGGAATGTATAACTATGAACTGAATGGACTAAAGAACTCAAATATAAAATTACTAAAAACCAAATAAGCTTCTGCTGCAACAAGTAAGAGGCAACTACTTACTAAATACTTCTTTCCCCTTCATTATAAAAGCACTAACACACCACTGAATTTATAAACTGAATTTGTCCTATGATTTAGACTTAGTCTGAAGTTCTGTATGACTTTTCTAAGTGTACCAGAACATTACCATCAAGGTTCAAGATCATAACTTCAAGAACTTGCCTCAGGCTGTTTAATTAAATGAGTTGGGCAAAAGAAGAAATCTTTGGTTTATGCATTTGATTTTCACCAAGTGGCTCAAATCACATGCACACTAAATTTGCACATTTGCCACAGAAAGTTCTGAGGAAGAGACCACTGGGGAACAGAAAGATTAGGAAGGACAAACTGTTCTAATATTCTACCCCAATACAGTACCTTATTGCTACTAAGGGAAATAGTTTATTCACCCATGCCCACACAATTCCAAATGCATGGATCATAACTCAGGCAAGACTCAATATACTCAAGTACTGGATATAATTCTACTGAGATAAAACTAAATATTAAACAATTTCTTTTAAGTCAATCAAAAGTCCATTTTGGTAGAGGAAAGATTTTGCACTCAGAGAGCTGTTCAGTCTAGTCTGGACTCTGAACTACCCAGAGTTTTAATTTTTGCTGACAAAAAATCAGGGAGCTCTTTGATTAGATATTGAAGCAACCTCATGGTTCTTCAAAGCACATTTGTGAAAGATCCATGACTGCTGCTCCTTGCAATCCCATCCTCCTTTCCTTCTTAGTATTCCCGGTCTTTGATAGGATGAATGCGTCAGGCAAAATAAATCAACCAGTTTCAATTTACAGGTCAAACAACACATTTGGACAGCACCTCTTCAAACAACCATTACAATCAAGCAGTTCTCATGTTCCCAAGGTGTAGATAACCCACCCTCTCTGTTATGCTGATGCTCAGATAGCAAGGAGAAACCTCCTTCTACAGAGATATTACACATGTGAAAAGGAACAGTGGGTAAGGATACCAAATAAAGTCCTACTACAGCTGACTTCAGACACAGTATAACAGATACCAGTTATAATAACTTAGTGGATAATTTTATTAGACATTCCCAAGCTTTAGCAGACAGAAGCATTACTAAAAATTCATTTTTAGATCCAAGACCCTCATTAGGGTCAGGTTTATTCCTATTAGCAGAATTCTTCAAATTATCTCAGATAGTAGTTTAACAGGTAATCTGTTACACAACTTGTTAAGTGTATGTATGGACTAGTGTTCCTCATTTAATTAAGTACATAAGACACTACTCCTCCATAAATCTGAGAAGAAGCACTTCCACTTTAAACTTAGTGTTTTATATAGTAAATTCAAAAGACTCACAAGCTGACCAAGTCGGGTGATCCATTTCAGAGCTACACTGCAGTGTGGGCACATAAGCAGAGGAAGGCTAAAACACAATCTTTAAAATCCGAACAGATTCTAGTGAAGACACATTCAGTTCAGAGACGGAGCAGCAGGAGCCTTTAGCTCAATTTTCATCCATCAGTTGGATGAGGTTAAAACAATGCAGTTAAATCCAATAACAGAGAGGAGAAATGTCATACAAAACATTAAAAACAATAACCCAAAATTAACAAACTTCAAACTACTTACTTTCCCCTCCATGAATGTTTTGTTGTGTAGAAACAAGCAAGATCTCTGTTTTCTCTAATTATATTCATTCTGTGCCAAGACCTGAAAACAAAGGAGACATCCTGTTAGCACTCAGGATTTTTATTTAAAACCAAAGTTCACTGATCATCAATATGCTTCAAGACAAAAAGACTTTATTTTTAAACTTTTGTTTATCAAACAATGCACAAGAATTATTAGTTTCTTCACTGCATTTGTTACACTAGCTACTCCTTAACAGTACTGGGTTCCAGCAATTTATGCCCCATTTGCCATAGTACAATCACTCTATTTTCACTGCACTTTTGCACATGCAAATTCAAGTATATTTTGTCATCTCCAAAATGCTTTACTCCTGAAAGTTGAGTGATATCAAAATTATTTCAGTGCCCTCTACCTGCAAGTCCAGCTAAGCCAAAGTCCTATTGCAATTATGAAATAAACAGTATGGAGATACTTGGATACATAGAACTGTTTGTTTTCCAGTCTGAAACAGAACTTGGGGTTGAGAAACTTACTTATTAGCTAAGCATTGTGATCAAAGAGCTGAGTAAGTACCATTCCTGGGCTGTAAAGTTTACGCAATCTCACCACTAACATCCTGACATGCTTATTTCACACAGGACTATCTATTCCCTAAACACACACACACACACAGAGGAATTTAGTGAAACTTGCCCACAACTGCTTGAGTGGATCATTGCTTTAGGAGCTGCTAAATTCTAAGGAATGCTTCTAACCAGTACTATTTTCAATGTCTGAAACAAATGCACGTTGAGTAGTTTGGAAATTAACCTCCCTTTTATTTCGCTATGCTGTTATTGCATATACAAGGAAGTTAAGCAGACATTCCCTACTTAACTACAAGAGTGAAGCTGTCACTCTCCATTTACTGCTACAACATTAGTACTATTTTCAAATGTGTTAAAACAGGCTTCCCTGTTACTGACTGAAGACTGGTACTACTCTCAGGTTCACACCAATAACATGGTGGCATCCCCAAAACATCACACACTAACCCTGGTCTACAAGAACACATCTTGCCTGAAGCAACCCTCAAGCAGCCCAGTTCCAGTCAGTATCCCATTGAAAGTTAGATAACAACCTATTACCTTTTAACATTCAGCTAACCCTGCTTGATTTGGCAAATGAGGATTTCTTATTTTCAGATGGATGACCTGTAACATTAGCTCATCACTGATTTCTACCCTCTACAACTTTAGGTTATTTTCTTTCTGAGCAAAGACTGTAACAGCTATGAAGTCATAAGCATGAAGAATGGATAACCTGATCAAAATGAACTCTAGAATTTCTTCCCTCAGGTGAAGAACCAGCACAATCATCACTACCTACTGAGGGAAACTTGAGGTACTGCCTCTGGGAAGAGAGAAGAGCAGTATTTACATGTTTCAATGACTCAATCTTTGAGTCAAATCTTCAAAGTTAATACTCCAAAGACTTGTGGCAAGTTAAATTCTCTAAAGCCAGTTTTCAGAAACAAAGTTTTATGAAGGACAAGATATTCAACAGCATTATTACTACTGACTGCTGACATCATCTACCTGGGTCTGTGCAAAGCATTTGACACTATCCTGCGTGACACTCTTGTCCCTAAACTGAAGTAACACAGATTTGACAGACAGACCACACACTGGATAGGGAATTGTCTGGAGGGTTGCACTCAAGGAGTTGCAGTCAATGGCTCAATGTTAAAGTGGAGACAGTGACAAGAGGCATTCCTCTTAAGGGAATCTCTCTCAGGGGTCGAGATTGAGACTGGCACTGTGTTAACACCTTTGTCAGGGATACAGACAGTGGACTCTCTGCAAGTTTGCTGATGACACCAGCAATCGAGAGGCAGGAGGGAAGGGATGACATCTAAAGGGACTCTGACAGACACGAGTAATGGGTC
This sequence comes from Erpornis zantholeuca, assembly GCA_013400515.1. Lineage (NCBI taxonomy): Eukaryota > Metazoa > Chordata > Aves > Passeriformes > Timaliidae > Erpornis > Erpornis zantholeuca. Next base: position 11,072 of record VZTN01010103.1, read on the forward strand.
CATGCCAACCTCACAAAGTTCAGCAAGGCCACATGCAAGATCCTGCAACTGGGCTGGAGCATCCCAAGCACAAATACAGGCTGGGTGGAGAATGGCTTGAAAGCAGCCCTGAGAAGGATTTGGGGGTATTGGCTGCTGAGAAATTTGACACAACCCAGCAATGTGCACTCACAGCCCAGAACCACATTCTGGGCTGCACCAAATGAAGAGTGGCCAGTAGGCCAAGGGATGCAATTCTTCTGCTCTGCTCTTGTGAGACCCCCACCTTCAGTATTGTGTCCAGCTCTGGGGCTCTCAGCATAAGAAGGACTTGGTCCACACCTGCTGGAGTGAGTCTAGAGGAGAGCCACAGAGATGGCCAGGGAGGGAGCTGGAGCACCTCTCCTATGGAGACAGGCTAAGACCTGGGGTTGTGTAGCCCGGAGAAATGGGAGCCCCAAGGAGAACTTAGAGCAGCCTTCTAATATGTAATGTGACCTACAAGAAAGCAAGAGAGGGGTTTTGGGCATGTAGTGACAGGACACAAAGTGACAGCTTTAAACTGAAAGAGGGGAGGGTTAGGTTACATGTTAGGATTAAATTCTTTAATGTGAGGAGGGTGTGGCACTGGAACAAGTTGCCCAGAGAACTTCTGGACAGTCCATTACACCAGCCCTGGAAGTGCTCAAGGCCAGGCTGGATGGGGCTTTGAGCAACTTGGTCATGTGAAAGGTGTTCCTGCCCATGGCAGAGAGGTTGGAACTAGATGATCTCGAAGTTCCTTTCCAACCCAAAGCATTCTGATTACTCCTGAAGTTCTCCGTTTTGCTTGGTTTAAGAACTATTGTTATTATCATGGATAAGAATCAAAACAGTACACTCTATCCAAACTACACATTTACTGCTGTACAGTAGCACATTTTAGATCTGGTAATTTTGTTTTAAAGTTATGTTTCAGAACAACATGTCCTACACTCAATCTTCATGCCTCTCTTTCAAAGCCATTTTCTTGACATTGACTAAAGTATTAGTAAGCATAAAATAAGAAGCTTATAACAAGACTAGCTCCACTAAGTACAGGATTAAAAGATCTGTTTATCTGTAATTCCAGTTTCACCAACACCAGACTCCTCTAACCAGCTCTATTAGGTCTCCCAGACCTGAACACCACTCGTTCTAGAGTATTTAAAGCAAGATGTTCTCCAGGTTGTAAATATCTACTCCTAATAATACAGAACTAAGAAACATTAATTTATGAGCTACCAGCAGCTTCCAGTAATTTTAATACCAGCATCTAACTAGAATCAGGATATTGATACATGAAGTATTGTACCTGAAGTGCAAGTGACAAATTCACCAGACTGCTTTTTTGTTTAGATGAAAATTATTAAAATCATTTAGCTTTGACACTTTAACACTGTACTTCTGGACAGTGATTGCAACTGTCCCTCCCACTGAGGAGACTACTCCAGGGGCAATTTATGCCCAAATCTAGTAACAATTAATTCTTGTACACATTTTCCAGCAGTTTAACAGAGAGAAGGGCTAACAATAGCCTAGTGTTCTGAGCTGCTGTGTTAAAGTCCAGCAATTATTTTCCAGATGTCTTTGATTCCACAGTAAGAACAAGATGAAAAAAAAATAGTTCATACCAAAGACATTTTAGAAGAAACCAAGAAGTTCTCTTCCTTCACTCATTCCAGCAGAACCAGTGTGGCATCACTCTTTTACTATCTACAGTGAGATACACTGTAATTTTAGCACCAAAGACAGTATAATTATTGACTTTGCAGAACACACCAGGCTTTATCACTAATCAAGTTTAGCCATATTGCCAGTGTAAGCTATAGTGGCCTGCATAGTCATATCAAAATAACTTCCTAAAATACAAGAACATTCTTGTTACCTTTACGTCTTCTTCCCATGTTCAATAGACCTTTAAAAAGTTAACTGACTTAACACAAAAAATGAGTGAAATTTGTTATTTCATTCATAAAAACATCTAGGACCATAAGGAACTAACTTTAACAATCATCTTAGTGTTCTGGGGTACCTAGGAGTAGAGAAGTCACAACTTCAAAGGTTATTTTGAATACTTTGCAGCACAGCTATTGCGTATCCCATACTGATGGTTTTCAAAGTTTTGATACTAGAGAAACACCAAGTTGTTCCATTTACACTGGGGCAGACGCAAAAACTACTTTGAAAGTAGCAGTTTGTAAACATGATTTGTTTGGTTGAGAGTGCACATGCTGAATGCAGACTGTAGTCAAATAATCCAAGGGTTCTGCAGGCAAAGTATTGTCTACAACTTGCAACTTCTTTTGGGAGCCCAACTAAAGCATTCCCCAAAATATCCCCAGGATATTTTAATCAGCTTTTTCACAGGACTGAAGTTCAACAATACTTTCCTATTTGGTTCTTGTAGTGCTGTAAATAGCTGTGAAACAGCTTTAGGGGAAGAGCTGAAACCACATTTTTGCGTGCCTCGTATACCAGAAATAGCAACCCCTTAAACTAAAGGGCCTGAACTGCTTCCAGGACTCCCCCTGCTTCAGAGTTTAAGCTACATAGAATCACAGAATAGTGTGAGTTGAAAGGGACTTTTTACACAAGTAGGTATATTACACAATCTATGCTCAATTTGCATGCACTTTCCACTTTTCCAAGATTTCACATTCTTTAGACAAAACTACCATCTGGGAAAACAATCTATTTCAGGAAAGTGAGACAAGTCAGTCTCAAACCAGCACTTGTGGAGTCAGAAGCGAAGCTGTGGCCTTGCAGGCATCAAATCAATATGCACAGCTGTCCTTATACCTAAGCTTCCTTCAATTTATTATATAAAGTTGGAAGTTTGGACAGGGGCTCAAAGTTTAGCGCAGAATTCAGATAGAGTTTTTTCCTGACCATATTAGCCCTCCATTATTACAAAGCCTCAATATCTTTCTTAAGTGAAGGTTTAACAAGGTAGGATTCAGAGCCACACAGGATTATTATTCTGTTCCACTGCAGGGAGGAGTAAAAGAAATGCTGATAAGAAACTGAGACTTCTTGGGCAAAAGAGGAAGAGAAATGCAGATAAGAAACTGAGATTTTGTTTTAAAGACTTGTTCTAGCATGGCTGAATACAAATTAGACTTCTTGGAAAGTCTTTACTATGCAGGGACTGATACTCATAGCAAGCTCAAGTGTAACTTTTCTGAGAGAGAAGACATACTACGAGCATGAAAACAGGGACCAAGTGGAAAGAAATGAAAAAAAAAAATCCTAAGGTTGTGTTGTTCTGTGCTTCTACATATCTGCCTTCTAGCTTCAGGGTCTGGAGCCTGATTTCCAGTCATCTACTCCTCTGCAGATTTAAAGCCATTATTTAGATAAGTGAGTTTTCCTGCACAGAAATGTTCTAGCTGTCTAGGTTTCACCTACCTCTTTCATTGATATGGTCACTGACAGAATTTTGCCTTCAGACAGATTCTTTTTAACAAGCCTTAGTTTTTCCTCTTCCCCGAACAGTACTCTTCTATTAAAGTACTATAGCCTAATTAGCTGTGCAAACAGATTTCTTCATCTGTAGTGTAGGAACTCTCAGTCCTTTTTGTAAGAGAGGAAGGAGACAAGACCCACCAGATCCTTAAAAGAAGCTACATGCAGCCTGCCTCAATGATAGCAGCAATCCCACCTTCAGTGGCCCAGGAGAGAAACAGAATGCAAATTTCACCCTTACTACTACCATAAAGTATGGTGACAACATTAGCATCCATCCTCCAGGTGACCCATTCCCTCACTGAGGACCAGTGTTGAGGATAAGAAAAAGATTCTGGTTTTCTTTTCAATTTATATTAGCATTCTGCTTTACCAGTGAACCAATACGATTCACCAGCCAGACAGGAGACTATCGGAACAAAAGGATACTCACTAAGGGAAGGAAGAAAAAAAATGTTCCTTTCAGTCACAGTTTAGCAATCTTTACATATTTTTTGAGAATAATGTTCTGTTTTATTAGTGAGGCAAGAGAGTTGTTAATTTTTTTTGACATGAGAATAGTTTTTTGGAAGCAAATCAGGAAGCTAAGCAGTTGAAGGTTAACACTCCAAGATATGGTTGAATGCCAGCAGAAGAATTATTAAGTCACTTACTGAGCTTCAAACAAGTTAAAAGCAAAGTCACCTCTTCAGTATGAAAAACAGATCTGGCTCTCAAGACCAAGCCTTGGCATATCACTTAAAATCTGGAAACACAGTGATTCAGTCCCTCAGGACAAGTATGTGTTTGGAAACTATGAAAAATGCCACATGACACATAGAGGAGCAGGCAATATATACGAAATAAATCTTTTGAAAAATGTGTTCCAACAAGGCTGAGATACAAGGTTAAAGTTCCTGGAAGGTCTATACCACCCAGGGACAGAAATGCAGCTCTGTCTCCAAACATTCAGATATTTGCTGCGAGTGGAAAAAACTGTCAGTAATAACAGAAAGGCGCCAGTGACTTCTAGTTAAGCGTTCTGGCACTTGGCTGCCTACAGTAGGCAGGAATTACACCAAGCTGCAGATTTATGAACTGAAGCAGGCTAGAGCCAAGCATAATCTTCACATCTGTAATAGTGGCCCTATTGTTTTGATTTTATTCATGGCAGACTGTATGTAGAGCATCTTCCTAACTCAATCCTAAAATGAAACTCAAGTCACCAGGAGTCCCTTCAAGAGCCTCCTCCTTTTCAATGTATCTCACTACATGCAAGTAGCCTATGCAGTCAAGTCTAATAACCAATGAAAAAAGAGACTTCAGCTTCAGAGAACTTCAATTCTAAAACAAGGAATATTTTCTGAAATGCAGTATTATCTAACTAGAGCTATGTAACGTGAAACTCAATTGCATCTACTCCAACCATTATAGATCAAATTTGTGAAAGAGCACAGGAGAAAAAGGGAAAACACATTTCAGATTACATTAAGCTCAAAAGCAGCCACATAGCAGAGATTAAGTGCATTCACAGGAAGTGTCTGAATAAACTTCTAGGCCTATGTCTCCCTCCAAGCAGAATGCTCAAATACTCCCTCATGTTGAGAGCAACAAGCCCAAAAGAGAAAAAAAACCCTCTCCCTCCCAAACTGTAGTGCTAAGCCAACATTTCTATTGCCCAGAACTTGGCCCTCAGTAGAGGCAGAGCTATGAAGGTACAAACTTCACACCACCTGACAGGAAAATCTATCCCAAAGACTCCTGGCAGCTCATTGCAGGCAGAAAACCATCCAATATGCCTACTTGTTTTGACGTTCAGAAAACAAAAAGCAAGATAAAAGCATCTGTGGGAGAAATTTAAACACTCTTGGGAAAAAAAGCGCATTTCGGGTAGATTTCCTCTAAGAGTCATCTAGCTCTGCTCATGCTCTTCAGGCATATTGTTAGCACTGAAAAAAGAAACAAAATCTCATCTCTGTGAGAGCGTATCTCTGTCACATCTTTCCCACCCTTCATAAATTATTTCCCATAGCATCTCCTGACGAGTATATTTTGATCTGACGGCAGAAGGAAGAAGATAATATGCCTTTTCTTAATGGACACGTCAGTACTCTTCTAAGGAAAAGCACAAATTCTGCCCGGCGGCTACAGAAGCCGCACCAGGTGGAGGGCACGCCGAGTGAAGCACAGGGCGGGCTGAGGCTGGAGAAAAGCCCCAGCCCTCTCCCCAGCTCGGACGCAGGAAGGGCAGGGCGGCGCGCAGCTGGTGACAGGTACCACGCTGGGGACGAGGGACGCTCGCTCACCGTCCCAGGGCCCCCACGGCTGGGGCAGGATCGGGGCTGCGCCGGCGGCAGCATCAGCCCCCGGGCGGCAGAGAGAGCGCTGCCCCAGCCCCGACCCCGCACGGCCC
>VZTN01010103.1:16973-32776 GCA_013400515.1 Erpornis zantholeuca
TCGCCCCTCACCCTCCGGCCGGCCGGGCGAGCGGCAGCCGCTACACCGCTCCCGCTGCCTCAGAGCCTGGCGCTGGAGGCCGCCATCTTAGCTCGGGCAGCGAGACCGCCCCCTCGGCGCAGCCGCCGTGCGGCCCAGGGCTGTCACGGGACTCGGTCACCTGATGTGCTCCGCGCATACCTCCCCCTTCCCGCCGCCTCTCCTTCCCTCCCGCCCTCCCTCCTCCCTTCCTTCCTACCCTCGCCTTCTGCCCTGCCCTGCCCTGCCTTATTCTGCCGGGAACCGGCATCGCTCCCTGCGCACGCGCCGCGCCGCCGTGGTGCCAATTCCCGGCCGCGTTACCTTTCGCGTCGCTTGAGGACTGTCGCTCACCGGTGTGCTACTGCCGGAGCGGCTCCGGGCCGTGGAAGGCGTGTTGAACAGTTAAAAAGCCAGAGCACGCTTTTTAATGATGCCCATTACTTACGTGACTAAAAAGCGATGTTAAAATGCCACATTAAGGCTGCGGAGGCTGAATCACTGATTTATGTGGTTGGTTAACCACCCTCCAGAGTTGTTACGGGACTCTTGAGCTCCCTGCCAACTTCCCCATATTCTGCACCGCATGTAAGATTTTCCAAAAATGTTGCAAACTACATTTATATGCAGCATTATAACATGACCTCGTTAAAATGCCTACTGATTGGCATAAATATTTTGAATGTTTTAAAATACGACTTGGATTAGAATACATGAGCTTACTATGGCCTTTCCCTTAAAACTGTGTTACTAAAGTCTGCAGATGAAGAGAGAAATGAGGAAAAGACTGTAACTGTAACTAATTATCTTGGAGGAAAAAAAGATCAAGACCACAGGCGGTAAATTGCTACTCGTTTAATATCCTTTTCATCCTCATACGGACAGTGAGAAAACAGCACGAAGCTGAGTCGGGGGAGGTTTAGGATAGATACCGGGAGAAAGATTTTCACTCCCAGGGTGGTTGGGCGCTGGAACAGGCTGTCCAGGGAAGGGTCACAGCACCAGCCTGACAGAGCTCAAGAAGCTTTTGGACAATGCTCTCGGGCACGTGGTGTTATCCTTCGTATGTCTTGTGCAGGGCTGGGAGTTAGACTCAGTGATCCTTGTGGGTCCTTTCCAGCTCAGGGTATTCTGTGATTCAATGATAAACTATCTGTCTAGTATTTTGCTTAAGATATTTAAATACTAGTCAGTCATTCTTTTGATAAATCTAGTCCTCTGAATCTGGGGCACTGTGATAAAATAGCTCTGATGGGAAAATAACATTACTTTGGGGAAGCTGATAAATTGCTTTTGGTTACAGAACTTCAAGGGAGAAAAAAAAAAGATTTAATGTTTTATTAATGTACTAGGAATTGTAGGAATCTAATTTCAGAGGGAGGTCATATGATTCAGAAGAGTTTCTTTAAGTGCATGAAAGAGTTTTTGGATAGGCTTGGAGCGATTTCTGGTTTTGTTGATTAGTTGGCTCAGAGGATTTTTTGTTTGGGGTGGTGTCGATTTTGTCTTAGTGCTTATTTTGTGTTGTTAATATAGGTAGGAAAAATACATCAAGTAAAGCAACAGCATGGTAGGTATTTATTAGTCTGGAACAAAGAATGACACTTGCATAATGAAATTGGTATAACAAATGTTTTCATGGATGGATTTTAATATTTCTTTATATTTATTCAGCACAAGCTAGTATTTCAGTAACCGTGTTTTCCTCTATTTTTGGATATGCTTTTGTGTAAGTAATGATATTAACTTTGGTTCTAATGCAAACAACTGATGAAAGGATTACGCAGGTTAAGTTAGAGAAAATTTGAGAAATAGCAAAATAATAATTTTGAAATTATTGTTTGGAGAAGAAGCAAACAAGGAAGGTGTGGTTAGCAGTGATGGACAGGACAGGAGGCGATGGAAATATCCTTGTACAACATGGTACAATATCTTTCAGAAATTAAAGTAGACCAGGATTTCATTACTGTCTAATTGTAAAGTATTTGTGAAATTACATTGTTTGCAGACAACAGCATTCTATTTTCTTGGTCGTTTTTTCTTGTGAGATGATACTACTGGATATTTTTAGAGATAGGGTCTCATTTTTCTGTTTAACTAAAGGTTTATGGAAATGCTGGAATACAAAAATTGTATTTTTAACACCTTCAATTTAAAAGTTTGCTGTTTTAACTTAAAAAGAAAGTGAACACAATCCTCACTCCAGTAATGTCAGTGGCAGTTTCGTTGTTGCCTGTGTCTGATACAGCTAATGTTTTGCCCTCAGTGTTCCTAGTCACTTAAAGATTCAGAAATCATATTAGAGCCATTCTTTTATCAAAATAAGAATAACACAGGTTTGATGCCTCCTTGAAAGACAAAATGTTAAATTGCTTTAATCCACTTTGGAGAAGCAAACACATGTTCAGTTCTTCCAGATCTTTCATCTGAAGTAACTGCAAATGTCAGTCTGACCTTGTCCATTTAAATACTTCCATTTGCAAAAGAGTTCAGGCCACCTCCAATCTAGAGAGCAAGGTCTCTCCTTACCATCCAATTATTGAAATCTGGAAGGAATGAAGAGTTCTAGTCCACCACTAAATAATTAATAATCCACTGGCTATTTCTGTGATCAGCACCTATTCTGAAAGACTGTGGTTTAGGATGGCTGAATTCTTCAAGCACGCTACAGTACAGATACAGTAGAGCCAGTGCTAGGATTCTCTGCAGCAACAGTAAATATTATGATTGTACATACAACCTATAATAGCAGAGATCCTATTACTTTTGAAACGGATATATTGTGGTTTATAGCAATAACAAGGAACAAATTTCTACCCAGCCTGCAAGCAGCAAACAATGGACGAATTAACTTCCCTTCCTGGTACTGTCTCTAATGGTAGTGCAGAATTTCATGTCATCTGTTTGGACAAATCAGAGATTTTTCCACCATTCCTTGTCTTACAAGAAAATAAGTTCCTGCTAGAACTGGGAATGATTACTCTCTTACTTAACTTACAGTGTTGGAGGGTGCAGGACCATCCACTCTAAGGTCAACTACTCCTTTTCTGCCACAAAATAAAGGGGATCTACCCAGTCTTCTTAAAGACTGTATCTAAGAGTTACACCATGACTTAGGATAAATTTAGGATAATTAACAGAAAATATATTTTATAATTGTAATTTTTAGATGACCAAATAACAATGGCAGTAATCCTTTGATGACTAATCATGGTACTTGACTGAGAGGGGATAACAGAAAGATTTTGAAAGGGGGAAGTAAATGTACAAGTCGCATATAAATCTAATTAAGTAACATGCCTTTGGAAACCTCTGTCCTGGATCTCGTCACTTTTACTGCAAAATTGTTGTAAATGGCAAAATGCAGATTACATAGAGGGCCTTCTGGAAATCAGACCCATATTACTGCATCAGTCTTTGTTCTATTCTTTGTTATCCCAAAGATGCATTAAGACTATGCTGACAATCTGCCAGCTGTTCATAGCTCACATCAAATTTTTATGTATCTTGCCATATTTAGTCTAAAAATAAATGCAGATAATAATGATAATTTATCTTCATTATTTAAAAGGTAATTAATTAAAAGGTAATTTCTGGATGCTCCCCATTAATAATTCTATATTTCCCGATAACTCATTAAATGATTACTTGTTTGTTATCTTAGCTAATAGGTTGATAATAACTGAAGCCTAAGCTAGTTAACTTTGTGATAAATTTTGTTAAATTATTAATGAATATATTAAATACACTGATTCATGCTGATCTGTATTTATATGCGTAGCATTCCTCCAGTAACTCCTCTTCTGTTTGGATAATCCTTTCATTTTGGCATGAACCTATGTGCAGTAAATACTCCCATATTAACTTTTGATCTCTTAATCCACCTATACCCTTGTATAACCTGGTCTTTTTGGTGTCTTTTGAAGATAATCCACAGATTATCTTTTAACTCTTTTACCTTTCAATAGATGAGTTTCAGTATTAGTTGCAATCCAGTCTTAGTAGTTTATGTGGGTACATCTGGTGTAAGAAAAGTGAATATAACAGATTTGCTTAATATCTTAGATGTCATTCATAGTAGAAAGAATCTGTTTATGGAACTAAATAGCAATGCACAATGATGTAACAGTTCCTAGTGAAATTACACTCTAAAAAAATGTGTGGTATTTTTTCAAAGGAAAATGTGAAGGAAAAATGTATTGTTTATTGCATGTAAAACAAAAGAGCAACCATTTCATAGAGGAAGTCTTTAACTGCCTTCTCTTTCGGGTGCATTTAACCAGGCTGTTGAAAAAAAATCTGTACACATATGTGCAGTGGTAACCTTAATAAAATGACAATGAAAGTTTCCATATACTTAGTTCATCCTGGGAATGCTTCACCTTAGCATTGCAAGTCAGCTTAAGAGAAAGTGTTCTTTGAAATATCTGACTCTTGGGGACCATTTTGTGATAGAAGCTACTGCAGATGTCCCAGATAAGATTTGTCCCCACTGTCGACACACAGCCCGTGCAGGGAAGTGCCGTGGGACACAAAGAAGAATCATGGAAGGAGCAGACTGTGAAAAAGGTGGGGGCCTAGGCAAAGAAGAAATTTGAGTTCTGGAAGAGCTGAACTGGAGAGGGTGCTGTCTATGGCCAGCATGGTAGGGGTGGGTTTTGCACATGGGAATCCTAGGATGGATAAATACCTTGAACTGAGAGAGAAGGGGAGTAATCAGTTAGTTTCTGCAGACTAGACCTGAGAACTGGGAAGATAGGAAGAGTTATGAGGCTATGATTTTAGAAAATTTTGCTGTGAACAGAAGAAGTGTTCATGTAAGGAGAAGAGGATTTTTTCTCAAGAAAACTGATACAGGCAACTCACAGAAGAGGGAAAGCAAAAGGAGAAGAAACACTCAGATCTGGCCTAGCAAAATACTGTTAATGATACAGTTAATGATGCATAAAAGACTGGGAATGTCTAGGAAGGAGACAGGGATTGATCTGAGGAATAGAAGCTGACCCAACATAGGATGATAGGAAGATTCATATGTAGAAGCAAGAAGTGAGAGAAAGGGCTTAGCAGAGCAACAGGCTGAGAAAGACAGGACAAAAGAGGCAGTATCCACAATGGCCTGCAAAACTAGAAACCACAGTTTCTCCAGGATGACTCAGGCTGGGAAACCTAATGTCCATAGGTGTTTGACATCCTCTCTAGTGGATCTCAACTTAATTCTGTTGTCAGTTATTGTTAATACTCACTAGAGATCTGTGTTGTAGATCTAGATGTGGTATATGGTATAATCCCACATAATAACTATGTGGATTTTTAACATAAACCTAGAGAATTATGCATTTACATCCAATAGCTGTACAGTATTGACACTGTAAACCCCAAAGTCTTTTAGAGTTAAAAAATTCCAGGAGATTAAGATTGCCTTTGCAAATAATTGCATGCTTGTGTACCATTTTTATCCATGGGAGCCTTGCCTTATTCACTCCACAAGATGAAAGGTCTCATTGACTCCACATGGGTGCTATACTGTGTTCTGTTCACATTTCGCAGTTTGCTGGCCCAAGACTTACTTAGTGTACACTATACCAGCTCTATTATTCAAGCTTCAGAATATTCAGGCTTACTGATTTCCATATTGACAGTTCTGTGATATTGTTCAGTACACTGAGTGCTCCAGGAACATGAATTCATTTATTTTCACAACAACCTTCTGCTTCTAATATTTCAGTAGTTGAAATTACATTAATGTTTCTTTTTCTGTATAATGCTGTGTATAATTTTCAAGTATCCTAACACAACCTTATGTGTTACATGTCTTTTAGGAAAAACACACTTCTCCCATAAAAATAAACCATTGCTATTTAATCTCTCCCAGTCTTTTTATAGACATGAGAATAAAACAGATGACGGTGTACCTTGTAGGCTTATTCAAGGTACTGATCTGCGTGACAGTGTGACATGTCAACTTTTACACGTCTTACATATCTTAAGACATGCTCCTATCTTATAAAATTCACATGTCTCAGACATCGAATTGTCAACTTAATTGTCAATTTATTTACTAAAAGTTGATTTTTGTGGAAAGTTTCATTTAAATGCTAGTCCAGGAGTAAGAATGCTATTAATTCGAGAAAGTGGGCATAGACGGAGTGGCTGAAATTTATATTCAGCAATTAGGGTAACAAAAATTAATAATGATAAAAGGTTAAAAAAAAAGTTATTTTGAACACTGAAGTATTTCAGGAGCAGAGTGAATTAGTGGGACAGTAGGAAAATTCAGTCATTGTAATTTTTTGGTAGAACTACTCGGAATCACAGGGAGATTCCTTGGATGTATCTATACTTGCAGTGCAGGTATTTAAATCTGGTCATCCAAAACAAAAGAACCTTTGAAAACCAAGCAACAGGTTGCTGTTGCTTACACAATACAGTTTTCATCAGCAAGAGTTATGAAGGAGTCACTTATATATTCTTGATTCTCACTGCAGCCTGTACAGCAGTAGGAGAAAAGTAAGTACTAATTCTCTGATTCCCTAGCCTGGGGTCAAATCCCAGAAGTAGAAATAAGTGAGATTATGATGCCCAGTGGAAATAATTGTGGACAAAACAACAAACAGGAATTATTAACCTTGCCAACAGTGTCTCAGAGAATCCTAAAAGTTTTAGTATTTTCAGAGAGCAAGAATGTTCTTGAGCATACCCAGTTTCATCAAAATTTGTTCATGAAGCACAGAGAAGAACAGAGGAAATTATAATCTCATAATTTGCAAGTCAAGCCATTGAAATTGTAGCCTTGTGAGAAAGAATGTAAATCAGAAAGGATCGTTCATTTTTCCTTTTTTTGTTTTTTTAAAGCTTCCCATAGTCCAGTAGTATGCTCTTTATAATTTAGAATGACTGCTATCTGAGAAATGCAGACTAAGTGTTTTTATAACAATTTAATCTCAGTGTTGCCTCATTATCTGTATGCCTTTTGGAGACTCCCACCCCAAGAATAGCTTAATGCTCTATATGCAGGATCCGCAAGTAGAACACATTTTCATGGTGGATTTTACAAAAATGTATTTTGGTTTCATAAACATTCCAAAGTACAACAGAATGCATTTATCAGTTTGCTGGAGGATAAGAAAGTCCACATTAGTTCAAGAGCTGTTTTATTGAGCTGTGTTCAATGTCTCAAAGCATTCAGAAGTTTCATTATGAGATTACACCAGACATCCCTAGCTCCAGCACCATGGCACGGAAAATGGGATGCCCAACACCTGCTGCTTTCCACGACTTGGATGCTGCTGCTCGCTGTCTAACCCTGCTCTTCACAGAAACTGTTTACAACTATTTCAAAAGTTAATATAGCTTTGTGTTTATGTGGCTTGTAGTATACACATTATACTAGGCTACTTAAGGTGCTCTCTCCCCATCCCTTGTCCCTCTTTTTGCCATGAAAAACTGGAAGTTAACTATAGTGACTTTGCTTTCAGCTCACTTCAGTCAGAATGCCTAAAACTCATCAGTGATGGTATTTTATTCCTATGTGTGGCTTTACATCTTGGTGTAACTTCCCACAGCAAAGAATGGCACACAAAGCCACCTTGTCCCCGCATGGCAGAGCTGGCATGTCACACACTGATGGCACAAGGTGCATCTGATGTAATTGACTTTGAAACTGACACTGAAACTCCTGATGGAGCCAGGAAAAGCCTTGATCCTGAGAGCTGTGCCTCCTCCTCGATGCAGACACATCTGAGAGATCACATGCAATTACCCTGGAGTCCTTGACTCTGAATCTCCAAATAACCTTGTGGAGCCCGTGAAGAAAAAGAAAGCGATTGAACCCACTGAGGTGGGTGGTATTCCTTATGGGCATATTCTCACCTTTTTTGTTCACAGGCAAGAGGTCTCATCATTTATGTGAGAAATGTTTTAAGCTCTCTGTGCAAAATCAGTGATCACTCGTGCTGGTCTGAACAAGGGCGGGGAATATTCCTAGGCAGCACACCCTCTCCTTGGAAGGAGGCTCAGAAGAGATGGGCACAGGTGCTTATGAAGCTCGTGTTATGAGCTATTTAGAGTGATAATCAGATTACATCCGCATTAACAACAGAAGGAGAGTGTAGCAATATATTGCAATAATGTGAAACTGCATTACAAACCGTGGACATAAAGAAGCTGGTACTTTGCCTTTCCCCTGTTATTGAATGATAGCTGCAATGTAAGATTGCCGGACACAGTGAGTCATAAAAAAGAGCATCAGTCAGCATGATTTTCAGGCTCTTTCCCATTTCCTGTAATAAGCAGAAGCAGTACTTTGGAAATTTCTGTTTTCTTTTGAGTTGGTAGATATTCTTTCTTAGATCTTTACAGTTTCACCTTCATTTCCCTCATGCTGTTGCTGGTTTCGTTTTTCTCATTATGACCGAATCATTGAGTCCAGTTTCTCAGGGATACTGGTATTTCAGCTTCTGGTGATGAAAAAGAATTTCACCCTTAATATCCAGATCACTGGGTCGTTTGGCTGAATTATTGGTAACAGAAGTAGATGAATGTGAGAAAGCACAAGCAAGGCAGAAGTGCATGCAGTAAGTTAACACCCCTTCTAGCATCCATTTCAGGCACTATATTATCCATATTATCTTCCCACTCTTTTTGCTTTGCTTTGACACAGATCGTGACCATCAAGTGGTATATAAGGCAAGTGCTGTTGTTCTTTAGCATAAGCATATGGACAGTTATGTAATCTTATTTAGTGCTAGTTTGTTTTTTTGGCCACATTTCTCTGAACTTCTGCTGTCCTATTTTTAGTGTATGGCAGAGAGGCATGTAATAAAAGAAGCTCAATTATATCCTTATTTATACCTTGTAATTTGTGGAAAACAGCAAGTTATTATTGTACTATGCTAATATATATATAGTTTTGGATTATATGAACTAATCAGCTTTTTGATGAATTACTTAACAGTGAAGTGAAATTAGCTAGTGTGCTTGTTGAATTAGTTGGTCAGCAGGTAAGTGCTATCCACTTGAGAGGAGGGTAGACTAAGCTTAAAAATGCTTGAACTATCCCTCAATGGAAGTGATGTTACAGCAGCCATGAAAAGCACCACATTCACTATTATAAAATCACAGAATTTTTGTTCCTGCTTCTGGTTCAAATTGCATTTTCAGAGGAGGAATATTTTCCACTCTAGGAATGTCAAGAATAAAATTCATGAATATATAAGTCAATTTCATAATTGCTCAGCTTTTTACTAATAGTTTTCACCCACAAATTTTTCACCCAAAATCTGCAAAAAGTGGTTTGTTAGCAAAAAAGGCACTGAGACTTTTTTGTACTGAGCATGTTCAGACTGAATCTTTTTATGAAGAGGTAATTATTTGCAAAACACTAGATATGCTGATTAATTATTTCAGTGTGAATCTTACAATCTGAAGCAACCTAACCCTTACAAGGAAACTTTTCTATGCACAAATAAGACTGAAGTCAAGTAAAGTATAGAATACTCTATACAGAAATAGGCAAAAAACGAATTGTTAGTTTATTGTATTTGAATAAACTAACATTTTTATAGTCTTTAAGAGAAAATGAAGTATTTTATTGATTTATTTTCTGTTCTTTTCTTATGTAAAAGTAACCAGCAGTTACATCTTTTAATAAAATTTGGTTTTCTCTCTGACCAGTGCTTACAGGGCTGGTACACCCAGTTTTTAAAGAAAACTAATATAGTTTTCAACAGAAGCACAAAGTGATGACTTAGCACATGGCAGACAAAGGACAAACTGTTCAGTTGTGGCCCTGAATTTATTTTAGTTCAACCAATAAACAGGGACACAGCATGGACTTTGCTGATTAAAATCAAAACTGAAAAACCTGAAGCTACATTTGACAGCTGATTCCAATTTGTAACCAGCTCATCACATGGGATTCTGTTTTCTTCTATTTTCCAGCTTCAGGCATCCCTATGCAGATCATTACTGTTTCATTGAGAGTTTGGGTATTTTTTTCACCTGGGAGGATTTATTTCTTTCTCTTGAGTTCCTATAGAGACTTAATACCCCTGCCCAAAATCCGAGATATTTGCTGCTTGTCATGTTGTTCCTTGTTTCACTGCCCCTGCCTTTACCATCTAGAAGGACCTAACTCTTCCAGCCTTTGCTTAGGCAAGTCTTCTCATTGTGAGGGATCAGTCAGTGGAACTATGCCTGTGTGATGAGTAATCACAGAGGTGGGGATTTCCAGGAGGTGGCTGCAAGGCAAGTCTATTGCATAGCTTCACGTTTCCTCTGCTATTTTTATCTCATATATATCCTTTTGTGTCCCTTCTTCATGTCTTGTCTGAATGTGTGTCAAGCAGCATTGCTCTGTACTGCAGGAGGTAACACAAAATTAGTAATTAATTTCTGATCATTGACTTCATCTGCCTCAAGAAGGGCCTTTTTTAAATGTGATTAGTAGTATTAAAAGCAATATAGATGTTTTACAACAGTAAATTTGCTTTCCATATATCATTATTTTCATAGTTACATTAGTACAATTCTTGAAGGAGAATGGAAGTGGGAATTTCCTTGCCATGAATTATTTCTCGAATTACTACAGTCTTATCCAATACCTTAGGGGTTTAGAATTTGTATGTTGTAGATTTTCCCAGAATTAAAAATATATGAAGTTTCAAACTTGCATCTTAAAGCATCTGTTTCTAGAACAAATATGTCTTTCATTGATTTCTGATAGAAATCTTGTATCTGTGTGTGGCAGCAGCATTCGACTTCAGATGACAAAATGTTGAAAAATCTCCAACTGAAATTCCCAGCGTTAGACTAAGTGGCCAAATAAGATGGGCTGGATTCATCACTGTAATCAACAAGAGGTAAGAAAATGCTGGTGGAAAGTCTGTGGTCAGCATGGATATTTAATATAGGACAGCTAAGCTTGTAATCAACAGCTAGACTGATCAAAGATGTTTCTCCTCTGTTTTTCCATTTAAAGTTTCTGTTGCTTTAGCTGACTATGGGAATTAAGCACAGATCAAGATGAACACAGGCTAACAGAGGTCAGAAAAACAATAATCTTCTGAAGTTTTGCATTGAATATGACTGAATAGAAGTTCTTGTCTGTGAAGAAGATCACGTGTTAATCCCTGAGCCAAGTGTAGTAGTGAAGTCTGGTATTTTCTGAGGCAAAAAGATCTGTTCATTTGACAGAAAATTACCTACTAACTTTCTGCAGATGTTATTTAGAAGAAAATTGTTAAAAATATCTTTTCTACTCCTTTAAGAAGTTAGTTCTGGAAGGGCAGAACTGACCTTTTACCATCCAGGATAAGTTTAGCTTCAGATTCAGAAGCATCAAAACGGGCTAGATCCCATTTAAAACAAACTTTCTTATGATGTCTTATGATTATGAAAACAAGATTTCTTATGATAAATGGAAAGATGCAAACACCAAGATCTTGTCTAAGCAGTAGGTGGCACACTACTCCCAGTAATCTTTAGGAAGTTGTGACTCAGCCCTTCTTAATGCCCACGGGCTGTAGCTAAAGGTGATGTGAAGAGAAATATAAAGGTGGGGAGATGCCATGGGTTCGGGCAGTCTGTGTAATTTCACAGAGCATTCCAGGGATACTCGGGTCAGCACTTGCCAGGCGAGGGGATATTGCTCCTACACGCCCTGTGTTATCAGTTCCTAAAGTAAGTGTGGCTGTTGCCCTGCCCTGCAGCAGCCGGGTGACCCCGATCTTGTTTTGGAGGATTTGCCCCTGTTGACGGAAAGCCAGCGCTGTCATGGCTTTGACACCTCTACAGAACAGTATTCCTGTAGTTTTGTCACTATTTGGAAATTGCTCTTAATTCCCCAGACCCCAAGGAGTTTTTTAGCCAAAATAGAGTTTAACACATGAAATTATATGTCTGAGGATGTTTCTACATACACAAAGTAGTTTCTGTACAGTACACAAAAAACTGGGATCCAGTCTTTTAACAAAACTTTTTTTTTGGTGCTTGCCCTTCCCTAAATGATGTTAAGGTAGAACAAATCTTTTCTCTTTATAGCAGATTTTATTTTGAATTTAAATTTATCTCGAGGGGTTTTCCCAATGCCCTGCTGTCAATAATTAATGTACTTAAGGATGGACCTTGTCTCTTGGCTCTTGTCTCCTATGTTTCATTGCAAGAGAAGCTTGTGGTGCTTACACATACTTGCCTTTCCCATGACACTTGTTTCTCATGCCATCATTTTGCAGACTGTCAGAGACTCTATCTAGTGTATACCAAGATTATACACTGTATCAAGCGTATACCATTTCAGTACCCACCTAGAACTAGGCTCTTGTATCAAAGTAGAGGGCTGCCCACAGACTCTTGAAAACCACCCAATATAATATTTGGTAAACACTTGGGGGAGCTGCCCATCCACTATGCGAAAATGTTGAATCCGATTTATGGAATTATTTCCTTAGCATTTACCAGATTATTTAGTACTTGTTTTGGCATCAGACAAGATTTGAAAGCAAAATAGTCTTTTAAAAAAATAGATTTTCATACTAGGAAAGGTACTATAAAAATGCAAAATAACCAAACTTTATGGAATTTATATTTTAATTAAGATTATGCTAATTTAAGCTGCTTCTCTACTTAAGCTAACTCTTGACACTGGTCCTGGCTCTCCTGATGGTTAGTGGGACATCCCATAGATATGCAGAAGCGTAGTTCTTTTGGGTTTGCTTTCCTGCTCAGGCTATGTAACATTACTACTGCTTTGGCTAGACTAAGTTTACGCCATTCATCTTCAACGTGCTTTCTCTTTCTTCTATCTTCCATAAAACATGATGGAATTTCTTTACAAACCATACAGGATGAAACATGTTTGAGTTCCTTTCCCTGTGTTATGTTATCTTGCTGTCAGTTTTGCATCAGTTGCTTAGTGTATAAATGAAAGGTTGATTTGAGAATGGGATGCTGTCCAGCTATGCACAGTTCCCTTCCTTCCTCCCTCCAGTGCACTCATTCAGACTCAGGGGAAATCAGGAGTTGTCACAGTAACTTATATGAGGGCTCAGTGAACATTTAAGCACATGGTGGAAAACAAAAACATCGCTGAGAAGATCAGAAAGAGTAACTTCAGGACCATTCCAACCATTTCTTGACAGAAGAGCTCAGTTTCAAAATTTTTATACTTTATCATTAGAAATCTCCCAAACCTCTACCTATGACCATTACAATAGTATTTCCAGTTTTCATAGAATTTACTTTGAACAGATAAGAGTCTACAATATCCTTCTGCTCAGCAATGCCATTCTTATAAACTTTATTATTGTTATTTCAGGATATATAGCTCTTTCTTGAACAGTCAAGACCTATCATCATCAAGAGCCTCATATTAGACTTTGTGCTTTCTCTGATGACAAATATAAACTACATTCTAAAAATACATCCTAAACCAGAGAGATACATCATTATAAATAACACATTGAGAGGAATCAGAGGATGTCTGCATTCTACAATTTGGCAGTTACTTCATTGAAATAAAGAAGAAAGCTAGCTTAGAGTGCTCAGTCTGGTTTGATAATGCAAGCTATTGTTATGAAAATCCACTAAGATTTTGTTCAGAGTTTTGTTCGAAGCATTTGTGTGAATAAATATTAAGTAATTGTACTCTGGCCTGCAATTCTGCAGTATAGGATTCTTAGGGCTCAAGTCAGATAGTCATTAATGACAACAGAACTTCATAGTGAAGAATGGTCTTTACAGAGGATTGGTATTCAAACTATAGTGAAACCTCGACCAGACAACCAGACCAAGCAGTGTTTTTTTACAGTATTGATATTACTGAATGTGTGGTCAGAAAGGGAGAGAGATAAATCAACAGAGACCATGCTTTGGTGCATATACTGATGTTCATTGTGGTAGTTAGAATGAGGGGTCAAGGGGATTAAAGGCTCATTTGGTTCACATATATGACCAATTTTTTTGGTCATTAAAATATGTAACAGTAAGCTTATCGAAACACTGTATTGTTGTCCTTCACCTCTATCCTACCAGTAATTCAGAGGTGAGAGCTTTACAGGAGAAGACAACTCAGTAACTGTGCTGGAGATGGGCTAACCACAGCACAGTGTGGTTTAATATAGCCTGTCTTTTCCAGCTTCTTCCTTCCAAACATGTAACTGAGTGAAGTGAAAATTAGGCCTTCATTTAGCAAAAGGAGGCTTCCATATGTTTATTTGAAGAGTATTCCTGACTACAGTGCTTTTTCATCTTCATCTTCTTTTACCAGGAAAAGAGGAGTCTGTTTGTCCGGATAATGGATTGATAAAGCTCTCTTCCACCACCATATTACAGGGGATACAGAAAATTCTCATGAAGGGCTGCTTGTATCGATAGCAAATGATCTCATCTATATACAAGTGTAACATGCTATGTCTGAATTGTTCATTTGACTGCCCTGAAGGAGTTGGCCTGTACTGTAAAAGTATTCCTAATGAAACAAGTGGAGAAGCTGCTGCACAACAAGCAGTAATTCACTAATCACATCTATTTTAATCTTAAATGCATGTGTTTCAAAAATTCTGTACAAGATGTAGGCTTCTGAAGAGCAGTCAGGAGAAACTGCGAGAATGCTTAGAATGGAAAGAATGAAGGATCTCCACTTCCAAGAAGTACTGGCACTGTCCTCAGACAGCTCAATAATTGTGGGTATTGTGGAATTTTGCTAGTCTGCCTGGAATTATTGATCCAAATGCTGTCAAGACTTGTATATTAGAGAATGGAGAGCTTGCCTGTTTGGACTTTAAATTACAGTCCATATTTATTCTCATCTTCCTAAAGAAAAGACTTTATGATTAGACTGCCTTTACAACTTTTCTTTACATAGTTTTAGTTTGTAGGGTAGATGATCTAGGAGAATTGCTGAGTCCTCTGAATTCAAGGGCTCATTGTAGGAAGAGAGCAAGAGATTTAGCTGCTATAAAGAGAGCACAAAGAAATTACTTTTTTTGACACGCACATGACTGCACCTAAATATATAGAGAAATGAAGCCAGGACATTTTCTTTTGCCTCTATCTACTTTGAGCTGATAAATGCCATTGTTCTCTCCAGATTTTTTAAAAGACCCCTGGAACGTCAGAATGCAGGATGGACAAATTGGATAATGCACTGAATCTCAGGAGAAAAGGTAGTGTCTTTCTAGTAAGAGAAGTTACAGAAATAAGCAAAACAGGAATTTGTCTTTTTAACTGTCTTTCCAACTATGCCTGATCTCCTAGATATGATCTTGCAGGTCTTCCCAGTGCTATAATCCCTTTGGTGGTGAACTTGCCTTGTCATAGAAGAGACCATGTAATGCAATAATTCAAGTGATGTGCTATTATTTCAATAGCAACTCATGTTTATCTCTTTGAGTATTAATACTTGGCAATTTCTGATGAAGAAGCATTAGTGTCTCAATCAATAAAGTTAGCTGTTTACAGGTAAATGTCCATCTTTCATCTTTCAAGAAATGCTATAAGGAATACAGTAGTTTCAACTCTTCCATGCCAAGAATACAATCTTATGCAATTTTGCTGACATCACCTCAACATGGATTTGTATGGGCCAAGCCCTAAGAACAAGTCAGTCTTTACTCTCATCATCGCTCTCTAGTTCCAGTATGGTAAATCATTAATATTCTTTGTAGAGTAGAAGTTTTAGCATTTTTTGTTTGTGGAGAAAAATCTAGAAACTCTTATCTTTTGGGATTTAATCCAGACTTAAGAATTTTTGGACTGGATAGATTTTCTTCCTTTTTTTTTTTTTTTTT
>VZTN01010125.1:4369-35971 GCA_013400515.1 Erpornis zantholeuca
ATCCTCTCCACTAAAACAATATAAAACATTTTTATGAACGATTTAAGTTTGAAGTCTTTCTTACACTGAGGACCGACACAAATGTGTTCCCATACAACCTTGGCTGGAAATATATCTCTAAAACCATTAGAATTCCACAAGAGACACTGAATTTTGATTTAAATTGGTACAGTTGTGTGAATGTGAGGCCATATCTTCTGTTAGTTAAATCAATATATTCTTTTCTTTCAGGGAAGATGTGATTTAGATCCCAAAACAGCACAGCACTGCAATCCCACTGAAGTCAGTGGGTCTATAAGTGAAGTTCAACAGTAGTATTATATTACTAATATAATGCTAATAACAATGGACTCCTAAATCACATATTTACTGGGATCAAGAATATGAAATTTTCCTTTTAGATTACTAAAGCAGAGCTCAGAGATACATCAAGCTTAAAATGATTGAGGAAATGTCAGAATTAAAAAAAAAACCTGACACCTGTTAATGTTCTTTATACCAGAAATGTTCTATTTCACAAAAATGCTAGAATTCTCTTGTGTTCTGATGAGTACTCATTCAAAATTAGTGCTCTATTCATTAAAGCATCACTTGGCTTTTTTTTTCCCTTTTTTAGTGGCAGAAAATCAGGACTTCTTTTCCATTTAAAAAAAAATATCCAAAACAGTGAAAAAAGGTAAAATTTTGAAATTTACTCTATCTTTGACTTTAACTCTTAGAATGTTTAATTTCCCTTTCTCACTATTGAATTTAATCGGTTGAATTTTTTTGAATTTGATTGATTTTATGCATCCATTTTTAAGGCCTTGGTTTTTCAAATCCTTTTAATATCTCTCCTCTTTGGTTTTTCAAATCCTTTTAATTTCTCTCTTCTTTTAATGCAAATCTCTGTCATTCTTGAATCTCCAGAAGATGTGGAAGAGTGAAAAATTTCCTAGAGGACATTGAATGTGTTCTGTGATTTACTTCGGGAAAAACAGCATTCTTCCTGAGAGATAATTCTGAAAGGAAAATTTTCAGAACCTGATATACATCCTTATGTGGGGGGTAGAAAAATAAAGAAGTAAAGATGAGTTTGGGAGATATGGAAGGACAAGTATCGTTGTAATATTTGTCCTTTTTTTCCCAAATACTCTGTTTAAATTGCCAATAAAATAGTAATTCAAGTAGTGCATCTTGAATTAGTATTCAATTGTTAGTATTGCAAGGTCTCTTTTCCTTGCAATACTAACTCACAAGTGGTCTCCCTGTCTTAGATTGACCCATCAGCTTTCTCATCCTATTTTTTTTTCTTTCTGTCCTGCCAAGGAAGCAAAGTGGGAGAGAGGCTGGGTGGGTATTTGCCCTTCTCCAGGTTAACTCACCCCACTGCACTGAAGTAGATCTTTCACAGAGAACTGGGAACTTGCAACTGCATTGAAAATTTTCAAAAATCCTGACAATAGCTCTGATTCTGCAGTTCTTCGTAGCCAGGAAAAAATGGGGCTGTGCAGAGCCTCGAGGATTTCAATGTACCTGCTTCTAAGGAGGGATATTTAAATGAACAAGCAGGTGCTTCTATACACAGAAAACCTGGCTGGAGCCTTCACCTGCCTCAAAACAACTGTGGGATCAGGAATCCTCAAAATAACTTGAAGCCAATATATCTGTCAAAGGCATGGGAACCAAACCAAACCAAAACAAAAAAACTTCTTCACAATTAGCCCACAACCACTTAGCTATATGGTCATCAAAACACTAGAGAGAAAACTTGTTGCCAATGTAGTCAAGGGCTCTCTTAATTTCATGCACTGTGACTTCAACAATTTATTCATGTCTCATATTATTTCTCTAAAATTGGCCTCATTTAAAAGAAGGGAAACCACATTTCATGCTCTTCAGTTTCATTACAGGGATACAGATCCCTTACCAAAAGAAGACTACTCTAAATTAAACCATTGTATCAGAAGAAAATAGGGAAATTTTGGATCTGAAAGGACTCTGACACAATCTATATTCTCTTGCACATCATTCTTTATGGTATTATAAAATAAGGAAGAAAAGAAACTCCTCGATTAAAAAATTGCTTTGAATCACATGATGGAATATGTAATGCTCAGCTGAGAGTAACACAAGTGCACTATCTCACAGACTTTCTAAAGTTTGTCAAGAAAGAAGGCCATTGATCTCCTCTTGAACAGTGTGGGAACACAGTATTTCACCCTCTGAAACTCACTTGTACCTGCTTGACAAGGAAGGTATGGTAAATTCCCTTGCTTAATACTCATTCCATAGGAAGCATGGTATAAACCCTATATGAATTACATAAGATAAACCCAATATCATTCAATATGTGGCTCACAGTGAACTCAATTTTATGAGTAATTAGTGCTCCAAATTCCAATAGCATTTTATGCTCCCTTGGTTACAGGACATATATATACATCAAAAGTTTTTTTCCACGTGGGTAAACAGCCATTTCTGGGACTAACTTGAACAAAAGATGAAGCTCATATCTATTCAAATCTTACTTCATAGCAGGTAAGGGTCTTCAGCTCCCCTTTAGGATTCACATTTATTACAGAAAACAACAGTTTGGGGGCAGCTGCATCACATGAGGATGACAAAATATTTCCATGAAATTCCCCATCAAAATGTCTTCCCTTCTCTTTTTCAGGTTTGTCTGCCAAAACAACAACAGCAAAAATAACAAAGGGGAAAAAAAAGTCTCTCCTTTCTTTCTTTTAAATCTTTCCAAGGAAAAGAAACTACCAAAAGCTTTCCATCGGGGAGCTTCTCCATAAACACATTTTCTGTAAACTCATTCAGTTCTTGGTGTTCTCTACCTCCATCCTCAAAGCTGTACTGCCTCAGGCTCCTCTAGGTACAGCTTCCTGAAGAACCACCCTTTAGTGTCCTTCTACATGTTAAAAACAGAGATATTAATTCTGTGTGCTTTCTTGATTCCTGTGGACCTTACCAGGGTAGCCCAATAGCCTACAAAACACCCAGGCAATAATTTCCAATAATCCATTGATATCTTTTTCCAATTATCCTATTTATAAGAGGCATAATACCAGGGAGCATATTCCAAGGAACAAAAATGCTGTTTCTTTCCTAGCCTAATAAAAATGGAAGACATATCTTCCAACCAGAAGAGCAAATTAATTAATGAGCCTTGTCAAACTCAAAAACCCCCCTCTATCAAATTAAAAGATATGAAATATTAATTTTGTTATTTTAAACTCATTTTCCTTATAGTCCACTGTAAATACTGAAATACAAGAAATATCCCATAAACACACATTCATAACTCAGGTCTATTTCCCTGTTTCCAGGGATCAAGGAGACAAGGAGTAGAAATAGATTACTTACTGAATTTTTGCAGACTTTTTTTTTTTAATGACTTTCCTACAGCTACATGACTATTTGGATTCCAGAATAAAATGTATGTTTTCTGAGAGATTCTGATCTGAATGGCTCAGGAGAAGGACCATGAAGAGTCATAAATGGTAATGGCCATAAATCAGCCTTGGTTTTATGCATCTATTAAGGTAGATTGCCTGAACTGAATCATGGCATCAGCTCATAAGGAAAGATTTCATGTTTTAAATCTTGCTATACATCAATACCAATTATTTAAAGCTTGTAATTTATCTATTTTTTACTTCCTTACTTCACGTAAAACAGTCAATTTCACCCTGTCTATGCTGAGTGGGAGAGTGAGTTCCCTAAAACATTACACAACTGGGAAACTGTGGTCTAACATACCTTGCCAATTTTGCCTGAAGCTGTTTCTGTCGACAATAGAGAAAAGGAGCTATCATTTATTTCAATGGATGCTGGCTCAGATGGAAAGACATTATACACAGAGCTTTAGGGACTGTTTTTGATCACCCAGGGTTTGGTTTTTTTTTTATTGTTGTTCATCTCTGGGTTTCCTGATTTTGCTGAAGTAAAGAACAGCTGTTCTCACAAGCTTACCAATTCAAAGCTGTGAATACAAAAGTAGCATCCAAATTTCCTTTTTCTTTAATAGCGTAGTGTAGATCCTATCTTATTCAATAGAGAACAAAAGTGAGTCCATAAAAGGGAGGAAGGGAAGTCAGTCTCACAATTCTACTAACTGTGGGAAAGAGTATCTCCCCATAGGTGTACCTACAGACACACTGCTGGAATTTCTTGTTCCCCAGTAGAACAGATACTGTGGTAACATGATTCACATATGGAAGGCTGCTCCCCAAAATTGGTTTTAGGGTCATTACAATCACAACCCTGAGGCCACTTGAGCAAAGCTGGAGTTTTTCTGGTACAAAAAGACCAATGTGATTTCTTCACAATGTGTGTCCATTGCACTGTGTTCTGTTACATTTGCACATCAATTGTAGGCACAGCACAACTGACCTGAATGTGCTCAGTGAACCTGACCTGGTTTCCTGGGCACTCAGCAATCAAAAAAACCCCATGTTTTCTGCCCCAAATAAATCTTTTGCAAGACAGGTAGATATGACAAGAGAAAAGTGAAATCAGAGTGAGACGTACCACAGAAGCACTTAGATCACATGTGCTAAAAAACCTGCCCAGAAATTTGGTCAAGTGTCTGCTACATGTAGACACATCTCCAAAATAGCCCTGTACATGCTACAGTTCCACAGAAAGATACAGTACCTACTATCTGCCAATTTTCTGTCCAGGGAAAACACTGCACCCAGGCAGCAGGATGCATGGGGGTTTTCTGCCAGGAAAACATCTCTCTTTGGACTGGACTGTGCTAAGCAAACCAATGTGCAGCCTCTGTACTCTCTGGCTAGCTCAGGCATCAACAAAATAGCAGCCACTGCCGTGACAAAACTTCACATGTGTCCTGCAAGTGGGATATAGCCGTAGGAAGAAGAGCTCCCCATTTGATCCTCCCTTCGTAAACTCAAGGAAACAAATGTGGCACTGTGCCTCCGTGCCTGCGGCTCAAGAGCAGAGCTGCTGAGCTTTGAAAACAAAAGGATCAAGCCTGCTGGCTGCGGGTGGTGAGGGCAGGCAGTGCACTACACACACATACTCGTTGCTGGAGAGAGGTTTGCCTCTCTGACACACCAGAAAACAAGGGAGCATGACTTCTAGGTCCAGCGCTTTGTATTACTTCTCCTGCTGTCTCAGACGCTGAAATGAGCACTGCTGACAGCTAGTAGGTAAGTCACTACCCACATACAAGTCAAGTGCCACACACAGTGTATTTTCCCACACAAGTTAAAGACACATTCAGAATCCCAAATAACAATTTACCTCAAAAGAATTTCCTCATTATGTGCTTTGCTCAGCCCTCATGGTCTTGTAAAGCCCTCTGAATAGTTAGGCCTGAAATAATCTCCTGCTGCCTGTAACACTGGCTTTTTTCTTTCTTTTCATGTAACTGCAAACAGAAACTCCTTATTCAAAAAGGGAAAGGTTATTAAATTCAGCAGAGTTACTCTAAAAAAGATAGAAATGAACTTTGACTGTAATCTTAAGTGTGATTGCCTGGAAAGCTGTTTGACACACAAAAGGCAAGCGGAGAGCACAGATTCAAGGCTGGTCATTTTCATGTGTAGTCACCATTAAGCTGACAAGAGAGTAATCTGCTACCTCACTTTGTTATGAATGGTCCTTTAAATTTGGGGTTACTGTTGCTTTTATGGAGGGATCCTTTACGCTGCATGCTCTCCTGACATCAATCTCCCTTTTCTAAACAAGGTGTAGATCTCAAAATGATTTAGATGTGATTTACACTGTGATTTACACTGGTCAGTTGCCTCACCTATGCCAGAGTGACTCAGATGAGTAACAAGAGGACAGAGAAATCTAAGCAGCTGGAGTCCTGTCTGACTAAATCTTTAAATCCATAGTGGTTGACTTGTAAAACAGCATCACAGTCATGACATGAAAATTAAGCCACTGGTCAGCTAGTGAAAGAGCACCACAGACCTCCAAAGGCCACGTTTTAACTTACCTGCTTGCTTTAAACAGGGTGATGAATGACAGTGAAAAAGGCACTCAGTCTCCCTTCCTTTAATGCCCTTCTTTGTTTAATAGCTGGACTGCCCAGCCACAATATTTCTTTTACACATAAAGCTTACTAAGTCCACTCCAAACCTGAAGTATTAAAGTTATTCTCTCTGCTAACCTTTGCGTGGTGCACAAATTGCCACAACCACCTGGCAGCTACTGTGATGGAGGTACAATGTGTTGAAAAAATACAGTCTGGAACTGGTCAGAATGATTATTAGCACCAGTCACACTTGATAATAATAAAAGAGATAAGCTGTATTTAACTATCTTGTTGGTAACCATCAAGAAATCAAATGAGCTAATTACTTATTTCCTTTTTTCCCCACTGATCTGCAATCCCTGGATGAATGCTGTGTAAACCAGAAAAATTTTTGTGGCCATCCTTTGGTAATTGACCTTTAGCTCTCCCCATTTCATTTGCCCTAAGTGTTAATTGACTTTGAAAAAGCAGTATATTATCCTTTTAGAAAAGAAAGTCTGATTTCTGCCCGCCAACGTCTCACAGCATCAAAGCCCTGTTAAATCATAGAGCAATACAGCTGAAAATGAGTCTCCAGAAGAAATGGAAAGAGGGTGGGGGAAGGAAGCAGAACAATTACTGAAAGAGCTCCACTGCCATCTAGAGAGAATGTGCACTAGCCCATTTTCTGAAAGAGAGATTCAGGTTCTAAGTCAAAATATTTCCGTTCTGATGTTGTTACGGGGGAAGGTAGGAACTCCACCTAGGTTCACTGTATCTATTCATTTTTTAACGCATTTTTACTAATCTGCACAAAAAAACCCCCATATTCTGGAATATAATCTATCATGAATTCTGTGAAAATCATGGGAGAAAGCTTTAAAGGCTGTCTTGTAAGTTCCCCTGCAACAATATACAGTACCTGCATAGCTTTGTTTCAGATAAGCTCCTTTGAAGAGGTATCTTTACAGAAGGATGCTTCGGTCCTAAAAAATTTACATTTTAAAGGACATGTTATGTCCTTGGCAGCTGCCTTTATGACATTGTTTGTCAGTTAGAAAGAAAGAATGTGCTATACAGTGTAAGATTTTTTTAGTCCTGCAAGTACATAAGATTTTATTTTCTTCATGTTTTGTATGCAGAGATCAGGAAGCAACCATGGAACACGTTACTAGTGAGAGCCTAGTAACATTTATTTAAAAAATAAATTTAAATTAATAACATAAATTTAAATTAATTTAATCTGACCTATTTAATTTTCTCTGTCTCTGACCAAAAAGCCACAGAACTCCATTCAGTGTATGAGACAGGTCAGCTGCCATAAAAACTGGAGAGGTGTCCCTCACTGGGAGCAGCTAATCTGATTACAATCTCAAAGCAGCTGACAGGGGTACATGGCTAAGTGCATCTGGAACAAAAGGAGTTATTTTAAGGTACAGTCAGCAACTAATGCAACTGTGTCATTAATGAACCTCAAAATGTAGGGTTCATTACTGCCGTGTCACAAAAACACTCGAGTGAATTGTGGTCCTCTTGGTCTCCATCACTGTTATTTACCTTCTGATTAAAGAGCAATGTGGGACTTGTAACAGGCAATGAGAGCTCACCTGAGCCTCTGCCTACTGACTGAAAATTTCAAAACCAAGATCTGTTTGAGGACTGCTAGTATAAATCTACCTGCCACTGTTTAAAAAGGCAGCCAGGATGTTGCTCATATTACAGTGTAGTTTGTGTCTTCCTTTGTGAAATTCCACTGGACTTATTCCATTGGAAATATCTTGAGAAACACAAAATTAGTAAATTAGTTTGAGGTTATTTCCTTTAGCTAGCTGGGATGGTGCAATGCTTTTGCCCTCTTTGGCAGCAGTAGTGACCTAATAGTGCACAGAAAATTATAATGGTAGCTAAACTTTAGTTAAATATCTGTTAAACATGATGCATTATGCAATTATGAGTGGCAGTATCTGAATTCTTTTTAATCTTATTCCCTGACTAAACATGGCACCTCAAAAGAGGTTTATCAGGGAAATTATATTCATGCTCACTGAAATACACTCAATACACTTAGGTTTGCAATGCCAAGAACTGCTTTCAGTGAGGTGACTCTCAGTCTTCTTGTTCCTATCAGTGCTGACACTAATGATTCCTGGATGGAAGAACATAGTAGCTGTGAAGGATGGGTTTATGAAGAGAAGGAATCCAACATTTCGATCAAATATTAGGAAACGGAGCACAGAATACTGAAGCAGATGCCTGACTGGATGGATCTTCAGTCCAAAAGTGATGCAAAATGCAGGAGGCATTTCTTCCAGTGAGTACAGCCAAGAGACTTGTCCTGAGGAAAACCCAAAATGCACATTTAAAAAGCAATTTTTCTTTTCTGCTGACAAACACAATTAAGCTGTGCAGTTCAGGGAGAGAGTGATAGCCATAAGAATAGTAACTGTGAAAGTGTAAACACTTACACCAGGCTAGACTGGGCTTTTTGCTGTTACCCTGTTTCTTACTTTGTCCAGAGACCTCGAAGACAGTCCTGAAATAGTGACAAAGAATACCAGCTCACCTTATAGCAATAATGCATTAAAACTGAATTGGATAAATGTCAAAAGCAGGAGTTTTAGACACAGAACTGCTTCAGGTGAAGCATAAGTACAGGGTTTCTTCACTTTCTTCTTTTTTTAAAGGTGAATAAATTCAGCCCATAATGCTTGCAACATGAAAACCAGCACCTCGTCTGCTATATTTTACACTAGAAGTTATTTTAGGCATTATTTCCAATAGACTGGCTTGTTGATATCAGACAAAAGCACAGCAACTTGTTACAGATGGGAAGAGAACATCCATATTGTGAAAATTAAAAGATAGCATCTCCTCTGTGTCTAGAATTTATTGTGGAGTTCAAAGGGCATTGTAGAAATTCTGTTTGATTTGTACTTGCAACTGGATATAATAGAATAGGCTTCATGAAGATATGGATCTCTCAGCCTTTTCTGAGGGCTGTCTGAAAATATTATATTTCAAGGGACATAAATAAAACTCCCTTACAGTGTGACTGTAATCAGTTTATGTCACATCTTGATGCTTCCTTCCCCTGGCTTCCAGACTTTGTCTTCTTTACCAAAATTCTTTATTTCTAAGGGTAGACTGTTCCCCACTATCATTTTTTTGGGTACAGTAAGACCAAGCACCCTCTCTAAAGGTAACTATCATGTCAGGGTCCAGTCCTCACAACAAAATTCCTAAAACAGATTTGTTCATGCTAGATGTTTTCATTCATTTCAGCAAAAAAGAAAGGCACACATAAATCTTTCTCCTTCTTTCACAAGCTCTTTACTCATAGATTCATTGACTAAGAATTCGTATTTGAGCTGGAGCTTGAATTAAGTAGGCTTCTTATTAAATGCCAGGTAAAACATGATTACATTGCTACAATGTAATATTTTATGATTTGTAAGATTATTATTTTCGTACTGACTTTAAATATTTTGAAGAATAGGCTGGGTCTGAAAGCAAAAGCAGAAGTTTGATGTTGGTTGCCTAATTTATTCAGTGATCAATGCAAGGACTAACCACAAATCTGTAACTTACTTGAAATTAAAAGTTGCCTTTCTCACCAAATTCCAGGAATCCTGCCTTCTTGGTACCGAGTATCTTGAGCTTGAGCTTGACAGAATATGATCATGGAGGCATGTAACCAAGATATTAAAATCAAACAATCACACTCAGGGATAGCCAATATCATCATATCTTATCATATATATATATGTGCTGTACAGAAGAGCTCTGTAACACGGAGAGAGGAACAAATAAACAGGGAACAGGTATGAGTGCTCTTCTGTTCTTTGCAAGTAAACTCTAGGGATAATCCCTCTGAATTTCTTTGCTCTTTAAAGAGCTGACACAACCTTTTCTTTGGGCTTTTGGAGACCTGACTCTAAGCAGCGACATGATTGCTGCAAATTATTGCCCTGTATTGGCTTTAATATGTGAGACATAAGAGATGAGGTGCTTGAGAGCACAAAAACCAGCGAACACATGAGAGCCAGAATGTACTTATTGACTATAAGCAGACCCAAATGGAAGAAGCTGACTTGTGGAGTGCTGTAATATTCATATTGATTTTGTTTACTTCATCAACATGAAAGGAGGAAAATGCAGTAAAGTGATGAAATGTGCTGATCATACAGAATGGGTGAGTCAACAAATACACAATAGGGAAGCAATAAAATCCTCATGGATTTGGCTAAACTAAAATCATGGGCAGATAAGTGGCTTACGAAATTCAATTTGAAAAACGGTAAGATACTGAATCTATGGATAAAATAACAGGAAAAGGGAACTCTATTTTCAATGGAAAGAGAAGTGACTGCTGAAAAGCTCTGCTTTTTAACATTTCAATGGGGAAAACTGTATGCAGTAAACTCAGGTTTCTCTAAAAGAAGCTGCCTTCCTGCCAGCACTTTTTTCAGCAGTTGCTGCTGTATAGTAAGACAATGACCAGAAGAGAGAACTGAAAATATGTGAATTTCTTCAACTTTTGTCCAATTGACTCCTTTTTATATTAAAAAAGAGAGAAGAAAAAATATTTAAGAACATAAAAATTAAAGGAGATTATGCTAAAACCACGCTAGATTAGGTACTATAAAAGTGACATTCATAATGCCTGTATCACTGTGATTACAAAAATGAAACAGAGTTGGGAAAGCAGGATGCAAAGAAGACAACAAGCAGATGTATATTGGCTAATACCAAATACTTGCTTAGGCAGTCTGTGGAACAGGGCATACATTTGGAACACAGTGAAGAAGATTAACCACATCACTCTTACCAGCTTTACAAGAAGAACAAATCCTGAGATATTGTTGGGAATCCTGTAAACATACTGTTAAGAGGAAAAAGGAAAATAAAATCCAAACCCTGACATCTGAGACAGGATTTACTAAGGAATGCGAAGTCCCAGAGCTCTCAGGATTATATCAGCAACTTTAACGCTACTGAGAGCTTCCAAGCACTGGTAACACCACTTTGACCCCAGACTTTCTGTCCCATGCCAGTAATAGTGAGAACCTGTTATTTTTGAGTATTTTACTCATCAGTAGTGCAGTTATAACTGTCACGAGATTGATTTCTGATTAATTTTCCATTGCAGCAAATCTGTGTCCCCAGTTTTCCCCTCCTTCATCTAGTTCAGAAATGTTAAAAAGGAAAAAAACACCTCCCAGAATTCACTAAGAGGAAGAGAACCAACCTTTCTCTGGCTGTCAAACCAAAAGCAGCAGCCAGGGTATCCACACAGAATGCAGTACGTGAACACATTTCCTCTCTGATGCATGCCTCATCCACTAGAAGTGGCACCAGACAAGATCACATCCTGAAATCTCAAAAAAACCTGACTTTTAATAAAAATCAAAAAATTATTAACAAATAAAAGACCTCAGTAAGGTACCAAACACAGAAATATTTGGGGAAGAAAGAGCTAATGAAGGCTTTGCTCTGCTCTTCAGTTATTTTGGGGAAAAACAGAGCATTTTGTTCTCCAAGGATTTTTAGGTCACACACACAATTTGCATGCAAAGGCAGGTTCTGTTTTTACTTCAAACAATGTAAAGCTTGTTTGGACCAAAAATACTCTATGAGAACTTTCCATTTAATAGCTAAATATTACTAGTAATGGTGAGTTGTGTTTTTTCTTTCTCAAGCCATTACAGTCAAACTGATCCTAAAGTCTACAGTGCCTTTGTAATGTCTTCAGCATCACCTGACAGAAAGACCCAGTGAAACGCGGCCAAAAAGGCTGCTCATTTTTTTCAGACAGCCAGAAGATCTTGGCAGAGCACACACACACACAGAGTATTGAAAATTTCTTTAAAATTTTGTGGATAATAAGACTACTGCTAGAGGCGGAATACTAATTCCCTGAAATCAAAGTAAAATAAAAAGCAACCCTCGTCGCTGTTAATTTGACAGCTGGTCATTTCCTCAAACCTGAGAAAGAATCCTTGGGCCCAGGCAGCTTTTAGCAACATAAAAAGGCATATTCCTGTAGGAGGCAAGACAGCAGCAGGGCTTCAAGGATGGAACCTGGTCTTTATTTAATAGACTGGCAGCTACGAGAGAGAAATCCAGCACATGTGCAAATGTGCCTGCAGCTAATGAGTGCATGTGCAGCTCAGAAGGGTTACAGATCTCCACATAAAATTCTGACCTAAAGCTAACATTCAATTTAGAATCTAAATGTAGGAGGGAGAGGGAGGGAGGGGGGATAAAGTTTAAATAATTCATAAGAATCTTAATTGATATTTCTTTGCTGTGGCAAAAGCCCGTTGGCATTGTGGCTGGTCACCTGTTTTTAATCACCCTTTGTGTTATACTTGTGCTTTGTATCAACCACCCAGGCCTGACACGCTTCAACAACCCAGTGACTAATTCTGCAACAGCACTTGCAGCCACACAAATAGTACAAATGCTTCCTTCACTGGAGCTACACCTGTAAAGGCAACTTACCAGCAAGAATATGTTGCACAATACCTTAATTCTGAGATAAAATATGCCCATGTTTTTTTGCATGCTGAAAAATGCATGGTTAGAATTTTTTTCGCTGGCTTCCACACTGCTAATTACGGGGTTAGATATGATATAATTTAGGGGCAGTTGATCTTGCTGATTTTTCAGATTAAGAATGCTTTCACGGCAGCAGTGAAGGAACAACAGAGTACATTTAGGCACATTCTCATCCACTCCAACACTAAATAGAGTCTTTTACTGGTGTTATGAAGCCTACTCTCTAAGCATCATTCTGTGGATATATTGTAACCTGTCAGTGTCTTTTTTTAAGCCCATATTTATCTTTTTCTTAACCTTTTAGAGAACACAGAAGCGGTAGTTTAATGCCAACTAAAGTTACAATGTTAAAGCAGCTCAGGGAGAAGTAAAGCCAAAAAAGCAGGCAAACCTGGACATTGATTATATCAGTTCATCAGGTGAGTGTGTTCACTGGTCCCTGGTGTTGACCATCTTGTTTCAGAAGCAGCACTTCTGTGTAAAGAAAATTTCACTCAGAGTGTATAATTAACACACATCACCAACTTTGCCTTCTGTCTAAAGTCCCATCTAGACAGAATGGGAAGTGGTATTAGAAAAAGATTTAAGATATTAATGTATTTTCCCCCAAATGCGATCACATGTGTTAATACAGTAACTCTTTGTATCCACAGTGATTGAAGTAGGCTGATGGTAACCAATTTACAAATAATGCCCCAATCCTGCCCAAAGACTCTTTAAGTCTATAGACAACTAAATTCATGGGTATCTCCAGCTGCTATGGAAACAACTCACTTGCCTGAAGTTGTGCGTGTGCCTAACAGCTTTTAAGAGTTGGGTCTGAACAACAAATTACATTCCTTATGCTTCTGTGATTGAGCATGGAACTGTTTCATCCTCACACATCAACACAGCGCAGCCATTCAGGCGAGGGAAGCGCCTGACCTCATGATACTACAGGGAGAATTGCAGGTAGGGTGATTAAAATTACTCAGACGGAATGAGTTTTAAAATGTGAAGCTTATAAATTATATAGCCTTGCCAGCGCCATGGGGACAGGCTACACAGCAACTTTCAAACACCTACTCTCTGTTTCACACAGCTGTGGTTGCAAGGTAAAAGTTTGAATCTTGGTATCAGGCCGAGGAGAAAGCAGAGGGGTGGGCTTCCTGCCAGAACCTTAATAATGAGGGCAGAGAAGGAACCAAAACCGTGGGAATTATCAAGCTAAAAGCACTTCTTTTAGCTACAGTACTAATTGCATCAAAATTAACAGGATCACTTTGTCGTCTGACCTGGTAGATGAGCAGCAAAGTGCGGGACTGCCATCTGCTGGCACCGTTCGTACCTCAGCGGGGAGGAAACAGCAATGAAATGTTCTTTGGGATGCTCCTGCAGGACTTGCCTCCTGGCTACCTGCCGGTGGTACCATGCCAAGATAACCGCGCTGGGCTGCACCACCAAGGCTCTGCAGCAACGATATTAAATGCATCGAGAAGTAAAAGGGCTCTGATTCTTCCTGACATGTACTGCAAACGTAGCAGGGACAAGCTTAAGTTCTGACAGGAAACCAAAAGCAGTGGCAAACTACAGGAGCAGACCAAATGTCTGCTCACATGCAAAACCTGAGGCAGGTTCTACCCAGCTAGCAGACAAACTCAGCAAAAATGAATTAATCAGCCTGAAGGTTATTTTTGTCTCAGGAAAACTAGCATCTATTAATATACACTCATGCTGTGTATTCTTATGACATTCATCTCCACATAAGTTGGTGAAGCCTTCAACTAACTGTTTTTTTCTGAAATTATGGATAAGTTCTAAGGCATGTTAACTTTAGGATACTATAAATCCATTGGCTATTTTGGCCCAAAAAAACTTAATGCCAAGATAATCAATAGTGCATACATTTTCTTCTGGTATTCCCTAGGATCTTCCCTTAACTATAAAATCATTTATGGCTAAAATTGGGCTCTCCAACTGTTCTATTAATTCCTCATTCTCATTACATACTAAAACATCCATTCAGCATTTTTTTGCCTACTAATGTAACAGAAAGTCATCTGCTCACTGAAATTTACTGCTGGTTTTTTTTTTGCCTGTGTATACAAGAAATTGTTGTGCATTTTGTATTAGGTCTTTATTATCTAGTAATGATGGCTTGCTAATTAAATTGGGGTTTAATGGCATAGTTAAATTCTAATTTATGTTTTTGGAGCTTCGTTTAATTCATTTAGTTAAAATGTAATCACTTTCTCACTATTATCTGATATTACATAGGAAGAAAAAAAAGAGTAGCAACTCCTCATATTCAGCTGAATTTCTCTTATTAAATCTTGTTCCTTATGGCATTTCCCTGAGTAATTTTTTTAACCACTTTAAGCTGGTTTGAGGTGGGGGAGGCAAGGGGACAAGCTGTGTAATTTTTTTGGATTCAGCTCTTTGAAGGAGTCGACCAGAGAACTTACATCAGCTCACTGGGATGCCTCTGCACACGCTGCTCGTGCACACATCCTCCTCAGAGGTGTGACTCGGAGCTGACTGACAGGTTTTTTTTGCAACAGTTGTGCATGAAAACAGACAAGTAGAGAAAACATAACAGTTCTTCACCTTTCCTTCTTGGGCTGTGAGAAACTGCCCCCAAGCAAGTCTGTTGTCAGCAACTTTCAAAGGAGCCACTTTGGAGGACTGAAATGAGATTTTAGGAGCAGCTGCGCTTTCAGGTCTGCCTCAGAGTGATGTATCTCCCTATATTCTCACCAGAGCATGGTCTGCCCTCTAAACCTTTGCTTTTGCAATAACAGCTTTTTTACAGGCAATCCACCTGTCCAGCAGGAGGTGAAAAGGAAAGTGTTTATTCCATACATGTGTAAGATACAGTTAGTCTAACTAGAAGGACTTTGGAGAAAACTGAGTGCTACAGAGGATCTCATCCAGTAATTCATGTATCCTACAGCATATCTTGAGAAACACCTTTTATTGGGTGAATAAGAAAAACACTGGGGCAAAAAAACCCCCAATTTTTGAAAAGTATACACTAAATATCTGGTAAGAAATAGATCCTACATTTCTAACATGTTAATTTTCAGTCAATAAGGTTGTCTGTAGCCTGGTCACAGCAATTTTTACTTTTCAGTCTATTCAGAAAGATGGCTCATTTTTTTTGCAAATCAATCATTAAATACACACAAATCAAACAAAAAGGCACATATTTAAACTACCATTACCACAAAACAAAAACTATTGCATATCAATAATCCTGCTCCACTACAAAAAGAGTCGAACCTTTTTGGATTTACAAATTCTGGTATCATTTCATTTCAGCTTAAACATCTTCAGACAGTCATTTCTAGAAGTGATTCCAGAGAGTGCATTGAACTGGATTAACCCTCTGCAGTTTGCTGCTCCTCAGAAGTCAATAACAGCTCTTTCTGGATGCATGTGATATAAGAAAAGGCCCTGGAATGAATTTCAGGCCTGTATCCAGTCTCAGGATAGCTGCAACATGAGCACTGTTTTCTGATATGACAAGGACAGCTTCTGTGGAATCCTAATTCTTCTTAGGATTCATACGTGCAAATTCAGTTTTGTATTATCTCATATGTTAAATGTACTTGACACATCACTCTGAAAAAGAGCTGAATTACAAGTTTTGCTACAGACATGCAGTACAGAAAACTTAAGGTTTTTATCCTACTCTTGAGTTATTATTAAAGCTGTTAACATGGGAAGAATTTGCATTTTTTAAAACTGCATGTCATACATCTCTAAAATTTTCCAAGTCCATATCAGTGACTGCCTTTAGCAATACTATCAATAGATGAAAGATTATCAGTGATCATTTGGTAACATTATTTTAAAAGTTAAAATTCTCCCAGAAGCAAGAAAACCTCATGTCCTTCTATGAATAGATTTTTGATAAATCATAAAAGTGAAACACCTTTTCCTAATATATTTTTATATATTAGAAATTTAATTCTAAAACTAATACAATTGTATATTTTTAATTTTATATTTTTAATATATACTGAATAAATTTTTAAGATGTGGGAGACAATATTAATTTGGTTTGTTTTGGCAGCTTTA
The DNA here is from genome assembly GCA_013400515.1 of Erpornis zantholeuca. NCBI lineage: Eukaryota > Metazoa > Chordata > Aves > Passeriformes > Timaliidae > Erpornis > Erpornis zantholeuca. The sequence goes on from VZTN01010125.1 coordinate 20,973, forward strand.
ACTTACTCCTATTAGGCACTGTCATTTTCCAGTTGCACACTATGCAGAGAGCATGCAACACTACAAATTCTTCATTTAGTTTTGTGATAGACACCAAAATGACTTGGGATTAAATAAGACCAAATTTCTTCTAGTGCATGGAGGAAAATTAAGCCCAGAACCATAACTGAAGTCCATAACCACAATTTTTAGAAAAGAAAAGGTGAAAATACTTTTAGTATTTAAAAGGCATATATTTATCTTAGATTTTCTAACAAGAATTTCTTCCCTCCAAAATTCTCATGGTCCGATTATGTTACTGGAAGCAGCACAATGTTAAGGTCTTGTGCTGCTGCATCCAAACAGAAATGCTGTTATTTTAGTTTTAGTGACATCTACTCTGTAGTCAAAGTGGTCTTCCTATTCTGCACCTTAACCTACGCCTTTTAAATATGAATAGTTTGCTCAAAAATGTAGAAACTAAATTTAAAAACATGGATTTTCCAAATAAAATCTCCCAGACTACTGCAGTGATGTGGGCTGAAATTATCATACCATTACTATTGGAATATCTACATTTTCACAGCTCTTCCTGTAAATCATCCCTTTTGAGAGATTTATTGTCAAACAAAAAATGTGAACTACACACAATGAATGTGCACTACTTTTGCACTACAAAGGCTGGATTTACGAAGAAAACTTGATAAAAAGAACCAATAAACTTTTCTAAACTTCAGAAAGGTATGTTTTAATATCTTATATTATGGTTTTTATCCTGCATTCCATGCTTTTGTACTTCAGGACAGAAGTTTACAGAGAGATTTCTCCATTGGGCTCCCCTGAAACTCAGCCATTAGATATGCCCTAACCTAATGCAGGTATTCAGTGCACTGCAGCACAGACTTCTCCAGCCATGGAGCATGTCTGCCAAAATAAGAAGCCCTCTGTTAGGGCTGAAGTGGAGTTTCACATGGGGAAAAAGAGGAGGACCAAAAATGAGAGTGTTTTCTTCTCAGCTCGTTCTTTTTTAATGGCAGTTATTCACAATGCTTCATGAAAGTGAAATGCCACTGTAAATCCTGGAGAGATATATTAAAAGGCAAGTGAAGCTGTCAGGAGCACAAGATAAAGATATCAAATCCATTTCAGCCCCACACATACGGCGTGGAAACCAATATGGGCTTATAAGGCATGTATATTTACACAACAGCACTGAAAATTTAGTGGTTAATAAATCAACTACAATTTGAAGCCAGAACAATCAGATGTGCCAGCATCATAAAACCCATCAAACTTAACCCAAGTAAGCATACAAAAATAATAAAAGCAGTAAGACAAGATTAAGAAGAATTAAACAGGAGAGTAACACTTAAATATAATTCAGGGCCATTAAAAGATAGTCCTTTTCTACAGTCATCTGTCTTTTTGAACAAAGAGGGAAAGAAAAATGCTGCATTTTCCAAAAGTATAATTACAACTGTTCACAAAGCTGACTGCAAATTAATATCAGAAGCTCCAGGTTCCTGAAAAACAGAGAATTCATGGACAAGAATGTGATTATTATAATTTGTGATGTTCACGTGTTTTCAGCTGCGCTACCAATATATCACATATCTGCAGAAATCCTACAGAAACAGAACCAAGCACCTGTAGGAAAGGAGATCATTTCCACTACAAGCTGAGTCTACAAGGGACAAAAAAATCCATGCTAGAGGAAACATAATATCTAAACATACAATCAGAAGCAGAAAAAATAACTTATATTGAAATCAGTCCCAGACTCTACTTGCAATTTCTTTTCAACTAAAAGAAGGGCACATACCTTGGCTTCTGTCAGAGTGGTAAATAGCATATGTGCTAACCAAAAAAATCACACATACATGAAAATAGCAAATGACATCATAAAATCCAGTGCAGGGTTGGTGACCTCATCATTTTCAAGTTGTCCTAGAAGAAGAATCAGACTTTTGAGACCCAAATCTTACCAAAGTCCCTCTCTCTCAGTTTTTCTCTGCAAACAAAAGCCAGGGGGAATATGTTCCCTTACTAAGTTTTTGATAGCACCAAACACGACAATGACATTATTATATGGTTTTAAATAATGTTGGGGATAGTTTCTATGCCTCTGCATATAATATATGAATACATAACGAATCACTGCCTTTTTACTCACCCCATGCTCTGCTATAGAAACTAAAATGACACACATAAAAAGAGCTCAAAACATATGCAATCAGACACTCAAGGTTTTTTCAAAAAATGAATTACCGTAGTAAAAAAATTTTAAAATAAATGATTTTGAAAATGGATGGTACTACTTTTCTAAATCACATTAACAACTCATAAGTGTCAAGGGCCTGCTATAACTTGGTACCAAAAGAGCATTATATAGAATTGCCTTTGACTAATGGATATTTTATGCTAAGGGATTACTTCTAATTCTGCTGCAAGAAGTACATACTTGCCATTCACTGCAGACATTAGGAGTGTTAGTTAAGACATTTGAATGGAAACCATAGAGGGGGAAAAATTATATAAACCCAAGTGAATCCACACTGGACATTGGAAGTAAAACCGTGAAGTTTCAGGAATAACCAGTAGAACTGAGAGTTAAAGGCAAATTAATTTTGAGTACTGCCAGATTTTTTATGTCCCAGTAAGAGTATTTATAGGGACATGTCAATTCCATCTATCACTACATAAAACGAATCCTAGGAGGGAATCAGGAAGAATTTTCTCAAAATAGCCTCCTAGTTTGTTAAACACAGTATGGCATGACCCCATTCTCATAACACCCAGTAAAAAACAGATTCTAGTAGCAGTGGGAGGTATATGGAGTATGAGATTCCCAGTTTTTCTATAAAACTCAGTATAAAAAAAAACCTGGCATTGGATATACTTTCAAATGGCAAAGCCTATCTTCTTTATTTCCATGCTCCCCCCGCTTCTGCAATTCTTAAAGTCTTACAAATGATGTCTGAAAAGGCAGTGCTTCCCTTGTGAAACATGGGAAACACAGAAGCTTTTTCTTCACCCCAAGCACGGTCACTGGGATTCAACAGGACAAGTCCTGAAAACATGGCTTTGAATAAAATATTACAAGTAAATAAAGGTGCAGTTAGAGGCTGGGTCTATTAAAAGTATATACTTAATCTCCATCCCAGTAGCACCCCAGGATAAAACATGTCTCTGCACCATCCCTTTTCCATTCCCTATTCCTCCTTGGGAATTTCCTTAGGAATTTCCTCCCTTGTTGTTTGCAATTTAAACATTATTTCTTAGCGTGGCTGCTTTTACCTGCTGCTTGTTGTGGCCCTGTCCTCGCAGGGCTCCGAGCTCTGCAGAAGGGAATATTGAGGACTTTGCCATTGAAAGGAGCCTGCAGAGAGCTGCACAGTGACAAGAGGCACATGTGGTTGGGGCCAGGAATGTGGTGGGGGCAGATGTGGTGGGGCAAGTGTGGACTACTCTTCCTGAGAATAAGAAGTGCCAGGAGCTCTGAAAGAGGAACACAAGTTTTATTCGAAAATAAATTATGTCAGGCTTTCATAATGGCAAAAGGCTACCCCTGTGTTAGGATAGACAGACACAGTGTGGGCTAGTAGATTCCTTTCCCATCCTTAGTTCTGCCCTCAGACCCATGGTCAGGCCAAAAAGAGCCAGAAATCTCTGGCTGACCCTGATTCTAGCCATCTCTCTGAGCTCTTAGGGAAAGCATCTTTCTTTCCATATCTTCATCCCAGGCTGCCTGCCTGCTTCTGCACATAAATCCTCAACATTTTATCTTCTTCCAGTAACTTTTATTCTGCTTCATATTTATCAATGATCAATCCCTCCAGGAAAGAACATTACCATTTTTCCTCCTTTGTCTATAAAGGACAATACAATTCCCTGTGTTGCAGAAACAACAGTAACGTCCTGATTGCATTAGTTTGCAACTATTTGCCTAGAATAGAATCAGTCCCCCATAAAAATGTTATTTTTTGAGGATGGAAGGAACCAAGTGAGTTTTAACTGTATTTGCTATTGGCCTGCATCACCCATAACATCATTTCAGAAAACTCTGGATTCAATCTGGGCTAAGGCAATGCTCCCACAGTTGAAGTTTCTATTGCATAATTCAGAATTTTCTGCGTAAAAGATTTACAGATAAAAGGTTTCTTCCATGCATAAATAGTACATCAATCACTGCTCCCTCAATGTATATTTTTCCAATTTTCTTTATGAAAGGCAAGAATTATTTTAAAATAAGTTGTCCTTGATGTTTCACACCAGAGACTGCTTTCCAGTTTGGGAATGTAGTATATTTGCCACTGTCTAAATCTGAGCAATAAATTCTGGTCTTCTAATATTCTACCCAAATTCCTGAGAACTCAGTTTAATACTGAAGTATAAAATACTATATTTTTGCTTGCACATGGTGCTGACTGCACTTAATGTATCTAGGTCTTCTTTTGTATTGTTTCCACATTTTCAAGCAATCCTCCCTGCCTCTCAGGAAGGTAAATTAGTACAAGTTTTCTCATATATATATATAATATTATACAAGAATATAATATATTACAAATGCCTTAGAAGGAAGTTATGCAGCCTGGTACACTGTCACTTCCAGTAAATGCTTCCTTATAAGTATGGATCATTGACTCTGTGGCTCTTTTCCCTGAGCTCCAGCAAAGATGCCAAGAGAGGTGCAGAAAACAGTGACCTTATCTATCTGTGATAGTTCTGTTTGCTCCAGCTGTGCAGTGATGAAACTCTAGGAAAACCAAGGGGTTTTCACCATATGAACTTACAACAGCTCTCCATCAGGCAGAAATATTAAAAGCCTGAGAGTTGGAGCTTCCCCACATTTCCACTCTTCTTCCTTCCCCTCTGAAGAGTTCAGCCCCACTTGTGAAATAATTAGGGGATAAAGGTAATCTTAACAGGGCACAGGAGTAGGTTCCAGGAGAGGAATATTCACTTCTGTCCTTTTCAGTTCTAAAGTCCACAGCAGTGAAATCATTCTGCAGACCATGGAAAAATTAAAACATGGGAAAACAAAGCAAAGCCCTTTATTTAAACTCTGGTATTTTTTTCCAAAACAAATCTCAGAAAATTTCTTTCTCACTTAGGCCATGTCTTGCGTGGAGAGGAGGAAGAAACCACATTATTGTCATCTCCATCACAGATGCACAAGTATGCTACAGAGCTAAAATACCTTACCTCTCCTGTCTGCTGTGTTTCACATATGCTAATGAGAGATACAGAAGCAGGTGCTGTTCCAAAGCCATGGGACAGCACCGATTTTGCCATATGACAATGGCAGTAATGCAAATCTGTTTGTGAGAGGGGAAGATGAGAAACTAAACACCTGTAATTAATTTCCTTCACGGAACATTCTCCGGCGACATCGGCGCAAACCTCCCTGAGTCAGAAATCCATTTGTGGTGTTTTGCAATTGGTTCAAAAGCCATTTCTGCTCTGCAGAATGACACCAGCAACAGCGATTTAATGAAGACAGAATGCAAGATCTTGCTGAGCATCCTCTGCTAGGGATCAGCCCAGCCACTGTATTTAGGGAACATAAGGAGGCTTTTGTGGGTTTTTTTTTCTTGTTTTCCTTGCCAGTTTGTAAATTGTTCTGTTTGACTTGCTTTCCCTTTCCTTAAGACTGCCACTATCTATACCAAAATAATAATGATATATTCATTTATTCGTTTCTGAATGCTTCTAGAGCCATATCCCAGAACCTCAAATAATTTTTTAATAGAGATGAGGACAAAATGGGGAAGGCTTGACATCTAATACAGTAAGAGCTGCCAGCTTGAAATAAGTGAAGAAATGTACCATGCATGTATTTTTCAAATACCTAATGTAACTGCAAAACAGAGAATTAGAATTAGGTGTTTTTCTGTATCTCTTATCTACTACACATTTACAGAGGAGGAATGCAGTTTGGAATGCAGTTCATCTCCTCTGCAACTATTATCCTGCATAGATTTTCCAGAAGTGGACCTAAGCACAAGTGACCAGGTAGGACCAATTAACCTGACCCATTTATGGTAAAACACTGAAATGACACTTTCAGGCTAGACCTTTGGCATCCAGATTAAAAGGCAGAATAATTTAATAATTAAAAATCAAAATCAACAACATCATTGAAATCCTTATTCGTACAGCTATGGGTGGAAAACAGCAACAAGCCTAATGTTCTTTCCTGCAGCACAAATCACTGAAAGAACAAATCCCCAGTTTGGATGACAAAACAAATTAAACTGACAGACTAACCAAAGGAGGGTTCAACAACCTACTCTGCCACCTTATTAAATGTATTTCACTGTCAAAAGGAGGTTTTAGAATAAAAGTATTCAGCAACATTGGTAGCTTATATTGAGTGGTCACAGTAACCTTCCTTGATCTTCTGCCTTCTCATTTTTCTAATGCTACCTAATATACAATTTGTCTCTTTTACTGAAATGGAGTTCAGTGAGATCATGTTTTCAACACTTTTTTTCCACAATAATCCCTAAGCCTTTTTCTTGATCAGTGTGCTGGATGATTGTTCCACTTAGCAGGTATTCCCCAGATTATTTAATTTCTTCTTCTTTTAATAAGCTTACATTTCTCTACATTGAACTCTGTCTATCTGCTGTTGGCCTAGTCTCAAGAGAAACACTGCCTTCTAATATTGATTGCACTCTGCATTACTTGTTTTGCCTCTAATCCTGCCACATGGAATCCTGGAGTTTTATTTTCAATATTTCTTTCAAATCAGCTTGAGTGATGCCAAGAGAAATGGCTCAGCCAGGTCAGAAAAGAAATAAATGCTTTTGGAAAAAAATCATTACTTCTATATAAATTTAAGTGTTCTTCAGGAGCTAAAAAAATTAAGTTCATGTTTCATAGAACTTAAGAACTATAAATTACATATTGCTATAAATAACCTGCATAATTGTAATGACAGCAGTCAGAAAAACATTATTTTGAATCCAGGCTCTCACTTAGGAAAGGAGGAACGTGCTTTAGACAGACCTGCTTTGAGGTCCTTTCCAATCTGTGTTCTGAGATGCTAAAGACTGGAAACAGATGCACTTACATATGCCAGTAGTATTCCCAAAGAAAAATGAAAAAAAAATCCTGGAGGTGACTGGCACACAAGATATTTTTATGTCTGAAATCTAGAAGACTTATTTCCCCTTAACATAACTTCACAAAGACACTTTAAGCACTTTAAAACACTATGAATTCCAAAGGCATGTAAACCACGAGTATTATTGTGGTGCTGCATCACAGGTGCCTTGCACTGACTCTGTGTGTGCACACACGTGTACATTTGCTGTGGCAAACATGGGAGAAATGCTGCTCTCTCAGATGTTTAAGTTCTTTAGGTATCTAAGCAAGTTAGGCCTGTGAGTAAGTTTAATTTAAATAATCAGCTACGCTAAATGCTGTTAACTGCTGTTCCTTTATTGAATTGTTAAGATAAAAGTTAATTTAAGTATTGTTAAGTGCTGCTAAGCCTGCAGCCAGGCCATATTCCTTTTTATCCTTGCCCTTTCTCTCCTTTTGTCACACCCAGCTAAACAAACACACAGAGATAGTTTTCTGTTTATTTTGGTTTGGATTGACTGACCGGATTTTATTTCTTCCTTTTTCCTTCAGTGTGGCTTAACCATCTAGTAAGGAGCAGAGTGAACATTGCCAATGAGCTTTTTTGTAGTGTCACTTAATATTAAATCCCTTTTTCTGCTGTGACCCTTGCCAGTCATTCTTTAAGTGCTCTCAGGCACTCCTTTCCAACAATTACATTTAAGGAAAGATTGTTAATTTAAACAGAGCGGTTTGCTTTCAAAATCAAGTTTTTTAACGCACTCACAATTGTGAGCGACGCTGCTCCATCTGCATGGTTAGGTTTAGAGTGCACCTACATATGTGGCCTAATAGAACACTCCTCTTAAATTCACAGCCTCCTTTACCACTCATATTTCAGCAACATCTCCTGATAGGATGAAGCAGTTGCTCATCTAATTTCTGAAGGGGTTTTTTTTAGCTCAGTGACAGCACTGATTATGTGCAAGATTATCAGTTATCTGGTACTATTTTCAAGCAGCACCATCTTCATACATATTTACAGAAAACTCTCTCTCCCCAGCTGTTCTACTTGTTTCCATGGAATGTTTACTTGAACACTGCCTTTTGGAAAACATCAGAGAAACCAGTTATATGCAAAATCATTGTGACTAGGCTCTGTAAAAGCTACCAGAAGGGTTTATGCTCCAGCAGCCACCTTAGCAGGGCTTGAATTATGAACAGGAACTCTGCCCTAGTGGCACAAAGGAGCTGGCACAGTAGCATGTCAGTCTCCCACTGCTCTCCCATCTCCCTCAGCCCTCATTGGCACGGTTTTCCAGGAGGGGAGGGCAACTGAGGGCAGTCAGTGCTATTCCAAAAGCAGCTTTAGTTCTCCAGAAGCTCCCTGCCAAGAAATCTGCAGGGTCAACAGGGAATGTTGTTAGGAAGGCACAATGCTTTGTGCTTGGGGTTTAAGCTTTATTGCAGTGAACTTTGTTAAACACTTAGAACACTTTAAGAAATACACTGTAAGTTTAGAAAAGGGGTGTCTACACTGTACAGTGTATTCCTCTCACTCCTTTAATAATGGGCCAAACCTGGATTGTGTTACTTTATTTTCCTCCTCAAGAAATGCCCTATCTTTCTATTTCCACATTATTATCTGCTTCGATTGTGAAATTTTATTTCTTCATTGCTCTCATTCTGGTAGCAGTGCTCTACAAGCAGAGTCCTATTAGACAAATTAGGGAATTCTTCCCCTTTCAGTGACCAGTACATCAGTTTAAATTCATAAATGAATAAATAAAAGAAGCAATGCCTACATTACATTCTGAGACTTTTAGAAGCCGATTCCTTTCATAGCTTCTTAAAGGTATGTACACAGTTTCAACTACAAGATCCACAATGGTTTCCTGGAAATGCCTCAGGGTATAGAATCTTTACTAGAATGATATGGAGCCTTTACTGGATTAACTGCAAAATTAAGTCCCAAATTAAAGCTACTCTGCAAATTCTCCTTGCATCTTCATCAAGCTCTGGCAAACACCAAGAATTTCCAGTGATTTTCATGCTACGTTTAGGGAGAGGACTATCATTCAATGCAAATCCTACAGCGCTGAGGTTGAGATTCATCACAGTTTACCAGGGTAGCAAAGGTAGGTGTGCAGTAACCATAAGCTCCCTCCATAATCCTATAGAGAGCACTGGCAGAGAGAAATTCAGGTGTTCAAAGCAATGAATGGCTTTTGGAGTGTGCTCACCTCCTCTGAGTGACTACAGAGGGATGCTGACAAAACAACATTCTCATGTTGGGGATATCAGCAAAGTGCTGAAACTTGAGTAGCAGGAAGGTCCAAGCTCTTCCTGACTATCAAATACTGCTCCACTAGATAAAAATAATATGGGTACACACATTTCTCTCTCAGCATCAAACATATCAGGGGATCAAATATAAGGACCTTACCCAGCTAATTGACATCATTTGCATGTAAAAGAGCTACAAACTGTGCAACAGTTACCTTATTTTGGGCTCCCATACCCTTTGCAGAGCTCATCATAACAGTTATACTATTGATGTATAATACAATTGTTCCTAACTTCATTTCAATACCTGCATAGTATTTAAAGACCCAGCAGTAAAATGCCCCCCTAGGTTTCCCTTGAAACCTTTGTCCATAGGACTTGCATGCAAAATGAGGAATGACTTGCCCAAGTGTTTATTCAGGAACATGCTGAACAAGATCAAATGTATTCAGTTGTAATGAAATCATTACAATCATTAATGCCACTTGACGTTCATAGTGAAGCGGACTCATTAAGAAGAAAAAGTGGTGGTGTGTCCACACCTTTGTAAGGAAACAGAATGATTGTTATTAATCAACCAAGCTTCATGGGCAAAACAGCAGCATTAGTGACTCAGAGCAGCACCACCAGACAGCAGGCTAGCTTATTTGATTCATTTCTAAAATCCCTTTCTTTAAAACTTCAACTTCTGTTTCCCACAGTACAAGGTTTAAACTGCTTACTGTAACACAAAATCACCTTCCTCAATGTATAATTGAAGCATTCAATAAATGAGGCAAGTAATGGAAAACCAGGCACTATATGCAACAGTAAATATTTGACTGGTTCCTCAAAAGCAAACTGCAGCATTTCAATATTTACTTGCACTCAGAATTGCTGATGGTTTCCCTGCTGTGCAATAAAAAAGAAAAATTATAAGTGCATTCATAATCACTTGACCTTCCTTCTAAAAAATTATATTTGCCAAAATATTTTCTGTATTCCTATTGTTTGTGAAATAGAAAATGTAAATTGCAAATGCATTTGGAAGTGCCACCGGTTCGAAACAGCGCCTCAAACTTTGATTTTCCTGTCTGCCTTCTGCCCTGAGGCGAGCAGCAATTTCTCACCGTGACAAGACAGATCTGGCGTACTCAAACTATACCAGCATGAACTATCATCAGCGCTGGCTGAGCATCCATCTCACGTTAGACACAGTTCCCAGCATGTTTATGCTACAGTGGCAATTATAGGAGTGACACGGGCTGCTTGCACATAGCTCTTAGATTCATAACAAAAATGAGCCCTCTTATTTTTTATTCTCACTGGTGTAAAATCCGTGGAAGACAGATAACAGGTATCTTATCTCTAACTATGTAGTCTCTTGATAGTAAACCGTCACTATACACAGGGATGTGGGTGTTCCAAAATATCCCTCCATTTTTAGCATTCAGAATATTTGGAATAAATCTCATCTAAAATAGTAACAATAGCCTGCCTGCCCAAACATTTCTTCAGAATTAAATATCTCTTTAACTCAACCACATAACACAAGAATTCACCTCATTTTGGGCCTCCCACCTGGCAGGCATGCAGCTGGTACCAACTTATAAATCTCATCTTCATCTTCACCAGGAAAACAACTGAACTAGGCAATGCACTCTTCCTAGAATTGGTAGTAAGATATAGTTTATTTTCTTTTAAAAGTTCCACCTGACTCTTACCCTGAAATACTTACTCTACAAATGGAGAGCCGAATCCTTAATTATGTCTGAAAGCATGTCTTCAGCATTATCTGTCTGTTTCCACATCAAGCCTTGAGTTTTTCATGGTGAAAAGTGAAAAGAGAGGGCTGATTATTCTCACTTTGACTACCAGAAGTTAGACCAAGTGTCTAAGCAAGACTCCTAGGCTGTGCTTGGAGCCAATATTGAGAAACAGGCTTCTCCAGAGGGCACTCCACCCCACATCCACAACAAATGCCATGATACAGAATTGCAGTCACCTATCTGTTCATCACTGAGTAAATGAGATAGATGCTTTTTTTCAGGTAACTAAAGATGAGGAAGTCATCTCAGAGATTGTCTCTGTCCAAAGCAAACCATGTAATATATCAATAAAGGCAAACCTCAGCCTGCATTTGTGGAGTGGTGGCTACAGCAAACCAGTAATTCCTGGCCTAATTGTACATCAACAGCTAGAGTGTTTTAGAACAAAATAAAGAATATGTTATGATTAAGTATAACTATGCTACGCATATTTATGTTCTGCTAAAGATAAAATGCTATATAAATGTAACAGAATATTTTTTTCTCTACTATCAGAACACACTTTTAAAAGCTTTATGAAGGAAAATGCATTCTGTTTCAAAAACTTGGCTGAAGCCCTTGGCTGAAAAGCATTAGCCCATCACTTACCTGAGAGTCTGGGTTTTATGGATGACTATGAAAGGAAAAAAAATTTTGTCAAGCTTAATCTTATATTTTCTACCTTTGTCAGTTTGCGTGAGTAACTTCCATTGCCTTTTGCACGGCTTTTAATACATTAAAAATAATGAATAAAGGAGGCTCTAATGGGAGAAGTCAAATATGACGATATAATTAAATTACTATGCATCCAGAAATCTCTTGCTTTCCAGATCTATGAGTTAAATATATGGCAATTCAATTTCCTTAAACACTTGACAGGACCTATTTTCTATGAGATTTCTTGCTTACAGGCTTTCAGTCACATTAAGTGCTCACAAAGTGCACAGGAGCTGTATTTTACTGCACAGGCCTAATTGAGCTGTCTGGGCTAAAGTAGCTGAATGTTACAGAAATGTTTATTATACAAATCCATTTACTCTCGAACTAGAAAAGGACATTCCTGTACATTTGAGTGCAATTTATCCCAGGAAAAAGAAAGCAAAAGGTCTTTTATCACCTCCTCATATCAGTGAATTATGCTTATGGACTTCTTTTACAACTCAAAATCTGATTTCACACCAAACTGCAAAAAAGCAAATACCTCTCAGTTATTTTTCAGTTACATATATATCTCTTTCTTAACAAGAAGTATAACTTAATCAATTGTAGCATTCCATAGCTACCTCAGCAGCACTCTATGAATGGGGAAAAGATATATTTTTGTGTTCAATAAACACCTTGTTGTCCATTTTTGCTGTTTTCCTATAACTTCATTTAGTATTTGTTTTTCCAATTCTTTTGAGCATCTAACCATCCAATTTAAGTTAAATGTTTAGACACACAGAAGTTACACAGAAAAGAAGAAGCAAAAAATCCTAATGCCTGCACATGAAACACAGCTGTGGCTGAAATGCCACACATCCCCAGAGTCCCCATCTATCTATACCACAGGTTTTCCTCATGGCAGCAAAGGAGGTGAAGGATGGAAATCAACTAGGGACAAAAAACCAACCAAACAAAACAAAACAAAACAAAACAAAAAAACACCACTAAATCTCAACACACTAAAATGATATTTTGGTTTAAATCCAGCTTTTGCCTCAATCTGGTCCTACTCAAGCAACCCAAGGTACTTCAACCTGAAAAGTCAAAAGGGCAAAGAACACTAATGAAAAGCAGAGTCTGAGAACTGTGTTCACTTGTAACTAGAATGTTCCAAAATAAAGTAAACTAAAAGCCATTTTTTTAGTAGGCCTCCTTCCCAACATACCATCAGTGTAATTACAGGCACAGATACTAGATCACAAGATGGAAAGGAGATTGCACACAGGGCCACAAAGCAGTCTCTGCTCTCCTCTCAAATATTCTTTCCTACCTCTATTTTCTAACTAATTTTATTTCATTTACTTTACTTTTCTCAAGTGTCCTCTGATTACAGTTCAGTGTCTACACCAGAACTGCACCTTGACTGACCAATTCTTTCCCCCCTATGTCCAAGCTTGGCAAGCATTTAATAGTAATTAAAATTTTCTCTATTCAAAGGGTTCACAGATAATCAAGAGGCAGCGACTTTGATTGACAATCACTGTCATGGAAACTGGAGGATGAAATTTTTGAGTGACTTTAATTTCCTCAAAGGAAAGCTGGGAAAATAATATGTTCCAAACTATGGCTGAGACATAATTTTACCACATGCCACGTTGCTTAGAAAGATGGTACAAATACCAGTGATTGGCACAATGAAAGAGATTTGCTGCAGCCATCTGAGTTCCATATGCATTTCATTTGCTCTGGGACATATCATCTTCTCAGTATTGCTTGAGCCTCTTAGTGACATGACGTCTCAGCAGAATAAGCAATAAAACTACAGTGAAGCGACTTTCATTGCCGAGAAATTAAGAGAGGAACTTGAATCTCATGGATTTCAAAATAAGGATGAGATGCAGCAGCAAGGAACAGTGTCACAGGGTCCTCATAATATGCAGATGTATGTGAATCAGAGTAACTTCATGGGCTGCATCTCAAATTCCAGCATGGAAATTGTTAAGATAATTCTGACATATGCTGTTGGCGGCAAAAGTTTCGAAAGGGAGAAAACACGAAAGCTGTCTTCTTCAAATATTAAGAGATGTGAGTTAGCTCAGTGGATTTAAAAGCGTTTGAAGCCAAAATCTACCATTCAGTTCACCTTTAAACAAATGGAAAGAACCCTGAATACATGCATAGCCTCTGGTAACAAAGAGAAATCCTGCACAAAAATTTCTAGTGTGCTGAACACATTTCTCAGCTCTGTTTATTAATAATGTTAAACAGCATGACTTTACATCTGAGACAAATTTTGTAATTTTCTCCTTTCCTCTTTTCAAGGCTGGACAGGAAATACCTTTTAATCTTCAGTAAAATATTGCCTGGGATTAATTTGAATCTTACTTCCAAGTGGGTTTAGCAAAAGTGATGTGAACCACTTAATATAAAAGCTCTAGGTGATCTTAAACGTCACATAAGCTAAACTAAATGGTAATTATAAATAACACTTCTAAGGACTTCAGGAGAGGTCTCCCTGAGATGAACAATTTAGTTGAAATATATATTACAGAAAAAATTTGTGCAATGTTGGTTTGGATTTTTAAACACATTAACAGTTTATTATGAAGAAAATAGCATAACCAAGATGGTAATAATCCATAAAAGAGTGTAGTGAGATACAGCTAAACTTCTACTCTTGCTAACTTTAATATATTATTGCTTTAAGGTTATTGCTTTAATAAAGTTCCCTCTGACATTTTTTGTTATAGTGGCTTTAGCTTTTACACTGTGTAATTCTGATTAAAATCTTCTGTCTATTCACTTGTCTTAATAAATAATTCATCTTTTATAAATATATCTGACTTGCCATCACTAAGACATGAGGGACGAAGCTGAAAACCTAAACCTTAGGCAACCTTAAACCCCTTAAGCAAGGGGGTTTTCTTGGCACTTCATGACTCAGAGGCAGGGCTGCTTTAAAATCTTTGTCTCAAGTTTCCACTCCATCTGTGACATCACCTAAACAATAAAAATTAAAATCTTCTAAGGAGATCTAAAATATTTTTCTAATGGGTTTACCTCAGTATTTTAATATACAGGGACTCCTTACTGCTCATGCACACTAGCAACAACATTTTTACATGTTATATTATGGTAGTTATTCTGCTACACCATTGTATGTAAAAACAATATTAATAATGTTTGCTATTCCTCTGATGCCTTAAATGGCTACCAAGAAACAGAGACTAG
>VZTN01010130.1:6187-16932 GCA_013400515.1 Erpornis zantholeuca
AAGGTTTCTCAGGGCCTTTCCTAGTGAAGCTTTATTTATCTCCAAGAATAAAGATGTTGCAACCTAGTAAAACTGTCTGGGTAAAGTCTCATTCTGAAGGATTTTCTTTTTGTTTACATCTAGTCAAAATACCATTTAATGCAATTTACGACTCTTGTCTTGGCACTCTGCCATCTTCAAGAAAAATTTTGTCATAATCTTTGTACCATCCCAGGAAGTGATTTAAAGCAGCAGTAAGATCTCCCCTTCACTGTCTTACTTGCTGTCAAGTAAGCTTTACCTTTTGGTTGTGTATTTTCTAATGACCCTTCACTGGACTTACTCCATTCTGTCAATGTCCTCCCATCTCCTTTTTGGGATCCCAAGACAGGACATGGTACTGGACATAGCCTCACAAGTGCTGAGTAGAGGGGAATCATTGTTCCTTTTACCTTTCTTGCTGCTCACTTGCTAATACAACCAATATGTAGTTCACTTTCATCAGACACACACTGCTGATTCTTATTCAGCTTTCTCACCAGGACACACAGGGGTTTTTTTGGTAACGTTGCTCCTCAGCCTGCAGTTTTTTCTCCCAGTCCAGGACTTTATCTTTGCTATTGTCTTAGTCAAACTTCCTGACGTTTGTATCAGATTCTGCTTGTTATTTGTATTGTACTAAATTAAAAATCAACAAAGAAATGGGAGGGTAAGACTCCTCTGGAACAAAAAAAAAATGTGGTGAGTGTGGGGATTTTTTCTTAAGTTGGTAAATTTAACTTTTAATTTATGATATCCATTTTAAAGGTACCAGTAAGTAATGGAGCTGATGTCGTGGAGTATCGACTGGAGTGGGGCGGTGTGGAAGGATGCATGCAGATCTCCTATTGTGGGCCTGGGCTCAGCTGTGAAGTGAAAGGGCTTTTGCCTGCCACTATATACTATTGCAGGGTTCAGGTAAAGATGTAAAACTCTTGTTACTGCAATCTGGAAACAGGGATTGACTCTGCCATAAAAACATGGTCTACTTTGGATTTGCAGGCAGTGAATGTTGCAGGTGCAGGCCCTTTCAGTGAAGTAGTGGCATGTATGACTCCAGCCTCTGTACCTGCAGTTGTGACCTGTCTTCGTGGACTAAGTGAAGATGAAGTGGAAAGTCCGCACTATTCTCCTTCCACATGCCTTGCTATAAGCTGGGAAGAACCTTGTGACCATGGATCTGAAATCCTTGGCTACAGCATAGACTTTGGAGATAAGCAGCCAATAACTGTTGGGAAGGATCTTACCTATTTTATAGATGGCTTACAGCCAGATACTACCTACAGGTATGTGATGCACAGCTACTTCACAGCCTACTGTTTCCTCCACAAGAGCAGCTGCTTTGTTTCCTTGTATTTTTATTGTCTGCATTATTACTCTCAGAGAGTAATATTACTCACATTAGTGCACAGCCATGGAGCAAAAAGAAGCTTTGTAATGATGATCATCATAAATAGATGAGCCATGCTGGTTTTATTTTCTTTCAAGAATAATTAATGTTAGTTTATTGTAGTATTGTTGTATCTGTCTGGTTAATGTGTCAATCTAACTGAATTCACAGTACATATTTAGATTCATAACTGGGTTTGGGCTGGTTGCTTCACTGTTTGGAAAGGTAAAATCCATTCAAGGAAGGACTATGTCCAGTGATCTAATGATAGCTCATTGCAACTTGCAGTGCCTTATCTGCAGAAAAGGTGAAAGTCAGCATGAAGAGTATCAGTGTAAAAAATCAGCCAACTGTGCATCTCTTTGGAAGAATTTTAGTAGCTGAAATCATCCCTTATATTTGGTCTCAGGGTTACTGAAAAATAAAACACAAAAATCAGTAGTTTTGCCGGAAGGCATTCTGCATCCGTTACAAAAACATGTCCTCAGTGTTAAAGGAGAATGGCAGTTCCACTGAAGTCAGACTTTCAGCCCACTGTGATTTCAGTATAATTAGGATATCATCTGGCTACGCAGTTTTCTGAATCCTTAATTACTGTTTTATACCTTTATGTCAGAATACAGTGTTTCTGTGTGCCTTATAATTATTTAACAGTAATGCTGGCAATCTGAAGAGCTCTTGCTCCCTGTGTTAGTAGACTGAAAAAAAGAAAAGATTCCAGGTCTAAACTTCTACCCACATAAGTTTTTTTAATAGAATACACTGTCAACTCCTTGTGCAAATAAAAATTGTATAGTTCTGGGCTGTAATAAATTAGTATAATATTAAATATTACTGTAGTGAAGGAGAAATATTTTAGACTGCATATACATTGGCATTTCCACATTTTGCAGTTGTGTGGTTGACTGTTTCAGAATTCGATTACTGTGATTACTTTTTTCCAGTTACCTAGATACTATTTTGGATAAGCAAATGTTAAGTCTGCAAAATTATATTAGACACACTTTTCTCCCTATGGCTACCTGTGAGATGTGTAAAGAGCCTCTGTTTTCTGCTTTTTCCATTTCAGAAATAATTTCTTGGCCAAGTCTTTTAATTCTTCCTTACAAATCGATGCCAGCATTGTCTTCCTTGTAGTATCAAAGAAGAAAAACAAAACCCTACCTCAAGCCTTAGTAAACAGCTCCCTCATCTTTGTGTCCTTTGGCAACTTCTGGTTTCTCCCTCTCGCTTTGCAGGCAGACCCAAGAGGACTTGTGTTTGCAGGTGCTCAGAGATGTGTTACTGGTAGAAACAGCAAGAGAGGTGGCTGGGCACCATTGCTTTATTTCCACATGAATAGGATCTGTTCAAAAAGTCCGTAAAAATGTCTGCTAGTCATCCTTGAATTCACCTGGTAAAACAGTCACAGATATGGTTTCCCCTCTTCGGGGTGGGTTTTTTTACCCTCCTCATAACTCCAGTGTAGCCATCAAAAATTTTGGTACAAGGCCTGCACAGTCAGAAAGATGGACCACTCTTGAAGTTACTCACAGAGCAATTGCACATTGCAATGTGAATTTATTTTGAGTATTATTTTTAATCAAGCCAGCTCTTTAAAATATGGTAAGGAAAGTGACACACCTGCATATTCTTGACAGTCTTTCAAAGCATAATATGGATAAAACTCTTCACTGTAGATAGTAGCTTTATTCTCTCATATTAATGAGAATTGTAGATACGACCAGTTATTTTTAGGACCTAATTTCAAGTTATTTTATTCTCTCTTTTTCAAAATGCTAGAGTACGAATTCAAGCCCTAAACAGTCTCGGCGCGGGTCCTTTCAGCCACACCATAAAACTGAAAACAAAGCCTCTTCCCCCGGATCCACCTCGCCTGGAATGTGCTGCATACAGCTCTCAGACTCTCAAGCTGAAGTGGGGAGAGGGAACTGCAAAAGCATTGACTGATTCCATCCAGTACCACCTTCAAATGGAGGATAAGAATGGAAGGTTGGTTTTAGCATCACTTTAATCTGGCCAGCGTCACTGAGCTCTAATGCTTGGGAGATGGCAGCAAGGGGCAAAATTCCATATACTTTGCTGAATTTACAACAGACGTAGAAGGTCATCTCATCTGGCAAGGCAAGAAGGGCTCTAGTGTTCTGTGCTCAGAAGTACAAGATTAAAAATTTCATTGTTTTTTAGTTACAGTTCAACATGAAGAATTTAATGCAGTGTTTTGTACCAGCACACTTTTTCTCTCACTTTTGATTAAATATTTTCAAAGTAACAAGTCCAATCAGTGTTGTGAATTTTATATACTTAATATTGGAAGGGATGAATGCTTTACTCTCTGTTGCCTTATATGCAATTATTTTAGTGGAAAATAATACAAATTATTATTTTAAGGGATTCCCTGTCTCATGTTAAATCAGAATGTCGGCTGAGACAGTACAGCAAGAACCCTTGCCTAAATGGTAAAATGAGCAGTACTGCTACAGAGTGTTCCATGTCTGATGAGTAGCTTTAGCTTGACAAAAAGATGAGAGATCTACTATGTGAAATTGCTGTGTGGTAAGGAAGAAAATAAATTAGACTCTTTAACTGGAAAGAAATTCATTGCCATTACCAAAGACTAGGTTATGTGCAGGTAGCATCTGTTTTAATTTTAAAAGGAAAGAAAAAGCCATACTAGATGAGAACCCCTGTAGGAAGAGAGAAATTTGTGCTGTGTCCTGGGGACACCAAAACTGTAAGTCAAACAAGAGCTGCCACGATCAGTTTGTGCAAGAATTGCAACATGAAGGAGAGTGGCCAATGTACAAAACTCTCAGAAAGAAATTTGGTGTGCACTACAAGAGTGACTCTGCCCTCCTGTGCAGGTCTGCATGAGCCCATCTCCATCAATGATGTACAAAAGCAATTGGATCCATGACACTTTTTTTTAGTGTAGTAAGGGAGAGTTGCAAAGGGGCAAAAAGCTAAAATCTAGTTACCTAATTTTGAAAAGCTAAAGATATTGGAGAAGTACATGGCCAAGGAAAAAAATGCAGCTCATTGAGAGACACAATCTATCCTGCTATCCTTTCCCATTGTTTCAAATGCAAAATGATTTCTTAAAGTGCTTAGGACCATTTTTGGTAAGAGATAAGATAATCTGTAGTGTTCTTTCTGCAAGAGATTTTTATTTCAAAGACATGAGAAATAAAAACTTGGCCCTGGAAAATGAGCTTATTGTTTGATAGTAGCCAGAACACTGTTTAGCTCCAAAATAAGTGTTTCTGGGCTTTTCATTAGATTCTGGGAAATTACGGGAACAGATTTCAAGACAATACTGTGGCTGCTTCAGAAGTCCTTTTCTGTGTTCAAAAAAAGCTACTCGTTCCATTTTCAGGTTTATATCCTTATACAGAGGACCATGTCATACATACAAAGTTCAGAGACTCAGTGAGTCAACATCATACAAATTTTGTATTCAGGCATGTAATGAAGCTGGTGAAGGTCCCCTTTCTCAAGAATATGTTTTCACTACTCCCAAATCTGTTCCAGCTGCATTGAAAGGTAAGGGTGCCTCTTTTTTCATTTGGGGGGTGGGAGGATAGCAGGTTGGGTTTGGTATTATGTTTTATTTGGGATATTGAGAATACTAAGCTCTTTTTAAGTGCAGGTAGGAATAGTAGAAAAATGCTTCTTTCATGTAATTCCCTAAAATACTCACTCCAAAAATGAAAGACTTGGGGTTTATGCATTATTTGACATAAGAAGTTTGTACTTAGAATCCCTGCTTGCCTGGAGAGTAGCAAGTTAAGGTGAAAATGCTTCCTAGTAAGTTTAGAATAATTTTAAGCCTTGCTGTTTGGGGCTTTTTTGTTATATGATGCTCACTTACAGTCACCAACATTTATTTGCTTTCTCTTGGATACCTAAACTAGCAAGAGAGGCCTATATGAATTGTTAGTTGTTGCTCCAGGAAACACTAGAGGAACAATAAATTTGAATCTGAATATTTGGTTTCTCTGAGACAAAATAGGAGGAAGAATATAGAATTTTAGAGGTCATTAGAATATGACAGTATGTGATGGGGAAGGCAGAGCTACCTGTCAATTTTATGCTTCCTTCCTTCAGCACCAAGGATAGAGAGAATAAACGATCACACTTGTGAAATCACATGGGAGATCCTGCAGCCCATGAAGGGTGATCCAGTTATCTACTGTCTTCAGGTCATGGTGGGAAAAGACTCAGAATTCAAACAGGTATGATGTGTTGATCATTATTATTTATTAGTTATTAGTTCTTTTCGTTTTCTTCAACTACTATTTGTGATAACTAGTTTAGTAAAATTAGTTGAGATTAGGTTAGATTTTGTAAAGCTTATTGTGTTCCTGTATGGTTTTAGTCACCATTTTAACTTTTTGTTACTATATAATATAAAGTAGTGTCTCCTAAACCCATCCTCACATAGAAGGAGATACTGTACTAAATTGCAGCCTCTCTGGGTTACACAGTTGTTCACTAAATACAGCTTGACATCTCAAGTGGTAAGGAAGTCATCCACTAATGGAACGACTGACAAAAAGAAACCTTTTATCTAATGGTACAGAATTGAGACTGGGCAGAAAAGGGGCAAAGGGTTCTCTTTGCAAGAAGAGCAAAGAAGCAGTTCAAAATGCAAAGGTACAAATTATCCTGCATTCAGTGCTAATTTTGGTTCCCTATAAACTGCCTGATATTTGACATGAAATTAGCCTCAAAAACTGTTTCATACTATTCAGACAAGGAACTTTCCTTCCAGAACAGAAACAGTTAATTCTAGTGTATTATAATTTTATTATAGTTCAATATTAAATAATTTTTTCCTGTGGTTTGGTAGATTATAGACCTTAATATTTTCGTAACTTTCAGTGTAGCACTGTGTTTGTTATGCCCATTTGTTAAATTTTTCAGTAAAAGATGAACCATAATACAAGGTGTTTGTTATCTTGCCATGTGAATATTATTTTTTTTAACTTCAACATTGTAAATGCAACGTTAGGTATGTAAGGCATGGTCTGTGTTGCTTTTAGACTGGAGTCAAATCACACTTTTACTATCAGTGTGTAGTGCCAAATGAGCTGGGCAAGAAAATAAAGTTTGCTCTTTGAGTATGGCAATAACAAAGTAGACTGAGGTGTGTGATTGCTTTTGCCTCTGCAGAACAATCTAGCATAGTAAATTAGAATAAAATGAAAAGACTAATTTGCAAAAATTAAAATTGGAACAGTCAAGAAGTAAACGCTATGAAAACAGCCTTTAAGACACTTAGACATGATGGTGGCAATTTTATTTGCCACAGATTAAAAATGAACTGCCTGGAAGTCTGCTCTAAGATGTTTCCTGCTATTTTGCTGCCAAAACTTCCCTCGCCTCCTCCTTCATCCATCATCCAAATTGCTCATGTCATTGCTCCCTTTGTGCTACAGACAAAATAAGTTAATAATGTGCTGTTTGAGCTGTATACATCAGTCAAAGATCTTAAAGGGGTTAGGAAGAAACCATATAAATACCCCAGGAAACACATTTGAGGCAAAGGCAACTTCTGGCAGGGCACTGGGGACAAGCAGCTGAGGATGGTAACCCCTGCCAGGCTGGAGTAGCTGGAGCTGGAGTAGGATGTGTGTCAGTGGCCTGTTTGCTCACTCCCAAGTGCATGATCCAAGTTAGCAGAATTTTGAGGAACCTGCACTTCCAATGACCTGCCCTGCCTCAGAGAAAAAGGTCTCTAGGTTGTAGATTGCAGTAAAGCTCAGCTGTCTGGTTGTCTGAGAACTCTGAGTCTATGAGTAGCTTCAGGCACAGCAAGAGCTCTTCAAACAGCAGAATCAGAAGGGATTTCCTGTTTCTTTACATTTCTAGTTTGCATTTTCAGAATGCTGTCTAACAATATGGTAACTGTAGGGAAAACTCCTAATGATGTGATACTTCTGTATCGTGCTACCAGTTAAATAAAGCAAATCCAGATATTTGGAGGTGAGAGGGTGAAAGGTTTTGAAGAGAGAAATCAAATTGCACTGTGCTGCCCACCTAATGCCTCAGTCCCTATTGATGTACCTGTAACTGCACCCTCGTCAGGTTTTGTTGGCTTTCACAGAACCTTTACGTAGCTGCAAATTTAACTAATTTGGGAAACCAGAATTTAGATTTCACTGAATCAGGCACTCCATGCTGAAGTGTTGTGAACTCATGTTAACCAGCCAACTGAGAGATCTTTGGAGACCACCCTCTTTTAAGTAATTTCTGTCTTGGGAATATGATGAAATTAAGAATCACATAGAGGACTTTTTGTGGCTTTCCTGATGCAGTGTTTATTGGGTTAAATAATAATATTTTAAATACAGGTAACTACAACAAAATATGTTGGATTGGACTTAATGAATTAGCTTGATACAGAGTTAACTGTCTAAAATCCCATGATATGATATTGCATATTGCATCCCACTGTAAGTGGTCACTAAAACACCTGAACACTGGGGCTTGTGATGGAGTTTATTTGGTGCGTACTCCATTCCACACAAGCAAGCATAGTTCCCATGTTTCACCAAAAGAACTGGAGACTTTATTTAAATTGTGTGTTTGAGGTTTTTGTCCGTTTTTCTTTGCATGGTGAGTTGTCATCCTTTTTACAGTTACCTTCACCATACACAAAACCATTCTGAGATACGTGTGTGTACATAGGACCTTTTTTCTTGATGTATCCCTTTTTTCCTCCCTTACTGGCAGATTTACAAGGGCCCAGACTGGTCGTTCCGCTACACAGGCCTGCAGCTGAACTGTGAATACCGATTCCGCGCATGTGCCATTCGCCAGTGCCAAGAGGCCACGGGCCACCAGGACCTGGTGGGCCCCTACAGCGCCCCAGTGCTATTCATCTCTCAGAGGACTGAACCACCGGCAAGCGCCAACAAGGACACTGTGCAAACCACAAGGACACAATGGTCACAGAGCGACCAAGTGTGTGCTGCTGTCATCCTTGCACTTTTTGCTATCTTTTCCATTCTGATTGCTGTTATCATTCAGTACTTCGTCATAAAGTGAAGAAAAGAGATCTATTTTATAATGCTGCCCATTACATTTTACTTTCTCATAATCTAAAAGTAATTCTGTTCTCTTGCTTTTACAAAACCAGGCATTTAGCACCGGCATTGGGACTGATGCAAACTTTCTCAGCCACTTTAAAATGCTTACTCATAGGTATAGGCTGACACATGTTATTAAAATGCAAGCCACAGAAATATAATCTTTTCTTTATATGCCTTCTTGCAGTACAAACTCGATATGGGGCAGGCACGCAGTGTTTAACGAAAAGGGTTTGACCAGTAAACACAAGTGTAAAGATGATTTCCTGGCCCACATTTCTAAGGGTTGCAAACATAACAGGGAAGAATGTGTAGATCGCATTTAAAACTTACACTAACAAACTTGTGCTGTACACAATCTGATGCTGTGAAAGCAATTTAGCGCTGTATTCTACCTCCTCATTTGTCTTAATTATTTGGGAAGCAGGATTTATGCTGAAAAACAGAAGGGGCTTTTCTCAGGCAGCAAATAATAAACTGGATGGAAGAGTATGCATGAAGGAAGCTTCTTATCTGATAAATGTGGAGTTCTTCACTGCAAGTACATGTTTTTGAAAGACTACAAGGAGATGGCACAAGTGGTTTATCTTACCCCCAGGATTTGATGTTTACTTAAAAAAATGCTTCTTTTACTTCTTCTGAATATAGAAGGGAGAGCGTGAGAGAACTTCTTAGATTTATTACTTAAATTGAAAAACACATTTCCAAAGTTGACCTTTGATTGGTTGCAGTTTATACAGATGTCTGTGCCCTCTGATTTTGGCTAGTCAATAGAATTTTGAGGTAAAATTCATCACTGAATTTTTGCTGTTTTCCCAACATTCACTTGCCATATCCACCAGAAATAAGCACTGCCTTTGTTTGGTTTTTTTGTTTCTATCTTTCTTTATTTTTTTTTCCCTTCCTTTCTTTCCTTCTTTCTTTCTTTCTTTGGGGCACCAAATCAGAAGACGAAGTGTAGTAATTTGCACCAGAAAACTTAAAGCTGCTTTTTTCTTGAGATCCTAATGTTTAATGTAATGTCTCTTTGGATACTGTACCAAATTGTTGATTGCATGTAGTTAATGTTGCATTAGAGCACTTTGCAATTGCATAACTCATCAATGTTTTGTGAGCTTGCATTTGTGAGTTCTTGAATGACCAGACTGAATTTTAACAAGTATCCCATTGAACATCTTGCTAGATGTCAATGATTGCCAGTGACACAAAGCTTGTAGTGAAACTATCTTTTAAAAAAAAACCTTGTCTCATCACACTTATG
Organism: Erpornis zantholeuca; assembly: GCA_013400515.1. Taxonomy (NCBI): domain Eukaryota; kingdom Metazoa; phylum Chordata; class Aves; order Passeriformes; family Timaliidae; genus Erpornis; species Erpornis zantholeuca. The sequence goes on from VZTN01010130.1 coordinate 15,951, forward strand.
TTATTTGTTATACACTTTGTAATTAGCTAGTTTTAATTTATTTGAGTTACAAGATAGTGGATCATTAATGACTTCTAGTTGTGTTCAGTTTAGCATTTTTAATAGTATTAAACGCCTCTGTCAGTCTTAATAATAATAAAAAAGGAACCTCTGTCTTGTGCTTTGAAGATCTCTGAAGAATTTCTCTTATATTAGAACGGGCATGTATTGTAATTGTTTATACGTCCAATGATCTGTGCTGTGGAATAATGTTGCTGAGTTTCGTTTTTTTAAAAGAAAAAAAAGAAATGGCGAAGAACTTGGCCTCCACGTGGCGAGAACGATCTGTCTTTAAAATGTACTGTATGTTTACATTTTATTTCGAATTTGTCATTTGTACGTATAGGCTGATACCTTCCCGCAGGATACCGCGATAACTGATGTTTTCTAGAACCTTCTTAAAAGTGCCATGTTTGGCAGTGCAAATGAGGTTGCGTGTCACAGCCCAGAGATTTCTTACGGTTGAATGTCTAAAACGGTAAGATTTGTTACTGCAGGTAACCTGCAGTGACTTACGTTTTTCATAGTAAAATTCAAATGAGCTCCTATTTTTGATAGTCATTTAATAGTGTATTTGCCATTTGAGCCTCAGTGCATATTAGTGCATTGAAGACAGTTTTTAATGTAATCTTAATTTTACCTCATATACTGTACATTCCAAAAATAAATAAAAGAAAAAGAGAAACTCTAAAGTTTTTAAAACGCTATAGATACACTACCAAACATATCACTTTACGGTTGTACAACGTCGGGCTCCATGAAGACGAACCTGTATAGTCTGATAGAAAATACATAAAACGATGTAGCAAAGTACCTTTAAGAGTCTGTGGACAATAAAAGTACCTTCTTTTTCGCTGCTGGTGGTCAGTCCTGTGCGCGCACCGCCGCCGCCCCTCTCCCCTCCCTCCTTCCCTGCCTCCCCCTCTGCCGGCCGGGCCCGCGG
>VZTN01010138.1:0-17839 GCA_013400515.1 Erpornis zantholeuca
TCCAAGGCAGCCTGCTGCTGAGAAATTGGCTGGGCAGTGGTCTTCTTGTGGGAGGTGGTAGGTGATTGCCTTTAAATAATTTGTTCCTCTCCCAGCCCCTTTCCTTCTTCAGTTTTTTCTCACTTTTGCTATTTCTGTTGTCTCCCCTGTTCCACTGGCAGGGGTGAGGTGGGCCCAGGTGTTTGGCTGCTGGCTGGCATCAACATGACACCTTTCATAAATATAAGCATTACAGCTCCAGCCTGGACTGGTAACTTTGCACAGAGTATCTCCCTGTCACAGGATTTTATGTGCCAGTTCTTTCAGAATTTTTGGACAAAGACCATCTCTTTGCAGCAGCACCTACACAATAACCTTCCAAATTCATGTTTCTACTCTTCATGATCACTTTTGTTTCCATACATTAATTTCTGTTACCCTTATTGGTTTTGTTCTGAGACCCTTGAAAACAGAAGTAGAGTATTTAGTCGTTCTGGGGATGTTACTCAAATAATCCTTAATCTCAAGCACACTTTCACTGTACTCAGGCCTTGCCTGCTTACACAAAAAAAACGTAAGAACTTTTTACCTTTTGACAGCTTAATTCAGATCAACCACTTTACAGTTTTATTTCCACCTTACACAGCATTCTCTGTCAATTTGCTTCCCCATTCTCCAGTGCTTATACACTCTGCCCTCTCTAACTGGAGAGGTGCTTATTCCCACATATAAGCCTGGGCAGTGCACATCCATATTTTTTCCTTTAAGGGCAGAAATTTCTCTTAGTTCTATTATATTAATTTTTAAAAACCTCCAAGCTTTTTTTCTGTTCAATCTCTGGACTCCAAAGTTTACCTTGTTTCATTAAAATAGCTGCATCTGGCTTTTTTTGAAGCCAAAAAGTTAGTACTTAGAGAACCAAAGAACTGTTTACTCTTCTATTTCATCTGACTCTAGTTATGAATGCTCAACATTATTCTTGAGACCTACATCTCTGATAACGCCCTCATCACTTAACAAAGCTGGTATACCCAGACTTTCTGCTTCAGCAACCACTCAATGAAGAAACTCTTCATGCAGAACACACAGGAATGTTTGGGTCCTGCTCTTGTTAGTAGAACTTAAATTTTCCAGCTATAAACTGGAAAATAAGTCTCTGCAATGACATGGTTCTTAGTAGTAGTTCCCTCCAACAAATTACACATCTAAATACAAACCCAAGGATTTAAATTCCTAGATTACCTCAGCAGAATTAATTTACTAGCTTTCTCTTCCCCTAGAATTATTTTATTCCAAAGAAATTATTTTCAGTCTGTGCTATCCTTTCTTCTTTCCTTCTTTCCCTCTTATCATTTAATTACTATTTGGTGCTATTCCACCATTTAGCTTTCATTTTTATCATTCCTGAATAGGCATATGCTCTTACACCTGAATTCCAAACATATCTGCCATCCCACCGTATTTTTTTTCTCTCTAAATTCTGTTTCACATCTGTAACCAATACACCACACTCCTCCGTCATGGNAGTCTCTCTCACATTGTCATTTTCCATGTATTTCTCCATTTATAGAAAAAAAAATGCTTTTGGACACCTGCTAAAAATCTAACAAGCAAAAACTCAAACCTTTGCCTAAAGTTTGATTGCCAGGCCAAGGGCTAAATGGATCAGGCTGCAGCCACTATCATCTTTACTGGCAAGTTGAATCCTACAATAGCACCAAGCACGGGAAAGTTCTACCCCGAGCTCAGAAACTTGGAAAAGGCATTAAGCCTGCAGTTCCTTTAAGGGTCTAGAAGCTATACTTCTTCATTCCTGCTATGAATTGAAGAACCTTCTGTAGAGAAACAAAGGAGCAAATTCCACAGGGTGCTTCACGTTCCTTTGTAATGCAGTTCAGGATCTGTGTGTGTATTTAACCAGCCCTTTCACTTTCACTTGGCTATGCCGGGCTTTAGCAGCTTCTGAGCTACAAAATGCAGCTGATAGCAACAGCAGTAATATAGCACCCTCTGAGTGCTTCAAGTGTAAAGTTCATTAGTTCTACCTTAAGGTCACTCTTTTAATCCAACAGCCAAAATCTTATTCACACTACCATGCTGTTATCCTGGAAAAAAGAAAACTGCAAAAAAAATCAAGACATCAGCTTAGATACTTCTTACAAGTGACAAGCAGCACTAAAAATCCAAATCACAGTCAATACCTTTTAGCAAGTTTCAAGAAAGCAGCAAAACTATTCTTGATTGTGCTGTAGACCAAATGAAATTTAATAGAATGGATAAAGGAAATGAAGGAAGGAGAAGATAAACATTTCAACACTTGATAATTGTGTTTTATAATTATTAACTGAACTTGGCTTACAAATAGAATTTACTAGGGTGTCTGTTGGGAATTACAAGACATGCAAATAACTGAATTTTAATTTCTTCTGTGTTTGTTTACTGATTTTTGTACATACAGTTTAAATTTTAACAAACTCTATTTTGCTTTATCCTCAGTGGATATTTGTACACTTATTAAAAAGTTATGTCAACAGAAGACTTTTAGAACACAAGGATTGTACTCTAACGATTCTGAATCATATTTTTAAAATAGGAGGTAATAGCTCTGTAACTTACAAGCTGGACAGATCCTGCACATCACACATTTATTTATGTGCACTGTAAAGAGTTTTTAAAATTAAATGGGACACGCCTCTCTAAGGTAAGTACATTAGCACATATAGATGAGAATGGCATACCCTCCCATAGGAAATAATCTGAGGCCAAAGACTAATTGGTAAAGTCAGATATAAGTATCTAAGATATTAGTAAAAAGCTTTTCTTCACCTCACATACTCATGTTCTTAAAGGTGAGACTTTTCAGTTTTGTACAGTCTTGTTCAGAAGAGTGAGCACAGCATTTCTTTCCAGTGCTAAATTAGCAATTGCATCAAAATAAGCTCCAAAATTAAGATCCTTACCTAGGAGACTCAAGAGTTACCATTTACATCCCCCAATTTATTCTTTTGTATTTATACAGTTATACTATTCTCACACAAATGTTGTATTTCAACAAATATTTAATGGTTTTTATTTTACTCACCTGCACACTAAGATGGATCCATTTCTTCACAAGAATTCTCCCCAGTGTCATTACTTTTATTGGTGGCTGCAAACCATTTACTGTGCGATAATAAAACATGGTCTCTTTCTCAGAGATTGTGAGTTTGAACACAGTCTGCCCATCAATAGCCTTTTCTATCACACACCTTTGGAAATAACCAAGAAAAACAACATAAGGTCAGAGGCACACACATATACACATTCTTGCCAAGGTGCTACCCTGTAAAGTGATGCTAACCAGAATGTATTAAAATAAACATTAAAAATACAGGTCTTGAGAAGATGCTCAGTGACAGTGAAAGTCACAGGATGTACTAAGTGTAAAAGAACTTTACCAAAGATATTTTCTGTCTTGATCTGTGAGGTTTTTGGGTTGTTTTGGGGGTGTTGGTTGGTTTTCGTGTTTTGGTTTTTTTTAATTGAGTGCTTGCAACCCCAGTTCATTTGGGAACGGAAGAGAGGTCCCATTTGCCTTCTCTCTTGAAGGTTCCATGACAGAAACCTATGACTGTGCAGGTCTCTGCCACACTTCTCATACAAAGTTGTGCAACTTAGTACATCCCGTGGAGGCCCTTTAACTTTCCTTAGTCTAACAAGGCAAGTGTAACATAACCACAAAAAGCAGCACAAATTACATGGTTTGGTGATGAGTCTTCCATCTTTCTACCCAATCTCTTCAGGTAAGGCAGCCCTAATACCAGCTTACCCTACACTCTCCCCTTTGCAGTGTCTTTCTTTAAACTAAGAAACTAGAGAAAGGCAAGAAGGATATCCAGACTCTTATTAGGATATTTTCCCCACAAAAGTCACATCAACAGCAAATGCAACAATGACGTATAAGGTATGGAGAACACCATCCAGAACAAACCATTTTGCATATCCAGCTGATGAAATGTTTTTGCCAGTCCAATCACCGTGATGTCAAGAGTTCTGAGAAAGCTCCATAAGCTTGTGAAACAGCTATATATTCTATTAAAGTAATCATAAATAGAAGAAAAAATTATAAAGTTCTACCCTTCCCATTTGAGCTGCTCAAGAAATACAGTTCTCATTGTATTGACCCATGAAAAGTCAAATATTTTAACAGCTACACCGGATTAAATTAATGCACTAAGTCACAAGAGGAAAGCCCATAAAATTTGTATGAGATTCGTATTTACCTACAAATAGTTCAGAGGCAAAAAACAAAACAAAAAAAAAAACCCTATCAAGTGTCTTCACCCACTCTACGTTTATAAAAGAAAAGTATCCAAAAGGTTGTTCTTTGATACTACCAATATGCATTAATTCACCTCTAAATCCAAGAGAAAAATTAATTCCTCCTAACTGTTACTATTTCTAGCTTGCTGGGATGTTGTCAATGACACACCTTGCAAAATGAAGACTTCTGTTTTCCCAACCTTACTAACACCACATTTCTTAATAAATTGTCCACTGGTCTTTTCAATATTTTGTTTGCTTGTAAACATGCTAGTTTTGTTAGATAATAAATGTGAAGGAAGGCTCAGCTAAGTAGCAAAATATTTAGGAACTGGATTTACCCAGTTCCTGGATAAACAATAATTGGATAATCCAGGGTTTTGTTTATTTTAGTTATCTAAAACAAACATCCCCACATTGTTTTTATCCCCAAAGGTGTCATGACTTTAAGAAGGGAAGCGACCTTGATGTACATCACTTTGAAAACTGGAAAGAACAAATGTGAATTGTGACTTACTAGTAAAAGAGGAAAATCGAGAGGGAAAAGAGAAGAGAGGGAAGGAAAAAGAAAAAAGAAAAAATCCAAACTAGTTCTAACATAGGTGAAATAGGAGGAAGCACTACTTCTGACTCTGAGCTTGATTTTCCATTCCAGCCATGATTACAGAGAGAAGTCACTGTTCTTTGCGAAGTCTTCAACTTCTGGTAACCTGCAGTCCCACAGAGCCAATACCTGACTACATATACCTCAGTGGTGGGGTTGGAGGGAAAAAAAGCAGATAACACAAATCCACTCAGCCAGCTTTCAAAGAGAAAAATATTCTAGAGATGTAGCTGCACTGGTGTTCCCCACACATTAACTGGAGCAAATGGGAACCTCTGCACTGGTTCAAAATCAGATGCATTATGGCAAATATCCCTTTCAGTCCAATTCCTAATGTAAAACATCTGAATAGATATTAAGTAATACCACATGATTTTAGTCCCTTAGATAAATAAAGTTAAAAAATATAAGTGCTATCCACATCACATTCACAATCACCAATATCTTCTGGGCATCTGAACTTGCTCCAGTTCACACTACATTGATCTAAGCAGCCTGTACTTGGCATATACCCACATATGCCAAGCTTGTACCCATATTCTTATCCTATTCCATTGTGAAGGGTTATCATCATATACAGTTTCCTGTATTGTGCTAAAGCTTACATACAGGCTACAGACAGGCTTACTGAAGGCAATTACATTAACTGATGAGTACATGCAGCAAGAGCAGAAGCATGAGGCAAGAATGAAATTCAGGGGCAAGAACCCTGCTCACTTACTGCCTAAAGAGGAAGTAAATTTAAAGACCGGAATACAGATGTCAATGTTTTCTCACTGTTCTCTTGCTTTTCTTCAATATTTCCAATACGCAGTGACTTAAAAGCATGCCTACAAATATCTCTACTAAACATCTTCGAAGAACATCAGGGATTCAAATAAATCTGTAACATGACCTGACTCCTCTCTCTATGTCAAAGTGTATTGTCTCCCAGATTCACATAAGAAAACTTGGCATATGAAACTGATGAAGAAAATTCTTGGTGTCTCTGCTTATCTGCAATCTTTAAAGGGCCTTCAGACTTGGATCCTCACATCACTCTCTCTCATTTCAGCTAGTACAGTAACTTCTAACAAAAATCCTGCTATTCTCTTACATGGGTACATGCCTACCAGAATGTAACAGGATGTAATGGGATACTGTGCAGCAACACTCCTAGCTTCTTTCCTAAGCACACACTCTCACAGGCAGACCATATAAAACTCAGAACAAAATCACATTAGTATGGCATGCCCAAAACACAAGGGCCTGCTGTACTTGATGTAAGAGCACTCTACCAGTAACAAAAAATATCTTGTTAAAGTTCCAATCACTCTACTGGCAAAATGAGCAGCTCGTTCTGGCTGATCTTCCTAATGCTTTGGTGGGGACACAAAGACTTTGTTAGAATGCATCCCAGTTCCATGAGGCTCCTCTGCTGTGATAATGGGGTTAAAAGGTCTCACAAATGACATGTAACAATGACAATTCCCCATCAGGGACTGCAAAATGTAGGACATCCAGTAAGTCAAACTCTATCTGCCAACCTGAAGGACTCACTAAACCAATATATAATGAAAGGGAAAGCATCTTAGTTTGCTGGTAAATTATTTCTCTTTTGTAAGATACCTTCTGAGTCAAGCTTCAATGGCTATTCATGTGCAACAACTGTTCCACCAGAACTAGAGCTCAGTATTCCTTTTATGAAAAAAAGAAAAATTAACACAGTTCTTTCTGTGAACAGTAAAACAAAAGCAGCTGGACAGTGGCATATCATCCCGACCTCTGGAATAACTGTTGTCCATCTTCAATTTTCAGGACTGGGCTTTACCACTGTCTTTTCTACATGTTAAGTAGCAGCAAATCTCACAAGGCATAACACTGAAGTGATCTATTACAAAAATTGAATAAAAACATTTAAATTTTAAAGTGATCCATAAAACCCGCTGAACAGGAATATGTACACTGTGTAGTTATTAACACAGTAGCAATTGGAAGCTAATCTTTTACACTAGTCCATGGCTTATCAGTCATCAGTAGAGTCTGGTTTCTTCACAGCACTTAATCATTTGAAACTAAGGACATAACATTTCATTGTTTTAGGCTCCATGCATCAAAGCCTAACCCATCGACACAAGACTTTCACAATCTCACTCAACACATCGCTGCAAGAGCTTGCTTGGAAATTAGCAGGATGCTTCTGCTCCAAGTCAGGCATGTGCTCTGCTGAAGGAGAGTCTGATGTGCCCATGTGTGTGTGAATATGAACTCATGGCATGGGATAATACCAGAAATGGACTCTGACATTCGAGATTCAACCATTAAATAGAAAATGCTATCTATAAAAAATCCATAGGCCAAAGCTCCAGAGATGCCTTGACACATACTGTCAGCTGAAACGATTTAACTTCAACTCAAACAGACATGCCTTTTGCTCTGCAGATATCAGTTATTTCCCCTCTATAACCACAAATTCTACAGTTAGGCCGAGTTTTTTAAAGTAATTATCACTGCATAAAATATACTCTAATTTTACATTACAATTTTAGATATTTTCTGATGATTTTCTACCCTTAGACAAGTTACTATTCCACAGCAGCATGCAAACTAAGTATCAAGAATGCCTATATTCTAAGAGTAAGGTATGAACACGAGTACAAAATCATTTGTGGCATGTAGTATGAATCAACAAACTATACTCTTTGTGTGCTTTATTTTAAAGAGATCTGCACAACGAAGGTAAGAAAGAGTAGGAGGCTCTTCATTTCGTGATAGATGACAGGAACTTTTATTCAGGATCTGGGATGCATTTTTCAAAAAGCAGGTTTTTCATTATAGTAAGGCCCAGTCAAGCTGAAAGGTCACTTCTAACAGCAGGATTTCCTGAAAATGCAACATGTAGGCAAATAGGAGAGGGAGCATGCTTAGCCACCTCCTTTGTGAGCACCTAGTGAAACTACACTAGCAGTTTAAATCGTGGAATCGTTTGTTAAAGCAGCAACACAGCCTGCACACCAGGCAACATTCTCCACATCTTCCAGGAACACTATGACCTCTCTTCTATGGCTCCAAAATATATGCTTTGGTGACTTTCCTAGATTGTTTTTAAAACAAAATAGTGCTGAAGAAGTCCTAATATCTTAGATAATTATTTTTTCCATCACAAAAGCAGCAACAGCACAACCATCTGACAAGATAATTTTCTAGCAGCTTTCAGAAGGAATGTGAATTGGAAACAAATTTCTCTTTTTGAGAATAGACATGCACCTTACATACAGACAGCTCGAAACACTGAAAGAAATTGGACTATCATCTGAGTCAATGCCACTGAAACTGAAGCCACTTGTCTTGACATCTGGGAAGACCCCAACCTAAATACAGCTCTATAAACGTCACAGTTTCTCACCACACCTTTTAAAAGTTTAAAGAGCTTGCTAATAATGACCATGACTACAACGATCAATTTTTTTAAGAGCACTAGGAAAGTAAACACCTTGAATACTACTTACATTACACCTTCTTGCTCAGGTTTCAACCATACAGTTAACGTAAATGAAGCTCCAAGCCTTGGAGAACGGGGAGTAGAGAAGCAATCCTTGTGATTATGAAAAATAAAACTGGAAGCATTGCTGGAGGACCCTGGATGCAAGTCCCTTTTGTCCTCTGTGATACAGGTACCAAGGCCTTCTGAAAGAAGCCGTTTGTAGGATGAAGGCAACGACCTATATGGACATTCCTGAACACAAAACCTCTGAGTGCAGGATATAATACTTTGAACAGCTACTGAGCTATGACAAAAAGTACTTCGGTCTGGCAGCCCACAAGTGGCTTGAGTTGGCACAATTGACACATTCTTGAAAGCTCCCACATTTTCAAGCCTAGGGAAATGTCCCTGAGAGCTGACCAACACAAAGGAGTCATAATAAGTTAAGATTAATGTTTCAATAGCATGAAACAAGAAACGACATCTCAAGGAAAGAGCCCGGTAATTCATGTTTACAAAAAAGCTCCTCCTGATTAAAGCAAACGTAAATAAATAATGATGTCCATGTCGGTAGCAATGTCCTCAGGTGCTGTGCTTTAAGAGTTTATGTAGCGTTTCATCCTCAAAACGCCCATGTAAGGACTCAGTCCAAAGGACATCTACGTCTTCTGGCCAGAGAAACGCACGTGGGTGACAGCCGGGATCTGCAAACCACAGAAAACAGACACAGTCCGTAGGAGGAACCTGCTCTTTTGCACAACAGTGATGCCCGGCTAGGGATTTCAAGGGTTTGCATTCTTCGTCCAGAATCCTTGCCGGCTAGGGCCGAGACATTTCTCCGGGCAAGGCCATGGGATTAGGCCGACTCGAGGGCGCACAGGCTCATGGCCGAGCGGAGTTTATCCCGGATCTGTCGCGTCACCTGGCTTTGTGTGTCACAGCAAGGAATACGGGACACGGCAGCAAACCGGGACACGCAACTTGGGCCTCCGAAAGTCTCTGCCGAGGGTTTCAGGCGAGTTGCTTGGACCACACGCCTAAAGCCCCCCGGCGCTTACCTCAGCCTCGCATCGCTCCCTGGGAGCTGCCATCCCCACCGCGCTATTCCTGGGCACGCCGAGGGACACTCCCGTTCCCCAGGGAGCCAGGAACCCCCATCCGTGTTCCTACCGCCCCCTCACGCCTTACCCCGCCGCCCACCTCACGCCGGCTGCTCCTCTCAGCGCTCGGCAAAGCTGATTAAAACCACGTTCCCCATCTGTCCCGTGTGGAGCTTTTTCTAACAGCGAGCACCTGCGCCGGGGCGCAGCGGGCCGGGGCCGGGGCAGCGGTGGAAGGGCTGATTTAGCGCTATTGCCCGGCCGGGAGCGGCGCGCAGCGAGCGNGGCAGGGACAGCCTGAGCCCACACGGCAGGGACAGCCCGCGCCCACACGGCAGGGACACCCTGAGCGCACACGGCAGGGACACCCTGAGCCCACACGGCAGGGACACCCTGAGCCCACACGGCAGGGACAGCCCGCGCCCACACGGCAGGGACACCCCGCGCCCACACGGCAGCCCCCACCAGCGCAGGGAACCGCCACGCCAGGCTTGCTCTCCACGGCAAAACTGTGCGGCGAGGAAACATCCTGAGGAGCTACTTTCCTCGAATGGCGTTTCTCCCTTTGGTAGCGCTCTGCGGAGCGGGCACAAACAAGCTGCGAAGCTGTCGTCGGTGAGCTGAGCATGAGCTACAACGGGTTGTTTACGTGTGTTTCTGGACAGAGAAGCACCAATTAATACGTCCCCTGAGGATATATGAAGCATCTATAAATTTTATCTTTATTATGGAAGTTGCATGAGCTGCAACCTGGCTGGTATCTTTCCCTACAATTTTGTTGATATTGCCTCCAGTAACTTGTCACCTTAGCATATTTGGACTTTTATTGGCTACATAGTGACAAAATTCTTTGGCAATTCATACAACTGCTAGGAAATCATCCTCTGTCATAACTCTTAATGCATTTTAACAAGCCCTTCATCCCATATCAAACAAGCTCCTTGACCATTCCTGGAACATTTCTGCTTTAATACAGATCTGTTTCCTAAGGTCATAAAAGATAAATAGTAATTCCTGCTGAAGTATTATCAGTCACTTGGCAGTGTTTTCATGTTCTGGTAGTCATTCAGCATCGTAGCTGAATGTTGTCAGAATTACATGCCCTAAAGTATTCAAATGTAAAGAACTTTGTTTACCACAGAAGGGCTGGGGGGAAAACATTTGTCTGAGGCACAGTGCAAGAACTCAGCCCAAAAAGCATTTCTACATAAATACTGCCAGACCACGTGCTACCACAGTACCATCAACAGTGCGACAGCCAGAGCCTGTGCACATCCAGAACAAACCAGGTCTTACAGAACACATGGGAGAGAGAACAGACACAAAATATGGGAATGAATTCCAAGTTATTAGCTACCATCTCAGGACATCAAACAATGGGAACAACTATGAGCACCTGACAAAGGTGGGAACTTACCAAGTGGCCAAAACCACCAAACTGGTTTGTGAATATTTCTTGGCAGTCCTGGAATATTGGAAAAAAAGAAATATCATGTTTTGCTCACTCCCACCCCTTTCTAGCAACCAGTGAGACTTGCTCCAAGGATCCTTGTAGATGTAAAAGATGTCAGAAAGGAAAGTCAAGGTGCATTCACCACAAAATGCACTTTCTGTTATATTCTGCAAGTATTTGAGAGCCTCACCACTTCCCAAGCAGACTGTAGCATATTTCAATAGTGCTCAGTTTGGGAAAATGGCCCTGACTCATATTACACCCTCTAGTCCCCAAAATAACAAGCAGAAACGGCAATTTTCCCCTCTGCCTATTTCATCCAAACACACAAGACAGCAGTACAAACCTTGCAAAACCACTTTGCAGGCCAACAGTTACCCAGGTCAAGGATCACTACTTTTTTGTTCATCAGGAGCATAATCAATAAACTACCTGCAGGAGGTTAAAAGATGAGAAAGCATCCAAAGACCTTTGCAACCAGAAACAGGCATGCAACATAAACTGTATCACAAACAAAAAAACCTGAGGGTGATTTTACAGGAAATACCGATCCTATTCACAGGAGTATTTTGAAGGCTTTTTAACATATGCATATGAAAACAGGGAATCCTAGTGATGCCAGAAAGATTTTTTTTTGTTTTTTCTTTTATACCCCTCTTACATACTCTTTTATAGTTTTATGTATTCTTAATGCTTTTAGATTACATACTTGTAACTTTCCAAGTCTGATAACTTAGCTGAGACCCACTGCACCATTAAACCAGGAGACCAAACATCCTGGAAGCCCCAGACACCAAGGGCCTCTCCAAAACATATTTTTGTAAACTAAGATGGGCCCATCCCAGGGGGAAGCTTCTTTAGAACAGGGGGTTCACACGAGCCTCTCATTAAGGAATCTTTGCTAAATATGCTAATTTGCAAGGCCTATAATTGTGTGTATTTAGGTGTGATGGTGGGTGCATGCATTTTCAGGGCATTCCACCTGGACGAAGTGCTGTACCCAAGGATCCTGAAATAAATACCAAGGTAAAAACACCTTTTCCCCATAAACCATGTTTTGGTTTTAATTTTAAGACTAGGGAAAGGCAACCCTACCAGGCCAAAAAAAAAAAAAAAAAGTGCTAGTATTATGCAATGAATTCTCATGAAGAATATCTTATGCCCATTTAACAGAATTAGAATTGTGGCACAAGGAAAGTGACATAATTTGAGTGCTCCAAGCTTTTAGTTACAACTGTTTATTTCATCAGGAAAGAAAGCCCTCATTATCCCCTGGGGTGCTTTAGGCAACCCCACTGTCCCTGGAGAATCTGACCTGCACCAGAAAGTTGTGATATAAATGTGAGCTTGATCCTAATGATTCAACACCCTATCCATGGTAGAGAGCATTACCCAAAAAAAACCCCTTTCCATAGCAGTTGTTTTCTTAACCCATGGATAGCGGAGAGTGAGTGACTTCACTCACTTCTCACTTTTATATGAAAAGTCATCTTCCTAAAATTAAGTTATAAGCCCTCAAAAATACCTATTTGCACATGCTCAGCAGAACATCTTATTGAAGATGATAAAACCACAGGGACTAATGAACTTTGCATAAAAGGCAAGCTTAACACGACCACTGCCAAATTTCAATGTGTTTGACTTGGTAACAATGATCCTCTGGTAGGATGAAAAAGTAAAATAATGAAAGGAATACAGCAATAGACTTACTCAGAACTCCAATTTTACAGAACTAGTGTGCACAAACAGTGCACAGTTGTGTGTATAAGTTTTATACTTACACAATGAGATGACAATTTAAAATTTAAAATAATTTCCTAGAATCATAATTCCTGGGATGACTGAGGTAGAATTTCAGGTAATCCATTTCTCTCCCAAAACACCATGGGTATTCTGCACCATCAGAATTGCTTTTGAGTATTTTCATTAGTGGTGGGCAAAGTCTTGGCACCTACTTTTTTCATCAATTTTGCCTTGTCTGAAAAATGCAGAATTTTGCTGTGTACTGTAAGTTTGCTTTTGTATCATGTTCTGCAAACACTTTATACCAATATTAGCTCCTATCTGTGCAGTGCTGACTAGTTGAATACTGCAATTTTTGCTGTAGTCTGAAGTGACCTTTGTAAACTAGCCCACTAGCATGACTTTCAAAGATTAGGCTCAAGCGTACCATTCAAAATTCACTTTCAGTGAATATTCATAAAGACTTGTTTTTACGACTGCTTTTTTCTGTAAAACTCCACCATTTGAATATTTGCAGGAAATTAACCTAAAAGATCCATTTGCATTGCCGAGTCAATGTGTTTATTTCACATTCAACTGTCTAGCAAAATTATTTTTTCCAATATTTTGCAAGCAATAATAAAACTACAATGCAAGTACATTTTAATAGCTGGAGGGGAGTTGATCGTGACAACCCAGAAATAATTAATAACTTTTGTTTTAAAGGGGAGGAAATTCTGTATAAGCCAGCAAAATAAATATTGGAGTAAAATTTTCTGAAAGCACAGGAGGAGGCGGCAAGTATTTTATAGAGCTGTTAAGAGCCTTTTAACAGCTTTAGAAGTACAGTACATCACACCACTTATTTTAGCACCAAAAACTTTCTTTGTTACTAGGAAGGCAGAAACAAAAGACTTTTTTAGGCAACGAGTTTTAAAGGCTTCCTTCACACGAAAATATGGAGCTGCGGTGTACATATCCACATGGTAAATCCAAATAAAAGAAACCTCTGCAAGGACTTCTTTTCACAGAATTTCTTTTCAATGACCATGATAGGCTGTAATAATGGCCTGTCCAAGCAGGAAAGGCTGTCCTGTACAGCTGGAGCACTTGGGCTCTGATAATGGACATTTTCTCTCCTCGCAGCTTCTGTTATTTCCTCCACACTTCCTCACACATCCCAAGCCATCATATGCTTTCCTGGGAGTTACCAGCATAGGACATGTCCAGGTAACAATTTCTCCTTTAGTAGCCCATTCTTAAAAAAAACTCCAAACTCATTCTTCAATCCATCCTCTGGCCTTCAACACTTTTGATGCGTTATCTGTACCCAATGAATCAATTCCCTGTTTTCATCAACAGTCAACACCTTCTCCAGACTCTCAATCAAATCCCTACCTCTACTCTTCATTTTCCTTTTGACTTTCTGCTATACTCTCCTATTTCATGGTTGCTAGGAGGAGCAGCCAGCAACCAAAAATTCTGTGAAGAGACTTACACTTGAGACATTGCAGACAGATTCACCAAATGTAACATTACTTCTAAAGTTCCTGCCCTTATTTTCAAAGGTGTCCTGTGCTTTGTAGAAAAACCCAGCAAACAAACAAAACCAACCAAACAAAAAACCCCCAAACAAAAAGAGACCCCAAACCTATTCTACATGTTAGAACATTAAATTAGGATTTGTCCAAAAATCAAATAACTAGGCAATTTTCCAAAGACAGATGAGTCTTGCATTTAATTGAAGACTGCTTCATACAACATGAGCATAATCATTTCCTCCTATAAATGTTCTACTTCTGCTTTTTCTTCCTGAAAGTTACTATTTCACAGTTCTCAAAATACCTTACCCATCTTTATAATTTTTTTGTCAGACAAAAATGCAGAGGTTTTCTCCTTCAGCTGCTAAATTCACATCTATTTCATAGCCCCTCCTGTTGCTTCTTACAAAGCTACAGATTTTTAACTACAACAAGTTAAGTCATATTTATCATTTCTCAGGACATGCTTGTTCCCCAAAAATCTCCTTCTATTTACTCCTGTGAGGATCTGATCACTTTCTATTCAGAAATGGTCTTCAATAAGCATCAGGTCCCTCAAACCTTTATAATCCTCTGCCTCAGAATAGTTATTTCTCACCCATTTCTTCTGCTTTTTAATGTATCCCTCTCCTTCACAGCACAAACATCTCATAAATACTCTGACCTTTAGTTTTCCCTCTCTCTTCTTACTCACCTTCCCTTTCCTCTGAAGGCTTCCACCTGAACTTACCTCAGTCCAAAGTTCTCCAAAGTTTGTGGTAAATCTTTTTCTTTTCACGGGCTCTCTCTCTTCTATATGTTATGAGGGAGAGACCTGAAGGAAGCACTCCAGAGCCATAAACTGGTTATTACTGTGCTTTCCTTAGCTGCTGGGTTAGCTGAGCCAAGAATGATGAACCAAGAGCTTCATCATCTCCAGAGCAGAATCACAATGCCCTCTTTTCCTGTATAGAAAAGAGACATCGAAGGTCTCCCCATGGCAGGAGGAGCAATTGAACCCTTCCTGCTGCACCAGTGAGATCCCTGATGAGCAGCAAGAGCAAGACAGGGGAAGAGCTGCTGCTGTCTCCCCATCTGCTCCCCCAGCAAGGAACTAAGAAGAAAACAAGTTGGGTATAGGCCTGTTTTCTTCCCTTCCTCCCACCCCTTTACAGCTCCCCTGAGCCAGCACAGTGCAGATTTCCTTCTCAAGTTACAGCTCTTCAAATCATTTCCAGCCACCAGAATTCATTTATTCCCTCATCCCTGGATGGACATGGCTACCTCAGGAACACCATGCAGCTGAGTTCAGGTCCTCTCTCCACTTCAGATTGATATAGAGGAAGAACTGCATCATCCTGACTGTTTCCCCCCAAAGTTTCCCCGTCTGTATTATGTGTCACCTTTCAAAGAAATGCAGAGCCTGTAGAAGCCTCATTCTTTTCTTTGAAGTAGTGATGCCTTTCCTCCTGGCACCTTCTTCTCTCAAGAATAATTTAAAAACTCTGTTACATTCAGAGAGACAGAGGTCTCCCCAGAACCACTGAGTTAAGGTTATTAAACTTCTGCCTGTTAAATACATTAGCATTATTCACCACCCTAACTTTGATGTGTTCATTATTCTGAGTTATCTTTAACAAGTTCATCTCCTGTAACTTCATTAAGACCTTTTGTGCACCTTAGTTGATATCATACATTCTGAGGAGAATTGGCATGTGCTGTGGGATTTCATACTTTTCTAGAATTGTAGGATTACTATAGGCTAGTTAAAGAATAAACAAATAAAATTCAAATGCTAGAAAGTTATCCAAAGAAGAAACAAAGCAGTTAGAAAATCCATGTTCCAATCAGAGCTAAGAAATGAGTAACTGCATGTCTGTATCTTAATTTCCTTATCTACAGATCGAGAAGGTTGATGCTGAATTTAGCAAAGCACCATGACATGTGCAGAAAGGAACCAAATTGTGACCGAATTGCCAAAGGATTATCGAGTGCAGTAAAATTTCTGAGTTTAACTGTCAAGTGTCAAAACCAACCCTTTTTCTGAAGTTCAAGAAACTGCGTAACTTAGCAGTAAATCTAGTTTCAGCCATGAACAAAAAGGTCTACTATTAAAAGCCAAAAATTAGAATTATATGATGGCCAAATGCTCCAATGGACCGGTCCTGTGAAATGTTAGAGGGCAGTCAGTAATTAATATCCCATGGCAAAAGAAAATTGATAGTAGGACCATGCACTTTATAAGTCTTTTCTATATGATCAACTAAAATAGAAATAGGATTAACAACATGAAAATACACGCTACTAGTCACAACAAGGAATCATGGATTTACATCTCTGCTGGTGAAGATGCTCTAAAGGGAAAGATTGGAAATTCCTTCCAAGTGCTGGGTGACAGCACAGGGAAGCAGAGGAGCCCCCAACAGTGACTGCAGATGAAATAGACCTTTTGTTTTTGTCCACAAAACTCCCAGTGGAGCAGCTCTGTGAGGAAAGGTTGATTTAACTGCATTCCAGTGGAATAAATGTGGATCTCGAAAGTTTGATAAGCAAGTCCAGTGGGAGACAAGGACACAGCATAGGAAACATGTCAGGATAATCAGAGGGAAAGGGTGCTGGGAGAGGATGCAGCACAACAAATCAAAGAGCTGACTGCTGCCCAAATGGGCAGTCCCACTCCGCCCAGAGGATTTAGCAGATTGAATCCACTCACCAAGGAGTCAAGTGAGTGCCAAAATTGGGTACAAGGATATTGGCTAGAACAGGATCATCCATTCTAAATGCAGCAAGATTTTAGATGGTCTCAGTCTGCTTTGAGGAAATATATCCCAAGTTGTATATTTCACCTTTAAAGTCTCCTTCTGAGGCCAGGGGTCATGGCAGTTTTGAGCTGGTTATATAGAGTGAGGCATGACTTTCCAGAATATCATGCTTCCTGTGTCTTTCTGCTTCCCAGAAATTTTGGAGGGGAAGACACCCAGAGAGTTCAAAAATAATTAGCAAAGTCAAAGGAAGACATCTAAATTACTTATACCATTGCTGGAAAATGAGGCAGAACTCAGCCATGATACATTCTCCGTGGCTGTGCTCAGTCCACCTGTAATTACACATATTTCCTTGACAAGGAATAGCACATGATGAGGAGGATCTTAACAGCTACATCAGAAAACAGAGGAAAAGGGACAGAATCTGTATGTAAGATAAATAGGACATCATTAAATAGACAAAACCATAGGAAAATGTGTTCCATTTGTTTTGTGAGAGGCAGAACTATTTTGCACTGTTACCATTGCATTTTCATGACCATCCTAATGAATATACTCGAATGTCAATGCAATTTTCATCAGAAGTATGCAAAAAGTGCCAGCAATTTGGTACAGCCACAGTCCAATTACAAAATCTCTGAGGAAACATAAACACTAATATCCCAGTTCTCCTAAGGGAAGGGAAGGAAACTGTATGTGCACCAATATGCTTCTACTGATACAGCTGAAGACTAGCGAATGCACTGCTCTAGCTTTATCAATATTGCCACAACAATGAAGCCTGTGCATTTAGAGAAGGTTCAAATACAGCAGGCAATAATCCCCTTGCACTTTGCACATCACTTAAGTATGAAATATGTATATATTTTTAATCAAGCTAATTTGCTTAATACATAATCTCATAGATCTCATAATTAATTCAGTTTTTTGG
>VZTN01010138.1:17852-40828 GCA_013400515.1 Erpornis zantholeuca
CTCATAATTAATTCAGTTTTTTGGGGGTTTTTTGCAGAGTTGGTGTCAGAGCAATGAAAAACTATCAAGCTCAAGTGAGGGGTGCTAAATAGCTGGGGGTTCCTACAGCCTCAGCCACACATCCATAGGCTTAGACAGGGACTGGCCAGGGAAGTCTCATTCCATTAGGATACTCTGCAAAGGAGAGTGACAGCTGCATTCACAGGAAAAGCCTCAAGACCAATGAGGACACATGACTTGGCTTGGGCCCAAGCAACACTGTCGAGGTCTAAATCCTCTCATTCAAGGACTCCTTGACAAAAATCACGCAAACATCTATATTTATGCCTTTCGAGCATTTGGATGTTTGGGATAGAGAAAAGTAATTACTGCCATCATCCACACACTTGATGTTAATTTTTAATACAAATTTTACCAGGTAACACTAAAGATACCAGCATATCAGCATAACATGAGGATAACAGTGTAAATGAGAAAGTGGGCTCATATTACAGCCCAGCTTTCAGGGCCAAGATGACTGTTAATGAAACACCTTATTTGCATATTTTAAAGGGGCAATTTACTCCCCAGTCATTAAAATAGATTCCAGAAGTCCTTTGAATACACACTGCTTTTTTGAAATTAATTTCCAAAGGAATACAATGATTTTTCCATTAATCTCTTCTAATTATTCAATAAGTAGTTGTTTACTAAAAAAGCCCAGACCCTGAAACATTTCCCTTAAACTTCTTTAAAACTTACTCAAAATTGACTCAGTTATATGAATCACCGATATGTACTTCGTGGTTTGCTTTCTAAGCATTTCAGTGTACATCCACTTTTGACACTCATTATCTACTTTAGAATCTTTCAATGGTTGAAATTACTTCGAGTTTTAGAACTGTTTAATTTTTAACTTATTTATCCAGTTATCTCCATAGTAAACTAGTGCTTGCAACTGGAAACAACTGGAAAAATTAACCAGTGTTTGAGAGTTTCATGCAGAAGGCTCTGTATTTGAAGAAAGCAAAAAACACTGATTTTGGTACTCCAGCCTAGAAGTAAATCTGTTATTAATTACAGATTACTTGCGATATCCCTTCCTAGTTTCAGTTAGAGAATAGGCTCTTCAAAGAACATAATTTTATATTCTGTAAACTTTTCCAGCTATATTTCAGTTTATAAACTTTTTCATTAATATCCATCCCAGCTATAGCTCTGATCTTGCCAACCATCCTGTGAGGACTGAACTTTGGTCTTTTTCTGAGGCTTATTAACTTTTCAGGAAAGGTAATAGTGACATCAGGGTTCTGATGAAGAGATGATAATTTGGTGGTTCATTATTTGAGGGCAGAGAGTGGATCACCTATATCACACAATTTCCATTCTGCTGGGAAATTTTTCTGTCTAAATAAAAAGAAACATAAATAATATATTTGAGAATAGACACAAGATTTCATGATCATTCTTGCAACCAAATTCCCTGCCCATTTAAGGAGAATCCTTTTAAAATTTCTAATGCCATCAAAATTTGGTGACAGCTTTTAATTCTCTTGTAACAGTTGGGGTCTGCGCACCATTTCCCAATTTGATTTTACCTAAAATCAGGGTGTAAAGTCAACTGAAGTTTTCCTCTCTTTTTTTTTTTTTCTTTTTTTGCAAAGGACAAACATATTTGGAACCCGGAAAATATTGATATTTAATCATATTGGTAAAAGTACTGGAAACTGCTGGAGTATTTCTGAGGCCCAGAAAACCTGGGACCTCACTATCATCATGAGAACATTAGATTGCACTTTTAATGGTATTTGGTCTCCATGGGACAGACTAAGGCCACCCTGTTTGTAGTTATGGCAAGCACCCTTTGAAATCACAGTTCTCCATCATGAAATGTATCCTTAACCTGCTGCAGAGGCTGAAGGAGATATCCTGTCAGTATGTCACAGTTTAGCACATTAAAAGAAAGTTCAGTGTTCAGATCCATCCTTCTCAACTTATATACAATATAAGGCATTCTTTGCCTAGGTATCAAGAACAACAAAATTTGAGACAAAGACTTCTGTCACTTTTTTTTTTCCCCTCCACAATTCAATATTACAGAACTACCTCCTATCTTTCAGCCTCATTTGAATAGCCTGACTGACTGCAAGAAAATTTACTTGGAAGGGCTGTGGAGTGTAAATTTGGTATGAATATCTGTAGGGGAACAGCTCTGAAGAAATTTTCATTTGGAAGCCATGATCCAGGAAGACATGGTTAAACTCACAGCAGTCTTACAAGTAAGAGTGGAGTCTGGAAAACCCTGAAGCCAACTCAAGCCTTCATGGTGTTTGGAAGTAGCCCAGGGTATTGACTCAGGACCTCCAGCACAACTCAAAATGAGATAACTCAGGTTACCCAGCTTAAGATTTGTTTCTCTTGCTTTATAATTTCAACTGCTGAACTGAAATGTTCAGTGTCAAAGTAAAATTATGTGTCTAACTAGGAGATGACAACTTTTGACAGATTCTCAAATTAGTGTGACTCAGCTTCTAGTCAAATGACAGATGGCAAAATCCAGAGTCAAAATGTAGAATTCTTTCCACCTACGGTGTGCTAACTTATAGGAGACAGTGTCCCTCTTAGGATATTTTAAATGGTTCTTCTCTTCCTTACTTCTAAATTGGTTTTGTGACACTTTACCCTATGCAAGGATAATACTCAGTTTGTGGAACAATTAAAGCCTTCCAAGGCTTTACTTCCTGGAGAATATTAACCACAAACAAGTCCAGAAATTAACAAGAGGAAGAAAACAGATATCTGCAATTCAAAACTTATTCCTGTTCTGTAATGTGGAAGTGGAGCTTGCTTCCATAAAGCTGATTCACAGTCTTCCCTGAGCATCTGGTTAAAGAAAGGATGACTACAACTGAACTGGAATGCAATGTTTGCTCCCCATAACATTGCATTGTCACACACATCTTCTTCCAGTAGCAGGCTTGGTCTCCTCTGCTTGCCAGTTCTTTCTTGCCTTGCTCTTTCCTATTCAAATAAGATGAAAACTGCTTGTAGGCAAACAGAATAAAAAAGGAGCTGACAAGATACAGTGTCTTGCCTTCCCCCTGCTCCATACCCCAACTGCAAGTCTTTTTATTTTGAGCATTTTCTATAAAGGCTGAGTGCAGAAAGTGCCTGCTAGTCTTTGGCACTCGTGACCAATCTGTCAGTCTCTTATAATCAAGAGCTGGGATACTTCTCCCTGCCATGTAAAGCTCCTGAGGGTGCATCCACTGATATATCAGGGAAGCCTGAACTAAAGCACCAACAGCAACACACGAGAAGAGAGCTGAAATAGCATGAGGAGCAGGGACTTGAGGGTGTTTATTTCGCATGATGCCATGAAACCAGATACTCCTGGCTATAAAAAGCATATGCAAAACACGACTGGTCTGATAAATAGGACATGTTTTTACAAATTTAAATGAAACACTGAGCATCACTGAAACCATCTGAAACCTGTTTGATATATTAGTCCACAGTAACAGCTGGATAGCAAGTGACAGGGAACTTGAAAGATGCTGAAATCCTTCATTTTGAAGCTGTCAGACTTAACACCAGCTTTTTATTGTAGAAACTGCCCCCACACACACACACACCCTTTGGAAATACCGAGTGCTTATTTGAGTGTATTGCAGATGAAAATAAAAATAAAATATCCATGGACTGGTTGCCAACATACTTTAGCCTGGATGTGGAGTACTGATATCTACAGAAGTAACTCAGTCAGTTTTCTCAGCATTTTACTTCTCTCTAAAAAGCCAACAAGGGGCTCAAGTTCTGGGACAAGGACATCTGTTCAGTGGAACTGTTTTATTTGGAGACTTGCACTGTCTCCTGACATATCCTGAGTCGAATTTACCTTCGCAGGAGCACCACACAATGATAACTTCCTCATCACCAAATCAAACTGGATCAAGTTGACAAGGAATTAAATATTTCCATCATCTAATACTACATTCCTGAAATATACATATAAGACTGAAGAAATACTTCATACATTCTTTTTCCATTCTGCTTCAAAGATTAAGCAAAAGATTGACAGTATTTACCAGTACCATAATTGTTCAGGGGAGAATGTTAAGAACTGTGAAATAAGCTTCAGCTAAGCGATTGCAGGTAGAATAAGGTTATAAGAGTTTTAAATACATGATGAATAGGTTTATATGCCTTTTGTACTGAGTGTAGATAGTGAGGCTTTTCTAAGGGATAATTTAGTCCACCTAAATTAGGTTCCTTTGGAGAATATTTCAGAGGAGGAGCCAAGACACCGCTTCTGGTCCTGACTGACCCCTAAGATTCATATCTTGACTTCCTCAGACGAAGAGTCATATGTCAGAGATACATCCTGCTTGTATCTCAGAAGTGTTCTCAAACCTTATGGATACATGAGATTCCTAGGTTCTACAAATCAATCACAGAATTCTTCAGTGCATGTCACATTTAAACGTTTACCACTGTAATGAATATAAAAAAAATTTCAAACAACTATCCAAGAACAAAACAGCAAACAGTTCATTTATGCCAGCCTCAGGCTACACTGAAGCAATACTTAGCTATGTTTAACATTTTTGGTTCTGTAGCTGAGTAATTTAAGTAATTTGTTTTAAAACAAGTCGTTCATAATAATAATTTGGAAGGAACTTATTTTGCCTAGTTACAGGCCAGCTCTTCAACTGGCATGAAGAGGATGCAATGCTACTGTTGTCACCACAGCATATAAACCCTAGCACTTGGCTTTGAAGACTCCTACTGACTCAGATCACAGCTGAAGATGTAGCCCACAATTTAAAATTCACTGAAAAACATTTAAGCCTTCAAACTTAATATTTGCTTGTGTTCATGCCATAAAGCTCAATGACTATAATAGTCATGGAAAATTAACGCTGAAGGGGCACAGACTAATTTAGAATGAATTTGTTTTAAACATGGATGAAGACAATTCATTTGCCTGATTGCCTAGAGAAATGAAGTTTTGGATGATGAAATTGAGACCAGCTGTTGAGAGAACAGGAAACTCAAAAACCTGGAGAATGAAGGGGAAGGCAGAAGTCAGCAACGAGGAGAAAACTGTCCAATTTCTACAGGAAGAGAGTCAAGACAGCAGACAATCTGGACGTGAACTAAGACAGTAATTCTTACAACAAATTGGAAATTTAGTTATAAGAAAATTTCAGGATATAAATGGTGAATAAATTAGTTTTTGAAATCTAGTTTATGCTTCTGCTTTGTAGCTCTGTATAGCCACTCCAAGACTAGCTATTGGGAACCTTTCAAATAGACTACCACAAAATATTTTCTGGGTAAAAATTTATCTTTTTCTGCCATGTTTTTAAATTTTCTACTGCCATGTGGTCACTAGTTTGTCATGATGAGGCTCAGCCTCAGCATCCACACTAGGAGAGTGTCCTTTGCATTAGGCTGGTCACACCATCACTTCTTTTCTAGGACTCTACCACACATGGATGGGTTCAGATCTGTCAGGCACCTTAAACCTGGAGTTAACTAGCCAGCTATCTGTGACAATAGGGACTGGCTGAGGAACCTAGCCTTCCTTTTGTAGTCTGCATTTACACAGACCCCATAAAATTATCTGTGGCCTTACAAGCTTCTAATCAGGCCTCTCTCAAGACAAGGTCATAGACAATTAAAAGGAGAAAAAAGGTTGGCCAAAAAAAGTAACAGCCCAAACTACAGGAGCTTTGCTCACGAAAACACTCAAATACTTGAGAGCTTTTACAAGGGAAGGAGATGCAAGGTGTACTCTGCCTTAGGGTGGCCTTAAGGTCTGTTTTTCCCAAACCAGGAAGCCTACAAGGATCCATAGTTTTGAGGTAAGTGCTGAAGTCAATTACGTTTTAGTGAACATAGTTTTGAAAGAACACTCTTCCCTTAATGTATGCTGAAATCATGAAGCAATTGCTTTACACTGTGGCAGTCTCATACCACAAACAATTTGGCTGCAATTAAAAGAGAAAACACTCGACACTTTGTTTTGTAAGCGAACATGAAAAAGCCTGACAAACAGTCCCTTAAATCCTTAACAATGACTCAAGGAATAGAATAACAAAATGAAACTATGTGGAGGTTAATGCAGATACCAGATGGGAGACTTAGAGGAATGTCTGCAGTTAGCAGCACGAGGAAATCTGAAGGCCAATATGTGCAGACATTATGGCAGATAAGGTAGTGGAAAGTAATCCTCACAATGAGATAATATAGCTTTTTCATATAATTATGATATTTGAAAAATGTAGTAACTTCATTTGAAATATCGACATCTAGTCAGCATAAGCTATAGCATTAATAGGGTGAGTAAAGAGAATAAATAGTTTTATCCTATTTAATCATAAATTTGGCTTAATGACCTTTATCTGATTATATGAGCAGCCCAAGCAACAATATTAAATAAATAAATAGAATATTAAAAGATTGTTAGCAGATAAGCTGCTTTGAAATTTCCAGATTAAATGTATTTGGGGGAGGGAGCTCTGTCATTTACCAGTATATACATTTTCAAAATTAAGATGACTGCACAGGTGCTCCAGCTGAGCCTCAAGTCTGTTGCTGTCCCTGCCCATTGCGGTGAAAAACCTCTCCTTGGCACCCTAGTGGGAACCAAACAATTTTTCAGGAGAGATGCTGGTTTGGCAAAAAAAAAAAGAAAGAAAAGGCAACCTCACAACTAAAACTCTCTATCCTTTGTTACATACAAATAATAACTATATGGTTTTCTCATTGACCTGAGGAATCAATAAAAATGTAAAATCTAGGTTGTGCTCTTAAGTTTTTTTTAAGCACAGAAAATAAACTTCTGTTCCCAGGTGGGCCCTGCACTGCTTCACACAATTTGTTCCACCTTGCTTGAACAGACCCATATACATTTTCTCAGCAGCAGCATGAAATAATAATAAAAAAACTAATAGTAAAACAACAGTTCCTCCCTTCCACCACAATTTTCTCCCCTCCTAATTTTCTTCCCAACCTTTGTTTCCTTATTTTTTGTGCTGCCAAACCTTCAATTTAATCGGAGAACTGATTCACTTAGAGCAAAATTCTTTTGGCACATTTGGTGCCAAAAATTTGTTTATTTGTTTGTGTTTTTTGTTGTGTGTGCGTTTCACTTGTTTTGGTGTTTGTTTTTTTTTTTTTAACAAAGTCTTATTTCCAACATCATCACAGAAAGCCCTGCTGATACACTGGAGCAGGCAAAAGATTTAAATCAGTACTTCTGCCAAAGACAGACCTTCACCATAAGTCAAGGTGCCTGATAACTTTCTAAACAGGCTTGATTAGTAAAGCAAAAATAATATATTATAAAGAAATTCTCAAATGCAGGTGTTATCACAGAATGACACTGTCTGTGATCAGGACAGATAATGTTTTATCCTGGCTTATGGATGTATTTGCATCTAGAGATCAAAATGAGAATTTTATCCCATTGGCAAGTATAGAATCCATTTTTTAATGGGAAAAGAAGGTTACAACATGGGGTCTGTCTTTGTAAAAGACATATATATATATCTCTCAGATACAGCAGAAAAATAAAATATTGTAAGCAAATAAACGAGCCTTAATATGGGTTAAAACTATACTTCTGTGACTGACATTTTATCCTTGCAAGTTTCTGAAGTCTGAAATATTCTACAGGTGAGTCCTCTACACTGCAATTTCCTCCAGTCCCATGAACTTAACTTTCCACTCTTGCAAAATGACCTATTCAGGTCAAACATGGAAAGCAACTGCTTTCCTCACTGGCTGGCAATTCTCTGGAAGAGCCCCACTGAGCACTGCTCCGAGGTATCTGAGGCAGGGATGGGTGTGCAAAGAAGCAACTATTCTGTTATAAATGACCACACCTCTACACCCCCAGCCATGCTCCTCTTATCCTGCACCCTAAAAGGAGCTCAGTTGAGGGGTCATAATTTTCTAGATACATTTGCTTTTGGTCTTAAATTACATATTTAAATCTGTAGGGCAGAGAAAACGACAGATGCAATATGTTTTGCTAAAGAATGTTTGCTTTAATGGTAGCAAGCAGTTTCTGGTAGTGAAGCATTATCCACATTCAAGGTTCAGTCTATATATGTCTCTCAAAACAAGAATCAGACAACATTATTTATTTCATTAAACATTTAATCTGTAATCTATCATATTGAAACTTGTATGTTATGTTTGCATACAATAATGAAAAAATTAAGTCTGATATTACCAGACCAATGAAATTCAGATTTCTATAGCATTGCATTCCCTTAGCATTGATGGCATGGGAGGGTATCTCTGATACTCCTTCCCCTGTCTTTTAACTCACCCTGCCTGATCCCTCAGCCTCCTTCCTTAACTTTCATAGGATCATACAATATCCTGAATTGGAAGTGTCACACAAGGATCATTGAGTCCAATTCCTGGCCCTGCACAGGACACCCCAAAAGTCACACCACATGCCTGAGAGCACTGCCCGAACACTTCTTGAGCTCTGTCAGGCTGCCTGGTGCCTGGTGTGACCACTGCCCTGGGGAGCCTGTTCCACTGCCCAGCCACTCTCTGGATGAAAATTTTCCTAATATGCAACCTAAGCCTCCTAACACAGTTTCAAGCCATTCCCTCCGGTCCTGCCACTGGTCACCAAATAGAAGAGTTCAGTGCCTTCCCCTTCTTTTATGGGAAGCATCTCTGAAACTTCACCTGTGCCAATTACCAGTCAAAAAAACAAAGAGCTCAGGGAAGCTTCTGACAGGGAAGACTTTAATTTGAGCTTTTCTATCTTACTTACCTTTGGCAAAACTTGCCAGAACTGAATATTCCCAAGATTTTTAGTTTCTCCTCCCCCTGCCAATTCAGGGCAGGACAAGTCGGTGACCTATAGAAGAGATTAGGTGGAAATTGCTGCAGCCTAAGCCTTGGAGTTTAAGAAAGCAGAGTTTCTTCCTTACACAAACTGCAAGAATAGATGCTGAACACTTTCTAGCCACCTTCAAAGCCTGCTGAATGTATTTGTTTGGGAAAATATAAATGACAAATTGACTTTTAGATTAATGGCTACCATATTGGTAATGTACAAATCACTTTTAACAGCCACTATTAACTTGGTAAAGAGAAGCTTGCTAACTGCTCTTTAATTAAGTACACTTAATGACCTTAAGGGGATTAGTAGTCTTGTCTGATAATCAATAAAAATGGCAAGATTGCCACCCCACAGACATGGACTGGACAACAAAATTAATCTGTGCAGATTAGTTGTACCTAGTTTGGTTTGTTTCCTAACACTGTTGCAAAATTACTTCAGTATAAAATACTTACAAAAACATATTAAATGTGCTCTAAGTAAAACCTGTTTTACACAAGATTTTCCTCATTTAACCAGTGTAAAGATGGCTTGTGAAGAAAATCCTGTGTTCTGGCCAGGAGCTAGTGCAAATCAGTTTGGAAGAAATTAAAAGGAAAGGAGTGAATACCCATGCTACAGTCTCCAGAGAAAGCAGCAGGCTGAAGGAGAGGAGAGGGAACATGGTCCCTAGAAGACCTAGAGTGAAACATTGTCCCCACAAACTGATCCCTAACAGTGACAGAACTCCTGCCAGGTGCTGCCAAAGGCACCCTGCCTCAGCTTTCTCTACCTCCTCTCTCTTGGGCTGCAGCCATAATTCAATCAAAGACAAATTGTGGGCCACTGGATAAAGCATGGCAATTTTATCCTTTGCATATCTTTGGCGAATAGGAGGAAGTTTGTGCAAAAGGCAGGTATAGAGATAATTTATCATTCCTTTAAAGGTTTCAGTGTCCACCTCAATATCCATGCCTCATCCCAGTACACAGGTTCATCCCTTCAGTTTGAGGGCTGGGATTCAGAAGAGAAGCCAAGAAGCTGCAGTAACAATGCAAGTGTAAAATGCAGAGAAAAGTCCAAACCAGCAAAAACTACTCTCCCTGCCAAATGACAGTCTCTCAGCAACAAATATGTACTTAAAATCTGATAATAACTCATAAAATAAGATAAATAAGCAGTTATGATTAGGAGTTTATGAACACTATTGTTGGTTTTCCCCTTTTCCTTGAGAATAAAACCCATCTCCAGCTCTTTCGCTTTGAGTGTCATGTCTGCAGTAAATCAGGGGGACTTAATTGCAAGAGAGAAGGCTCTGTAAGACATGTATATGGTGTATTGACACACTACCAGAGCCATAGGGATATTAAAATTGATTTCCAACAAGCTGAGGCCTTCTGCTTTCTAATCCTGTGTTCCACAAATATACATTAACACCACTCCTAAACAGGGCTAATTAGCTTCCAAAAATAGCTGCCTACACAGAAGGACACACTTCTTGCCTTTCCACAGCTCAACACCAGCTGCCAATGTGCACAGAACTGTTTGCACCCTGACCAGGATGGGGCTTGACTCACTTGGTTTTATGGGACAGCCCTTTCATTTAATTAAGCACTTGGTACCTTGTAACCTGGTTGCTGTTATTTGTCCCCACCCACCATTTTTTTCAAGCAATCCTTCTTCCAGGCCCTCCAGGTCAGAAGTACTTCCACTGAATGTGCTGATGAAGTGCTCCATTGCCCGCTCAGTCCAAACACTGGTAATCCGCCCAGGATTTAATTGTAGTTAAAACAAACCACCAACCTGCTGGAGTTTAAGCAGCTCCTGGGTAACATCAGCATTTGTCTGTGAGAGTGCCTGGCAGGTCAGAGATAATGTTGTTTCACCCCACATCTTCTGCCCAAGGACTAAACTACACCAGACTCAACCCAGCAAAAAAACCAGTTTCTCTCTTTCTGCCTTAAAAGCAGAGGGAGTAGGACCTCCTGTTCCTCAGACTTCATTGCCCCAGGGCATCACTGAAACTGATGCCAGATGAGGGCAAATTAGGCTAAAGCACCTGGCAGCCTCCTGCTGCCACAGGTGTAACAAAGCAGGTCCATCAGCTCCAGAGGGGACCCCAGCTCAGGCCACCCTTTGTTCTGTATCACAAAATCAGGGAGCAGTGTTCTGATTTTTTGTTAAGGTGCCTCTTTATCACAGCATCTGCCTCATACCTTCCTAGCCTTGCTGGTGCAATTAATATTCTGCACTGACTTAATACTACTACTGATGATAATAACACTAGAACAGAACTGTGTTGACTCCAAGAGTGGTGGGCTGTTATGAACATAACAAAAAAGCACACTGGAGCATTTATTCCCTGATTCATACTCCATTCCTACATATATTCTTTCTTCTGTCCACATTTCTCTCTCTCCCCTACCACAGCTGCATCTTCTTTCGTATACAGGTCTCTTTCCCTTCCTGCAGATTTTGCCTCCCTCTTCTAACATGGACATGACCTTCTCTTCTTCAAATTCTTCCAAATCCGTGGGCATGCTTGATGACTGCTGTATGCTACCCCTTCTGGCCACCATTAGTTTATCTATATTAACCCAACTCTGCTCCAGATCCCCATTGCTGTTGGCATGGTCTATAAATTTAAATAGATTTTTTTATGCGTTAGGTAAGTCCTTTCTGATACTCATTGCTTTGCCAAAATGAAGTCTACTGAAAGAAGTGCAATTTGGCTGGGCCACGGTGCCAAATAAAATTAATTTATCTTTAAGCTGAAACATCTGTTAAGAGCATTTGACTTCATGAATGGCATTTCCAAACTGCAGCAGTCCAAGGAGCGTGTTGTGCTGCACAGGTATTGAGCCACAGAGCTTCTGTTGCCTGCTTTTAGACACTGATGCAGGAAACAAAGAGGCATAAAGGCTCAGAGCCACCCATCGTGGAGGCTTGGATCCCAGGTAGCAGTGCCTTTGCTGCAGGGTGACCCAATGTGATCTGAAATGTGATACATTTTCTGTGAATCTCTCACACTGAACAAGGTTGCATGTCCTCTCCCCATAAAAAAAATACCAGTAAGTTATTGGAAGTAGGGAGACAAGTCAGCTTTTCTTCCTGTTTGATATCACCTTCCTCTGCCCAGCTGTTTCTGTTGTGAGCCTATAAAGAAGTGGTACAGTCCTAAAAGGATGTCATAGACTCTCTTGTTTTTCTTGGAGTTATAAACCATGTTGTGGATAGGCTCATGGATCCTTTTGTTATGCTGCTCTGGTGAAAGGGTTTTGTAGTGTAAAGTGGCTGACCTTAATCTTTTCACATTGGGAGCTGAAATTTTTTTCCCCTGAATCTTCTGGTTGTAAGACAGAGTCCATTTATATGTAAGATATAAGAATAGCCTGGCTCAGCAAGTCATTTAGAAAGACATTTGGTCAATGTAAAGGAGCACGGGAAGGAGGGGGAAGGGGTCCCCCCTCTCCATTGTACACTTTTGTCATGGTCACCTTGTGAGTGGGTCTCTGTCGAGGTGACAAAGGAGCAAGGGAATCAATGTAGGAACTATGTAAAACCTCATATATTGCAAGTGTAGGCACGTTTACATCTCACAGCATTATCAAGGCCCATCTTAACAATTTGCCCGAAATCCATCAACATACCACAATCTCAAATATATCAAAGACAATTTTTTTGTTGTTGCTGTAGTCAGAGGATAAGATATAATAATGGGAGAGGACGAAGAGTCATGGAAAGAAATTGAAGAACTTGTTCATTTCACTCCAATCTGAGATGCAAAGCCAAAGCAGTGCATCCCTGTAGTTGCCTGCATCACTCATTGTTGCCTTACAGCATCTGGAATTGGGCTCAGGGAATGACCTATTCCCTCCCACCCCAGCTTGTTTTTATCCATCTGTAAGGAGTGGAATACAGTATCAGCCCTTGCTTATATACATGGACTGATTCATTATTTCCCACAGCCTTAGCAGGACATGGGAGCATATTTCCACCCTAGAGATGGAAAAGAGCCAGTAAATGGATGTCCAAGTTCACACAAACCAGAGCAAGACAGAAACCTCCTAATAGGGATTTGTGTTGCTTCTCCCCATTGCTGCACCTTGGAGAACACAGGTGACCAGATCACTGGCACTGCTGTAGGCTCTGTTTGCTGCACTCTGCACATTTAAACTCTGCAGAAGCAGCCCCTCCTGCACAAGGATCATGCCGTGGCTTTTAGGGTACCTTGAG
Organism: Erpornis zantholeuca; assembly: GCA_013400515.1. Classification (NCBI taxonomy): domain Eukaryota; kingdom Metazoa; phylum Chordata; class Aves; order Passeriformes; family Timaliidae; genus Erpornis; species Erpornis zantholeuca. Next base: position 30,928 of record VZTN01010138.1, read on the forward strand.
CAGAGGAATGGAATCAACCTTGGTTGCACCAGAATATGGCTGATCTCAGCCTCATCTGGAGCAATATATGACTGCTGGGGTAGGCTGACCCTGAGTCAGTCACCTGGGAATGGGGGAGAACCACAAGTGTTAAACTTTAAACCACAACAGCACAGCATGGGGAGGTGGGAGAGTGTCATTCCTTTTGGGAAAGAGCCCTTTCAGAGAAAACTGATTGCAAGGAAGCCATGTGGAGGCTGCATGGACAACCAGACAGAAAGGGTTAAAACTCAAAACATGTGTCTACTGAGACTATATTACAATATTCTTAGTTAGGCCTGGGCTCGAGCCTGAACTTGAGCATCTGCAGAGTCCACTAAGGGCCACTCACATGAATCTTGGGGACATGAGTAACTTCTATTCCATGGCATCCCAAGGGCCAGCCCACATAAACTTTATGCTGCTACTTCTTCCTGACAGAAATAACAGTGTGGGGTGGAGCCCTGAGCCCAGAGCTGGGAGCCACAGGATGGGGAAAGCACCCTTTCTGGAAGGAAAATATCACTCCCTGCCTCTACCCCACATGAAATCTTTTGGGCCAGCATTGGTAACATGGAGATGGTCCTGCAGAGAGGAGGTGAATGAAGAGCCTAGAGGGGAAGAAGGAGTGCAAAAGGCTGGGCTGGGGGAGGAATTTCTTACTTATCACTTCTTTTGTGATCACAGAAAGTAGGTGTGCGATTATGCTGAGGTTTCATCACAGCAGAGTGGGAACAATCCACTGCCGCGAGTTAACCGAGATGGGAACCACAGACATGACCTGGGATCCAGCCCCTCCCAGAGGAGGTTATTCCATGTCTGTGACTAATCTGTACAGCTCAGCCTCGATGGGCTATAGACACCTCATTCATTAAGGTGATTTTGTTACACAGGAAAGGACAGAACATTCAGTGAAGGGTCAGCTGTGGCTGAGGAGAGAGACCTGTGTACTTGGTGAGTGTGAGGGGTGCGAGGCTTGCAGAGCCCAGGGAAGACTGAAACGCTTCTGTGTCAGACTATAGAGATGCTCCCTAGGATTCAGACCCAGGTATTTATTTTTAAATTTAAATCAGGGTAGTGGTGAGGGAAACTGCTGAGGATGATATGGAGCTTTTCCATTCAGTACTATGGAGCCCTGTAGACCCCAAGTTAACCTCTGGCAAGTAACACTGGCATTTCTCTGACTCCCCAGCCGGGTATGAGAATTCTGCCCTTATTGACTTCCTCTTACTGCCAGTCCCTCACCTTGTGGCCATTCCCAATGAAGCTGTGAAATTAGATAGAGCATGGTAGATTGAACTGGAGAGTGTTAGGAGTGTGATCCATAAAGCACTTGTGATTTAAAAATATTTTTTCTTTTAACCCCTTTCACTTGCCATTTACTCTCTAACTCTCTCTCTGAAAAGCCTTTTGAGGGGTTCCTGCAGCAGGTTCCCCACACTCCCGGCTGGGCAAACATCTGTACTGTGCAAAAGACTTCCATTCTCAGCCACACCAGCTCATGGGTCTGGCTCCAACAGCCCCTGCTCTGTGCCAGTCAGCCCACGGCTAGTGCGGGTGGGTGGCAGCTTGCCAAGGAGCTGGGAAGGGCAGGTGATGGGGGGATGGCTGCAGGGGAAGTGTATCCAGCAGCCCTCCCCTCCCCCATGAGTGTTCCTCCCTCTGCCGGTGCGTGGCAGCTCCTCTAATGGATGTGCTGACATGGGGCAGATGTCCTGCCCTCCCACCCTTCACCGCCCCACTGCTGTCACCCTGCCCTTGCTCGGGTGCCAGCGTTGCACTGCTCAAGTGCCTCTCTGGGAAAAGCTTCTGTCAGCAAAGCAGGGCACAAAAATCACCCAGCCCTTAGATGGAGCAGCTTTTCACCAGCACGAGCGCTTGGGAGACAGGGAAAAGGCAAACAACAAGTACATAGCCAGGCTCCAGGAATGACAAACACATTGTCATAGAGCCTGTTGAAAGCAGAGACGCACACCCACAGCACCTCTCCTGCTGCCCTCCCTCTCTGGGTGCTGGCTTGGACAAGGCAGGGATGCACAGCCCGGCTGCTTGGCAGTCCATGGGATCAGCTGCTGGCAGTGGGCAGCCACTGTGGCATCGGCTGGAGAGGGAGGAGAGGCCACGAGACAGCACAGAAGTGGAGGATTTGTGCTAAGGCTCCAGGACTGTCTTAAATCTCCAACATCTGCCAATTTAAGTACAGCTGAATTGCTGGATAATTCTGCTGGTGGCGCTCCTGGGAACACCCAGCCCGAGCAGAACAATTTTGAAGGAAATTACATGAGCTGGGATTTAGTGTTGTCTCTTTAGCTTGTGGAAGAGATAATCTGGCCCATTTAATGTGGAACAAAATTTGCTCTGTTTCTCAGGCATAAGGAGATAGTTTTGCCTTGAGAAAGCAGCAGTAAATGACTCTGAAGTCCTGCTGTCACTTGCTTGCCAAGCTGCCGTAATATGGAGTGGCAAGAGCTGCTTTCCTGGGCCGCTTTCTACATATAAGTAACGCTCTTCATAAAGAACACCACTTAGTCTTATGACAAAATTCCTCTAGTGTGACACAGAAGAGCACTGACATCATTTTTGAAGGCTGGAGAATTTATGGCACAGTTAATTATTAATTTGGCTGGCATTTGTAAAGTAGAAGGGAGTTCTTGTGCTTTTAGGCCATGCTCTCAGTGTGTAAATCTCTCATATGGCTGCCATAATAATATTCCTGCAGCTATGTTGTCACCTATTGTAATTTTTCTGCTAATAAGAAAATTTAAACTAACCAGGAATCCTAAATTTGGAGACTAGTTGTTTATTTCAAATATACTCTAGAGAAATAATAATGCAGTTCTGCTCTGAATTTAATTTAAACAGGAACAGGCAAAACAAATCTCTGCGGAGGGCATTTGACAATAATAAAATATTTCTCCCAGCGGGTGAGCTGGTAGCAATTGTATTGTTGCCATCAAAGCTCACGTTTCAGCAGGTCATTACCATCATAACAAGCCCTTGGACCAACTGGCATGGACATGCAACATTGAGCTCCTGATGGGCACATTATTTCAGACCTTTAACTTCATGGAGAACAAGACAAATACTCCTGGGAGCGGAGGATTATATTTTGAAATTCCTTTCTTTTCTGTTCTGCTTAATAATAAGAGCCTGTGTGTAATCAATCTAGCACCACTTGCTCCTTTATATTAAGGGAGATTGTAAGGAGCCAGCTTGGGAATGTGAACACCAGGAGTCAGCGACCCTTAATCTTAACGAAACACTAACGATTAGCACGGCCGGGATATGGCAGCACAAACACTTTGGGATAAAAAGGGTAAAAGCAAATAAATGCATCCATAGTCTTTTCCACAGCTACTTGGAAGGGTTTTTTCCCCTTCCCTAATAGCAACCACAAGGAGGAAGTTTGTGATCTGGCAACCTAGGGACACACGGAATCAGCTTTTCATCACAAGAGAAAACACACGCCTTGTGAGGCAGCTATGGCAGGCAGGCTGTATAACGAAGGATAGAGTAATTAGCAAAGTGCCTTGTGAAATCAAAGACCTACATTACACAAGAGAGAGGAAATGCAAAAGAAAGGAAAGGTGCAAGTGAAGAAAGCTGTTAAGGAAAATTAACAAAGGCTATAGAAGAATGTGTAGGAAACAGATGGAAGCTGTCCCATTCTTGAGTTTGGTGTGAGATCCAGCACAGGTAATGTCTAAAATTTTAAAAAGAGGCATTTTCTCAGGTAGGAGCTGGTACACAAAAAAATCTCAGGTGTTTTTGTGCTTAGGGTGGGTATTTTTCCCACTAGGGTAGGATTGGGCAATGCTGCAGCAGGTCATTGTAAAATGTATAACATGAGGGCTTGTCTAAGGACTATTTCCATTTCTGTTATTTTTCAAAATCTTCCTGTTGTTTTTGGTGGTTTGCTCTTTTATCCATAGTTAGTCTTTCAGCACTGGTATTATTAAGAAACACACATCACTGCACGTGCAACAGCACTGACTGGCACATGATTTTCCTGCCATTTCTTGCACTGAGAAAGGATCAGCTGCATGGACCACACCAGGACACTTTTATTGGTGTTTGCCAGACCTTCTCACACCGCGAACTCACAAGGTCAAAAAATCCCCGCCAACCAAACAAAGAGCCCAAATGACATCAGGTTAGGCCATTACTTGACTGCAAAGCTCCAGAGAAAACTCGTAGACCATCACGAACCCCGTGCCATGTAGGACCCAGCTCGGGGGCGGCGTTTTCCTTTCAGATCAACACTGACAGCTCCGGCCACGGGCACGGGTGCCAGTGAGGGGCACTGGAGCTGCCAAACAAACACCTCCAGAGGCAAAACCCCACTCTTGGACTGGGATGGCTTCTTCTATCTGGAGGGCAGGCAGAGTAGGGGCGGGGAAGGTGAAGCAAAACCTGATTTCACTGAGCCATACCCCCAGTGGGAAGACCCTTGGATACCCACTCCATATTTTAGCCTAGTGGTGTTGTGGCAGCCAGAGGCTGGGGCTGCAGCAGTTGAGAACTCTAGCTGAGTGTGTTGTCTGAGCTATGAATGCCAGAGCCCCAAGCCCTTTTCAAGACTGAGTAGCTTTTTCTATAGTTTAGAAAGGTTTCTGCTCCTAGCCAAATTCCCCAGAGATTCCTACTGAAACATTTCCAATGGATTTCTGTGCCCATCCTGGCTGTACTGCAGAGACAGCATAGGCAGAAGAAAAGAAAAGAAAAGAAAAGAAAAGAAAAGAAAAGAAAAGAAAAGAAAAGAAAAGAAAAGAAAAGAAAAGAAAAGAAAAGAAAAGAAAAGAAAAGAAAAGAAAAGAAAAGAAAAGAAAAAGAAAGAAAGAAAGAAAGAAAGAAAGAAAGAAAGAAAGAAAGAAAGAAAGAAAGAAAGAAAGAAAGAAAGAAAGAAAAAGAAAGAAAGAAAGAAAACTCTGCAGACACAGCTCTAGATGTGGCTGTGAGTTCCATGTATTTTGTCTTCTGTGATGCTTATTTTCTGTTGAATGGTGCTGCCTGATCCTCTCATGAAAAATGGTACAGAAAGCATGATTTTTTAATTGCATGTGAAACTTCAGTCAATGATTAGGATCAATCACATGTTGAGGAAGTCTAGGAGTGCCACCTTTTACAGATTTTCCCTTTGCATGTGAAAATTTGTAACACTGCCTTTTTCACTTTCAAGGTCAAGTATTATGTTTTCCTTTGAAGAAATACTTTGCAGTAATGAAAATCAGGAAACTAATAAAAAGGGGGGGGGAACACAAAAAAAGGCGGGGTGAAGTCAGCTGTGTGCACACATACTGCATGTGTGTGTATGGATGGATGTGTGCCTGTGTACACAGCAGCGTCAAGACTAAAGCGCAATTCTGATCATCTTTAAAGGGTCCATGCAGGATTCATCTTCCTATTGCTCTGCTGCTCATTTTACTCAGAAAACCTCCCCGTATTTCCTAGGACAGCTAAAACACAGGCAGTGTGGGTAGCAGGGCAGGGGTGCCTCTCGTTGTGTTGGCTCTTTTGGAGGCTGTGAAGCACAAAGAGCCCTTGGTGCTGCCCCGGTCCCTTGGCTGGCACAGCTCCCGGCCCCGAGCATCTCAGCTGCGCTCAGCAGCCCCTGCGCCATCACCAGAACCTCCAGAGGACGGCCGGGAGCGAAGGTGAGAAACACGCTGGCGAACACAACGACAAAACGCTATCAGCATAGGCTAAAAAGCAAGAAAAGCACACATTAGCACTTCTGTGATGGTTCCAGAAGGGTCCACAGGAAAGAGTCTGAGCGAGGGGGGCTGCAGCCCCTCGGGGGGACAGGGCCCAGGGCCTGTTTATGGCCACTCTGCCCCCGCGCTGCTTAGCCTGCCTGGACCCGACAGCGCTCGGCGCTCTTCACTAACACCAACCTCTATCGCTGCTCTGGGGGCTGTTTACTTCCATTCAGCAACACTGCATCAAATAGTACAGGTTTTTTTCTTAATTTATTTTTATTTTTACTCAGAACACACTAAAGGAGTCTCCTGCAGTAGGAAATGAATGATAGACTCGGTTGTTGATGGAAAAAAGCAAAAAACCTACTTCTATATGATATTAAAATAGTGGGAAAGTTTTCTTTTATGACATTGACAGAGAGGCAATGATTTTGAGTAATGCAGGTTGATGTGAAGATGCTTTAAGATTAAATAAGTGCTATATAAAGGTCTGCCAGCCTGAATTCTAATGTGCTATGAGACATTTTGCATATTTAAGAGTATGCAAAATGTCTTGTACCACACTGGAATTCATTCTGACAAGGCTTTATATAGCATTTATTTACACTCACATCGTACTTTAAGGGAGAAGTGCAAACGCTGGCTCCATTTTGAATAGAAGTAACAAAAGGCTAATTGCTCTGTTTCCTCCTCCAAAAAAGAAAACAAAACCAAAAAAACCCCACAACACAAAAAATAAAATAAAAGCAATCAAAAGTGGAAGCTTGTTTAATATTGCTCTACCATCATCCTGAAAGGCATAATAATTTGAGTTACACATCTGAACTGATTGGAGTTACAGAATCATATCTCCTTTTTGCATTTAACAATATATACAATATAAAATAAATACATTTACACAAATGGACATTGGTTGGAGCACACGGTATGATACACATCACAAAAATATACAGTTGATTGCTATACAGATGTGAAGCCCATCTACAGCTATAGACATGTTTGTTTTCATTTGTTGTTTTGTTTCGGTTTTTAACTACTGGCTATTATGCAACTCCTGGATTATTATAAGCAGTTTAATTTTTTTTGTCCTTTTGCGATCTTTGCACGATAAGACTGCCGTAAAATGTTTTCCTAGGCAGGTAAACAGAGACGCTTAAATAATTAAAATACAATCACCAACACCCATTTTCTCTTCTATAAGAAAAATAGCAGTTTTAATTTTTTATATCTTTTTATGTTATCATTTAAATGCAAAATAGTGGAATAAATACAACAATCTGATCTGATTGAAACAAATGTGTAACTTCTGGGAGTTACACAATCATATTGCTTTAAATAAGAAAAAATTAAAAAATGAAGCAAAAATAGAAATTAAATTGTTATGGCTAAAACATACACCCTTTGAAATTTTCCCAACACTTCACATTAAGTAAGTGGTCTTGAAAGAACTCTTCTCCAGCAAGGTTTAAGATGAACAACATTATAAAGCCCGTGCAGTTTTTTTAGCTAAGTTTCAGGTAATGGTTTTACAGTCTTGAGACACTTGTTCTTTTGCAGCTCCAAAAAACTACGGAAAATGAAAACTAAAGTTTGCACCGTGTGCCTTTAACACATCTCCATTTTTTGTGTGTTTTTTGTATACTTCTAGTTGATTGGCTTTTGACCCTGAAGCCCAAGTTCTTTAATGTGATACAGCAAAAACAATATTTATATTATATATTTATATATATATAGTGTACTTGAACAGTAGCAACTTAAACCCTGCACAAACTTTCTGGAAAATAAACTTTTTTTTTGCACTCTTACATATATAAATAATCTTATAGAATCAGCACCTTTTTCCCAGGAGTTGTATTTTTTTTTTTTTTGACATTTTTCAAAAGGGATGTGCCAATTTCTGAACTCCTATCACAGCTATAAATTTCAAGTTATTGACCATCTGAATGAATTGCTAATGATGATTTACCTAGAATCACACTACAGTCACTTCTCTACTGAGAAAACACAATCTACAATATAGTCCCATATAGCTAATGATAGATACACAGTTTGTTTTTTTTCCTAGCACAAGGCCGAGGGAGCATCGGCCCATTGTTATTTTGTTTAAAGCACACAACGTAGCAATAGTTTTGGAAACTTGTCCGCACCAAAAAAGTTTTGCAACAACACAGAGCGAGTTAATAACAACATCTGAGAGATGATTGAATAAAAGCTATATTTACAGCATTTAAAAATTAGACTTATCTATAATCTTGAAATATTCAAAGTTTTATTTCTAAGCTATACATTGGTATTCTATAATAAACTGTTACAGAAATTATCCCTTGTTTTGAAAATATTATGATTTCAGTGTGTATCTATTCATAACGAGTATTTGTTTGGAGTTTCGATCTCTTAATTATTACTAGGAAGAACTTTATTACCGGTAAGGAATAGAATATACTACTGTAATCTCCTGAGGAATTGTACATCCAATATTGTCTCTAATTCTACCCTGTGTCTATAAGCACACACCACAAGAATCCAAACACCACAAGAAGAACAAGACAACAGTCTTTGAATGCAACATAAAAATTCAGAAAAGCACAGCAAACATGAAACATTGAAAAGCTGAACTACATTTCTTTTGTTTGTTAGGATTACAATTTTAATTACATCTGTGTACATAGAATAAGGATGTTCACATAGTACAGGGAGCAGCTACTAACACTGGTACATTGGTATAGCATTTGATGGAGGTTATTGTTTATTGGTTATTTAGCGACTGTAGTTTTCTGGGGGCATCTAATCGGTTTATACATTAGATTACACCTCGTAACAGTCTTGAAACTGACTGACTTTCATGCTGTGACGATACTGGTTGAAAAGCACATATACTGGTTTAGCTACTTGTTAAGGATCGCCATTTACAAACGAAAATCTAAACCAATAAATAAGGTACAGAAGTGTTAAATTCTTCAATTTGGTCAGAAGTCTACTACTCTGATTTCTTAATTTTGCAAACGGCGGCATTTGCCTCATTGCCTCTAAGCTACTATTGGTTCATAGGGATTTTCTGCGTGTGAGGTTACAATTTTGCAAACAGGCAGTAGTATCTCGTTCATTTGCAACTGAAGCAGTTAGAAATCACTCGGCGACCGCAGCCCTGCGCAGTCGCTGTCTCCTAACACCGTTACGGATTGGTATTCGACATGGAGTATTTATTTATATGTTAGACTACTCGGATATACTGCAGGTGTAATCTAATCCTTTGAGTCAGTGAACATTTAGTTATAAACTGGAGCTCATGTTAAGAAACTGGATGTTTTGGACCAGACTGGCACACAACATAAATTGCATCCGTGATAATATGCACCTTCCCTTCGACTATTGCTTTAGTAAGATAAATTCCCACATTAATAAATGGCTGAAAACTGGTAAAGCTGGTACAAAAAAATCTCCATTAGTAAGAAGAAACAAAACATTTAAAAAAATCTTCCTTCAGGATTCATTTGTCCTTCATTATTGTTCATCATTGTTCAAGCCAGCACAAAAATGCAGTATTTCTTTCTCTTTAGTATTGCATGAATGAATAAAGCTTAAACTATTCCCTGAAAAAGTTACATCGTAGCTAACCTAAGAAATATCTGGAAGACTTGAAAAAACAATTAAGGAATCAAATGGCTGTAACTGATCTAGATGGAAAATGCAATGATAAGAAGCAGCCGATGCATCGTCGCTTAGTCGTCTAATTAGAGACTGCTCCTATGAAATCTAATACTGCATTCAGTCAGTTCATCGTGTTGTACTGTACTGCTAGGTACGGTGGTTCTCTCTTTGATTCCTTTGTCATTGGGGACATTATGGTTCATAATAAGTTCACTGGCATCCATATTATGGATTTCCATCCTTTGGCAGGCCTGGCTTCCATCTCTCTTCAATTAGAGACCTCTTTTAAAAAGTTCAGCAGCAAAGGAAAAAAAAAAGAGAAAAAGGAAAAAAGGAAAGGAAAGAACAGAAAGGAAAAGAGAGAAAAGGAAAAGGAAAAGAAAAAACTGCATCAGAAAGACACAGAAGAAAAAGTTGAAAGCTGCTTCACAGTCTTGCTGCTAAATATCAGTGCAGTCATTTAGTCATTTTTTTCCTTAATTAAACACTAAGTTTCTTTGCCATTATTATCCTGTTTATTTTCCCTTTTTTTTTTT
>VZTN01010138.1:40866-50866 GCA_013400515.1 Erpornis zantholeuca
TTTTTTAAAACGTGCATGATGGGGAAGCCCATGATGCTTTAGTCAGACCTTGGCCTCCAGCATTTCCAAAAAAAGTTTGTGCATGGGGACTTTGCCTTCCAGTTTGATGTTGTAGAAATGCTGCACAGCCTTGGTGGAGGTTTGCCTCAGAAGCGGGAGAGTCATCAACATCTTGCCTGCACGACGAGGGTCTTCCATGTGCTGCCCGGCCTCGTAATCCTGCAGAGCCTCGTGTAAGACGTCCTGAAGTTTCTGCACTGCCTCAACATCCTCTATGTGCATTGAGTCTGCAAAACAAAGGAGCAACAGGAGGTTTTAGTCTGGTGTGCCAGCACTTTGATAACGCTAGGGCTGCACAACACTTTCACTGGTTCTGCCCATCCTCTTTCACAAAGAAGGAAGATAATTACCCATTAATTTCTGTACTGACCTTTGGGAAAGTGTACTGAAATGCTGTGGAACTACAAACGTACAATTAACTCTTGGGTAAGTAATTCTTCTCCTCATCCTCCTCCAACAAGTAAAACAGTCACCCTTGGTGCTCCCGAAACCATCTGTATGGTTACCCCTTTGAAGGAGTGACAGTGCCAAGGGGCTGAAGGAATGGGAGGGCTGCATTCTATGAGGGAAGCAAGGATAAAGCAAGGATGCCCTACTGTGGAAAAGCTCAGCAAAATTCTGTGTCAGGTTCCAAGGCTGCTGACTCGGAAGCCATGGACATCACCAGTGCTCAGAGACACTGACAGTGGGATTAGGACCCCTGCACCAACACAAGGGAATTGCTGGTTTGATGGGATTTCCTGATAGATTTAGAAAATTTTTTCTCCCCCAGGCATATTCAGACACAAAGGCAACACTTAGCATGTTCCTGAACAGCTTTTGTTCGGTGAAGCTAACATCTCCTACAAGGTGTAATCCTTCTCTCCCACCCCCTCAGACAGTGGTTTATCTTGTTAGTGTTGGGGTTTTGCATTTTTTATAAAAGACTCGAAGCAAACACCGTGCCCTGCACCTTTGCAGGTGAGATGCCTTGGCAGTGTAAGTATTGAGTGACAGGCCCAGACACAACACACACCAGGAACTAAACTAAACTGCTACATGACCCGAAAAGATTAAAGCAATGGAAGTGTGAAATAAAGAGAAAATATCTAACTGAAATAACTGTAAACCCCTCAACTGGATAGGTACAGAAAGTGAAGATGTCCCCGAGAACACGCAGTTACTGGACCATGCTGAGATTACTTTGGATGAGCAGCCCTAATTCTCTGACTTTTATGTAGTCATAAATGCCAAAGAAACCTTGATGTGGTCCAAAGTGAGGTGAATGCAAGTAAGGAAAAACAGCCATAGGTGAAAGAGGCCACCAAACAGCCCCTATCAGCTACCAAAATTGGGATGGTCAACAGACTTACAGAGCCAATAAAACACCACATGAAAATACAACTGCTGTGAGGGGTACAAGCCCCAGGGACAGGCCACACGCTGTGCAAGCTTTGCTCAGGGTGAAACTGGGACACTACACAATTAAAGTTCATCCTTAGAAACTCTACTTAGTAAAACACTGCTTTGCATCCTAATTTTTGGGTTTGGAATAAAGCTCCTGTTCCCAGACAGAATAAAAACTGAGGTGCTGGATGGTGAAGAATCCACTTCCATCAATGTTCCCATGCCCTGTAACCAGCAGTCTGAATGCTCTGGATCAGTATTTGACAGAGCCTCATGTTTTACCCCGCTGATGATTTAACATCAAATTTTGCATGTGCTTCAAATATCTGAATTTCATTCAGAGAATTAAAACGCATCTAAGATTCATTTCCTAAAAGCTGACAGGCAACTATTTCCTCAGATAATTAGGCCAGATAGTAAATACCTGCCTCCTTTCAAATACAAGCATGTAAACCAAAACACAAACCAGTAAGTAACAGGTTAACAAAAATGTTCCAGCTCTTATTGTCACAACAAATGTGCAAATTGAAAAGAAAAAAAAAATAAAAGTTACAGCTCCCGCTCTAAAACAGACACTTAATTATATACAAGTTTGGATCATTTAGCACGTTTTATTGATTCTGATGACAGTTTATCTGTTAATTACACATAATGGAGTCCTATGGGAATTTTACATGTTTAATAATTCGGAGTCTTAGCGAATACATGCTCTAAGAAGCACGCAGCTAAGACATTTGCTGCTGGGATGTGATACTGCACATCAAGGTGCACTCTGCTGAAAGCACAGACACAGAAATCTCTCTCCTAGGGATAAAGGAGGCTATAACATTTTGAAAAAGATGACAGGCAAATATTACCTCTAGCAAAATTTAGTTCTAATTAATATGAGGCCATTCCCCAAATCCATACATTTTTGATAGTTTTCTAATAGGGTAGTTCTATTTAGCAATTCTGTGTCAATAAGAGAAACCCCCTGAATTCTGTGTCCTACAAACAGATGTAATCGATACAGACATGCTAACACACACATACAGACGTGACTGATGTCTTAAGCATAGTGTCCAGCCACCAGGCTTAATTTGGAATGCAATCTCCAAAAAAATTGTTGTCTTTACTCCCCAACTCTTTAGCAAGTGCTTGGATATTCACTGCTGTGCTACAGAACACATGATCTGCTACTCCAAATAATTTTTCCATACACCATGTGCTGTTTGTGTAGAAATTACACATCTTTTCCTTCTCTTTCCAGACCCACAGTGCCAAGGCCAGATTTCCTGGGGAATCAAATAGGAGCATTTTATCTGCAACAAATCCTTGATGAGTCAAAGACTGACTGTTCTCGTGACAATTTTTTTTTTTTTTTTTTTACACCATACTGCATAAAGAGACAGGTCTTTCTGGAGAATGTGACTACACAGGTTCAGTTTTTAACCCTTTACAAAACTGGCCTGATTCTTCCCCAAAATCAGTATTTGTAACAGTGACCATAAGTTTGAAAATAGATGGATGGAGTCCAGGCTAAATGTATTTTTCACACGGAGGTGACACTTGCCTAAGATGTTTAGCTCTGCAGTTTGGAGAGCAATCTGGCCTGCAGCATTAGGAATATCTACACTCTGCATATTACTTACAATGAAAAGTGAGTGAGGAGGGAAAAGAAGAGAACAGCCCCCAGAAAGGAATCAAAACCTGCCCTCTGACACAGCTATTACATTCCAAATTACTCTCAAACTCTTCCACTGTGTGGACAACATCCAAAACCAAGGGCTCTTACCCTCTCCTTGCAGGGGTGATTGTGTACCATCCCTCTGGTAAACAGGGCAATTACTTACATGGGAAATAAATGTAGTAAAGCATTTAATGCATTTTGTTGCTGTCTTTGAAATTAATTTAGTAGCTAGGAAGAACATGCCCAGCCAGCTCTCCACTGCCAAATGGTGCTTCATGGATCAGTGCAGGAAGCTGTGCCTTGGGGAACAGATTTGGTCACAAGGAATGGGGTAAGAAAAAACAGCAGGGAGAGAGGGGCACTTCCAGTGGTGATTAAGACTTCAAACTATTCTTTTAAAATGGTGATTTAGCTTGAAAGATTTAAAAATTATGTAATCAAATTACTATGATAATTTAACTCCCCATTTACAGAAAAGATTCAAACCCATTTCAGCTTTACTCATTCTAGGGTCTGCCAATGTTTAAATGCAAACTCAATAAATCTGTGCTATTTAATTAGACCATGATTCAGCTTGCAGATTGCTCAGGAAAATATTAATCTCTATAAAAATCCTTCTTCAAGTTTTAGCCTTGCAGTCTGGAACTTCCACTTTATTCCTGATATTAAACGAATGTAGATCTTAATCCCCCAGGTGTAAGCCTTTGAAAATAAGGAAAATGGTTGAAGATGCTGAGCTAGCCAAGGGGAAAAGAGGAGGAAAAATAAAAGAGAGAAATCTTTTCAGTAACTACAGACTGGCAGATGTAGAAGAGAATTCAGAGCAGGCTAACTCATTGCCAAATATTGTTCATGTATTGGGATAAACCCAATCCTCAGCAATATCATCAAGAATTACTATAATTTAAAAAAACATTGACAATTTGTGTGACAATCTAGAAATAAAGCAAGAATTCCACAGAAAATACGAAATTGAATTATAAGTGAGTTTTAATGTTCTTCCTATACCATGAAAAACTCCTTTCTTTTGTTTAGGGGCTGATTTGGGGTTTTTTAAAGTGGCTTTGCAGGCAGTCTGAATAATTTACAATTACATCCCAAACAGGTAATATCCAGATGTAAAACACTTAAAAATCAGCACCTGTCTAAACAATGAAATTGAACAGGGTAATTTCAAAATGTCATTTGAAAGATAGCAGAATTTGATGGTAAATGCCCTACAAAAACATGATCCCAGGCTGGTGAAACTGAAAACAGACAAACACAAGACTTGTTGATACAACTGCTGAGAACATGGGATTTCACTGGCAGGGAACAAGTTATTCCTGATCAAAGCAGCCATGGGAGAGAGTGAGATCAACAAATGAGGACATGGACTCATTGAGCTCTGCTTGGAGAGTCTCTTTCTATCCTTGCAAATGCTTTCTTTCAACATCACAGGATGGGAAAATAGAATTGTACCTCTTCTGATCAGTTGATTGATCAGATCATTGCAGAGAAATAGGAGAAAACTGGAGTTCTCATTCAAGAAAAACACCGCAAGGTCCAGACAGAAACTCAGATTACAATCTGCCTCATTTAAAATTCAAAGTTCATCTCAAATGCAGCAAACAAACATCCAGCCACACAGGAATCATTTAGAACACATCACAAAGGGCAACGACTAGCTAAAAATTGGAAAGCACCTGAACTGAGGGCAAGAAAACCTCTCAAAACCCCACTCTGAGGAAAGTGGAATGCTGGTATCTATGTATTTCGTATATAACATCACTAGGAAGTGGAAGAAAACCGAGGGTCTTAAGTGAAGTGTTTCTTCATGTCAGAAAATTCAGAGAGCAAAAAGAAAACAGGACAGTGAATCAAGCAGCAGGGAGCATGTAGCAGTGAATAAACACATTAAGATGCTGGTAAACCACATTGGAAAGGTAGATACCAATAAGTACTTGAAATACAGCAACTGCTGTTTCTGATTCCATACAGCTGAGCAGTTCACGAACTCAGTCTGGAGAAATCCCTTTAGAAAGCTGTAGGATCCTGGAAGAACTGGATGGGATCAAGATTAAGAGCAAAAAGCAAAATGGTTTTCACTTTATGTAAGGATGAAAAAAATCCTAATCTGGATTATGTCTCAAATAAAACAGATTTTTTATCTAGATTGTACTGCCAATCCAAAAAAACCCACAAAACCCACTGCAGTGTTTGTTAATGGGTGAACTGTTCTCAGAACTAAGGAACTCCTTCTTCTCTGCCTGAAACATGTGCCAGGTTTGCACAGGGACACAAAGTGCTTGCCCACATTGTGTTTCTGTATGTTTTTATGAGAAACACAACACAGCCACATTTTGAAAAGCATACTGCTTAAGACAGAAGCAACCCATGGAAATTGCCAACAGCAAATCAAACTAGGTTCCCTCACACAAGAATTCTTGTCCTTTTTCCATCTAGAGCTGAAATTGCCCCAGATACTTACTTTGGTCTTCCCTGTGTTGGGTAAACAAATATACTTTATTTTGACCACGTGCCTGTCTTCCCTGAGCAGAACTGTTTGCTGGGATCTGCATGGTTAGGCTAAGACACAAGCACAGAGGCAAACAGAACATTTTCCCTTACAAAAGAATATGGCAAAAATGGTCTGACATCTGAAATACTCTATTGGAAACAGACATTTCAATCAGAAGAGATGCTGAAAATGAAAGAAGAATAAATTAACAATTCCTTGTCCATAGGAATTATAGGCAGTGAAAACCAAAAACACAAAACTAAAGCTTGTGTGATTGATTTTAGTGAACGAGGCCTTAGTCTGGATTGCCCAGGTTTGGCCTACTTTTCAGAAGACATAAAAACTGAAGCCTCAAAACAGTTTTTAAAATACAGTAGGAAACGAAGGTGAAGTAAGAAGAGAAATTACTTCACAGAACAGAAACTTCATTTCAGGGACTAACTGGATTAGCAGTGAACTAAAACCACTGGCATAAGGAAGTTAAAACATAGTAAACCAACATCTTCTTTTTCATTGCTGAAATGGCTTACTTTTCACTAGGAGAGGGAGTGAGGACAATAAACACAGGAATATTTCCCGCAAAGCAGAACAAACAGCACACTGTGAACTGCTTCAAGAGCCTACACTGTAAGGCTAATAAAAGCCTGGAAAAAGGGAACTCGAATGATAGAGCTGGGGTTTAAGACACTAACTAAAAGAATGAAGGCTTCAAAGTACTTTTTATTCACTATAAGATATAAGAAATTACCACAAATACCACTGTGAACAACTAAGCTTGGCCTCGCTCCTTGTCCTTTGTGAGTCTCAGGGTACTAACATGTAAATAGTATCTGCTTATTCCCTAAGTAAGGAATAGCTCCAAGTCACTCAGTTACTAGAGTAGCTTCCAGAAAAAAGAAAAAAAAATTATGATTAACCATTGATTAACCATTAATTAACCACTGATTAACTCAGCTGACATTTCCTAATGCTAATATTAAGCAAATGGTAACAGTTATTTATTTTCTCTAAGAATTCTGGGTGTCATCTATCTGATTATATGAAAATGGAATATGAGGAATAAACTGTCTTCAAGCAACATGAGAACTGACTATAGTGGCGAGTTCCTTTTCTAAAAATTTGTTTCTGTGTTGTACTACTCTCTATACAAAACTATATAAAAGAGTAAAGACCTTGATATTTATATTTTTCAAAATAAACACTGGTAACACACCCTTAACACACACAGCTGTGTGTATAAATATATATATATATTTAAAATTATATATATACATACGTATATATACATATACATATATATATATACACCCAATCAAGATGGAGATGTCTTAATCATGAATTGTAACACTAACAAGATGACTATACAAAACAAAATGAAAAAATGGAGATTATTAGAAATGAAATATAGCACATTGTGACATGCACTAGGAATAAAGATGATGTCCTGTGGAGTAAGTGATTTACTGGGCTCCACCAATTAATTTCTATTATGATAATATCATATAATGGTGATAGCCTAGTGCTCTGAGTACACTGTGTCTGGAAAGCTAAAAAATTTATAAGAACTTACTAATTTTTTAACAGGATGAGATGACAGTGTTACTTTACTGGCACCAGTATTGATCTGCACTTTATTATGCTAAAATGCACAAGATACTTTTTGGTTCACACTCCTTCAGTACTGAAAGGGCAATGGTGTGGTTGGATTTTTTTTGTTAGGAGAGTTAATATCAAAGAATCATCACATCAAAGGAATGTGATGGTGAGCAGAAGTCCTTTCCTCCTTCTTTTGCTACAGGCTACACGGCCAGTTTTAGCATTTAAGGTTAAATTTTCAACAGTGCATAGGGCTGTACTTTTAAGTGCCTAGCATCCACATTTGGATCAGGCTTTTTTAAGAGGCCAGCAGCCTATTGAGCACATGCACAGAGATCAGATTTTCAAAGGTGCTGACGTATTTTGACACTCCAGTTCCTTACATTAGGTCTTAGACGGGAACGCAGCTTCTCTTAAAACTCTGGTCTCAGTTGTGACTCCTAAGCTCTTCTGCAACATTTGGCCTGGAGGCCCAATTTAGTCCTTACTGATTAGGCAATTTCAAAAAACTGCTCACCTGCAACTTCCTGTTCAGTATTTCCCTCATCAATACACAGGAACACGTCCTAGCACAGAAGATAGGAGCAGCTCCTCTTTTCCGTGCCGGGCCCACACTTGTGTACACTTCAAACATATTTTGTAAATATTTCACCTTCCCTTACACACGAGGAAGTAATTGGTACATGCATGTTTTGGAAACCATTCAAAGTTGATTTTCTGCGTGGGTAAACAAAGTGCTCATTGGTGCCAGCTTGCCTCATTTGGGCGGTGTGAGGCGGAACGCGGGGCAGCCGCATCCCGCAGCTTCCAGGTACCTCCTCCTGGCTCCTGTGTACACAAGGCAGGGAAAGCAGGGAGGGACTCGTGATACCGGCAGGACAAGGACAATGCCAAGGAAAGAGTGACTTCCCTGCAGCTGAAGTATAAGGGCTGTGTTAATTACTATCAAATCAATGCAGATGCTTGAATCTAACCTGATAAATTCCGTATTTACATATTAGATGTATCTGTTGAAATCATGCCTGTACAGACCTAACATATGCAGGACTGAAATGTCTATACATTTCAGTATCGTGCTCTTACATATCTATTTTAACTTCTCAGAGTCTATATGTGCTCAGTGTGAAATCAGTGACAATCTGAAGCATTGTCACATCCTGCATTTCTGGAAATTTATGGAACTGGAGTAGCATTGCCAGCCCTGCACAGGGAACATTTGATAGTGGCTGTCAGAGAATCTCCCTGAAAAACTGCTACTCCTCCCCACCTTTTAGGGACCAAATGGCAGGATTATCTCAGATCCAGCACGGCACAAAAGGGCTCTGTAGGCCTGAAGAAAGTGTGTGTTTTAATGCTCACGCTACTGAGATTTGTTGGCCAGAACAAAGCTCGTGGTATTTATTCAAACAAAATACAATCGATATGAAGACAATCTACAATTTCTTTTTCCTGCTTCCAAACACCAGCAGGGAAAGTACTATGACACTGTATCATAAATCACTAACACAGATACAGAGCTATAAAACCATCTTTGTCTACTGTTTACAGTAGAGTCAACCTGGGAATCCTTCTAGACAGTGTGGATATGGCAAAAATGTCTGAAACACCCAAGATTTCTTATTATACTCTCCACAGCTATAAAAAGGCTAATATATTTTAAACTGGAAGAATAAACAATGGAAGAAAGCAGAAGGAGCAGTGAAATATATTAAAATGTGAATTGCTACTGGTTGATTTTCTAATGGCATTTTGGTTTTTTTATATAGCTGCATTTACATTAACAAAATTCCAAATTATATGAAAATATGGTATTCTGCTGTCATCTATTAAAAAAAAAATTAATCCAACTTTAATTTTAATTTTAGTAGCATTTGTAAAGAAAACACTAAGGGTCTGATATCCACTGATGGACTGTAATTCTGCAGGTGCTATTTTACACCTACAGGTTAGTGTAGCTACAGCTGGTAGAAGTTTGGTGTCTGCTGCATGCACGACCTGAAGCTGAAATAAGGAATGTCAGCAGCCAAAACACTCTGTTGAAAGGGAAGTGGAATGGTTGGGCTCCTTTTTAACTCCTCCTTGCAACAGTTTCATTTTAAGATGGCAATTTTATTTCTTTAACATGAGGGAAGGAAATGTTTTCACTTCAATGTGCCCTGAATTTTAGTATGCTGAACTGTATTTATCTCTGACATTATCCTGGTTGTAATTTCCAGTGAAGTTAATGAAGCTACAGATGATTTTGATACACTCTATGCACAGTGTATGACTAAACTTTTTTTTTGGCAGCAGTTATTTTTTATTATTACTTAAACACTGCATGTCTTTTTTTTGGGGGGGAGGGGGGCAGGGGGGGAAGGTGTGAGTGGTATTTAACATCATATCCCTATATTCTAGCCCTCATCCTTTTTGTCAAGTAAACTGCCGAAATATTTCTCATTCAGTCTTTGAATTACAGAATTTAAATAAATACAAAAGCCCTTCTCCATTTAGACTCCTAATTGCAGATAACTTTCTTGCTCTGATCATTAAGCATGACCAATTTTGAGAAATAACCTTCCTGGAGCTGCAAAGCATCCTCAAGTGTCTATTTACAATGGTCAAAAATTATAAATAAATCTTCAATTAAGAACAATTTTGATCTTTGAGAGGCATTTCAGCATTTTGTTTAATCTGGAATAAGATAATATTCTAAAATTAAGGGCAGAGTTAGTGAGGTGGAGAATATTTTACAAAGAAACTAATAAGCATTTTGGCTTTGCATGTTTTTGAATTATATTTCCAATTAA
>VZTN01010138.1:55866-68684 GCA_013400515.1 Erpornis zantholeuca
ACAGCACACTCCAAACAAACCAGATGACAGTCTGCAATAATGTCATTTGGAAGGATTGAAAGGCTTCTCAAGAGTCAGGTACCCCTGAGGTAAGAAGCTTGAAGGAAGCATGTTTTGTGCCAACCCTCCTGCCATCTTCTACTAGACGCTCATGTGCTTGACAATGATGCCATGGGCACTTGTCAAGGTTTTTTTTTTTTCTTTTTGCCTAGGAAACTGATGCACTTTGCAGTCAACTTACAAAAAAGGCTAAGCATTTGAAAGTGTGAAGGGCAAAAAATATCTGACGGCTAGTCTTCAAAAATACACTTTCATTTCAGAAAGCATAAATGTTTATTTCCTGAGCTGAGTGTTGACAGAAATAGGCTGCAGCGCAGGCATATGAATTTAACCCCTGGTAGGCATTCTTTTCAGTGTGGTTTTTATGTGGCTGACTGCAAGCATTGTAAATCTACGGGGTGGCTCGTAATATCAGTTAACAATAGCATTGATTTGCTGGTTACAGATTTTCTTCCTTTTTTCCCTTTATTTCTCCTCCTTTCAAAGACTGTAGTGTTTCTTCTGCTAAAAATAGATACTTTTCTACAAACAGTGTATCACACTCAAATTGTAATTATGCCGTAATGACTCACTGAGATCACTGAGTGTGGATTGAGAAAAGGTTGATTGAGCAACTGAACATATGCTTGTTTTTTTTTTTCCCCTTTGCATACCAGTAAACCCAAAGCTCAAAGGAAGCAGGCATAAATAGGTAAAAAGGCCTTAGCATTTTTCTTACAGGAACAAGGGGCATCGAGCCGACTGCTCTCTTCAGTGCTCAAGACTCCAAGCCAGCTCCAAACACAGTTCACAGCCTCTTCAACTGGGCTGTTTAAACCACAGAGCTTTTCAAACATCAGCACATGCACCACTTGCTCTCTATGTCACATTGCACACATGCTAAGCAGGGTAAATCTTTTATATTCCTGAAGACCCTTTCCTCTACTTCATTAAGATGGACTTCATGGACACTAACTCACTAGGGGCCAGAGTGAAGCAGCTGCAGATGGTCAAGTGCCAAAGTAAGATCTGTGCCTTGCACACAGCTCTTCGAGAACTACTGACCAAAAAAAAAAAGAGAGTGGCTGGACTCACCATTGTTTTAACCTGTAAACATTTGATGCAATGCCTCAGTCAGGTTACTAAGACTTAAATCCTAGACTTTATTTCATTTTGCAGGGACTGAATTTCCCTTCCCCTCTGATATGTGTTTAGAAATCTGAATATTTGATCAAACCAGATATGAAATTGCTGGCAAATCTGGGAGTTGCTTTACTTTTCTAAAAATTGCCTCCCATTTATTTTACTGGTTGTCTGTGTGATTGTTACCTTTATGAGTAAAATATTCCTCTTGCTTGCCCTGCTTTGTACTTCAAATATCTTCATTTACATTTTTTATAATCAAAGCTGTGCTTGAAAATGACATGTTCACTAGCGTGTTGCAGATTCAATACATTTACACAGCTGAAATATCAAGACTTGGATTTTTAAATTATTTACACTTAATTTTGATAGATTAACTTCTTTCTAAATGTTTTATGGGTACTGATGTTTCCAGTACAGGTTTTTTTTTTTTTCATTTCAAAAATGATGTATAGTCACCACTGTCAAAAGAACAAACTAATACTGTAAATACTTTTTAAAAAAATTCTTTCAGCCTGGATTACTTTATTTAGAGAGTGCATGACCTCATGGTCAAATAACCAAGAGTGGACCAAAGGCTTATCCTGGCTGCACTGAGGTGAATGTAAAGAAACTCCATTTCAAGATCAGAGTTGTGTCCAATGCACTGTCAGATGTACAGCTGTCACTCTGCCCTCCTCTCCCTCCCTGCCACACACTCGGCCAAGTGCTTGGATCCATCCAGCAACTTCATCTGCCTTCCAGGGATGTAAACAAAGGCCAGAGAGATTTCAGCAGTGAAATTTTTGCTAGGGCTATGAAATGTTTTCTAGACATGATCATAGCATTTGCTGAAAGAAACCTTCATAGCCCCACTGCTCTTTACTATTATTCTCTCAAAAATCTGAGGAAGAGGATGGCATAATTCATTTTTTCAGGCTATATGTAGGGCTGAATCTCCCACATATATTTGAATTAAGAGATCCTTTTTATTATATTAATTCAAGAAAAATTTGATTTAATTACATTTCAAAGTACTGTGTAATCTAAAAATACGTATCAAGATCCACAAACATTTCAATGGTTTTGAAAACCATCAAACAGAAGGAGAGTGCTCTCACTAATCACCAAACATATTTCCCAGATTATGGATGAAATTTTGTGAAAGCTGGAACAGAAACAGATACAACTCATTATCCCAGGGTGAATCCATTATTTCTGGTTTGTTTTGGGGTTTTTTTTCATACCCCTTTGCTTTTGAGCCCCTAGACAAAGACTAATGCACTTGATGCCCATAACAAGCTGAAATTTAGGTCTGACTGAGAATTTTCACATGAAAGATAATAAAATAAAAAACACAGGTATTTGCCAGACTTGAAATTAAAAAATCAAGTTCCAAAGCACAGACTCCAAGTGACCAGAAATGCAACCAAAGGCTCAACTTATGCTGTTTGCTGGAATCAGCTTCCATGCTCTTTAGAACCGAGGTTCTGCAATTAAAGGTACTCTTAGAAATTGACTCCCTGCAGTAAGTTTTGCACAGTGAGAGCGCTGCCCTTCCTTCCCGGGCGATGCTTTGCCGTGCAGCCTCCCCTCTGCTCCTGCCACCGGAGCAGAGCACTGCAAAGGCAGCACCGGGGCTCTGTGGTGAGCGGCGCGACGAGTGGCGACTGCCATCTGTTATCTGTGCAGCCCTGGGAGAGGGCAGCTCGGGCTGCACACACAGAGGTGCCCAGGAGTCACTCTGCCTCGAATTAAAAAAAAGAAAAAAAAAACACCAACCAACCAACCAAAAAAAACCCCACAAAACCCAACCCCAGACCAAAAAAA
Source organism: Erpornis zantholeuca (assembly GCA_013400515.1). Classification (NCBI taxonomy): domain Eukaryota; kingdom Metazoa; phylum Chordata; class Aves; order Passeriformes; family Timaliidae; genus Erpornis; species Erpornis zantholeuca. The sequence continues at coordinate 58,858 of VZTN01010138.1, forward strand.
ACCACTCCCAAACATTTGGAGAGTGCTGGGATGTTTTCAGCAAAGCCTGTGCACTTTCCTCGGGTTTTCTTTAAGTGCGTTTGTATTCCTAACTCTCGTTATGAAATATACATTTTTAAAAAATATATTTTGTAACATGGAAAAATGACTGTGATAAGCACTTTTTCACTAACACCTACCAGGAGGATGGGAAATGCCACACAGAGCACTAAGAAACCCGGGGCTGTTATCACAACGCTACTTTCATCTCACTGAAACAACAGCAGAGAGATGGCACAGCAATAAAAATGCATTCACACTGCATGTCCCTCTCAATCCATTATGAACAATGGATTCTCACTAAGCAAATATTCGCTTGTCAGAAGTATTTGCAACACTGGATTCGTTCAGCAGGACTAAGTAAGTGAAGTTCACAGCAATTTAAAAGCAGCAAATTAGACATTTACAAACAGTAAAGATGCTGCTTGTCTAAGCGTGACCTTTCACTCAAGCTATACAAAAAGGTGTTAATGTAATTTAAATACCAGTTAGGAATATTTCTGGTTTGTTTTTTGCCCTGTGAAACCTTACATGATAACACTAAACAGGAGCAATCTGAGCCTGTCATTTCTTCCCAGGGTCAGATGCACATACATCTCAAACTGATTTCAGTACTGAAGGCAGAGACACCCCTCTCTAACTACCCAAATATTTCCAGGCAGACACTTTTAAATTCTCTATTTCTAGTTAAAGTGCAAGTTCTTGTGAGCGGCTTCTTTAGCATTAGTAATGGAATTAAGGATGGATGGATTAAGGATGTCTCCCTGACTTCACACAACCAGTTGCTAACACTCTGCAGTGAACCACTATAGATTAAAAAAAAAAAAAGTGAGTTGTCCTTGCTTCAGATCAGAGTTGATCAGACCTCCATGTATGGAGTTCTATGTCCACCTTTCAATGGCATTTTTGGAAACATTTAAAATATTGTACTCTTTATTTCCATTCTAATTTCACACCTTATTATCTCAGTATTCACCGAGAAAAAGGAAAATATAATACAATAAACAGATTGATACCTTATTTTCCCTTCGGGCTGATTTTACCACTGGAACTTCCACAATTTTAAACAGCTTTACTGCAAGCTCACATCAACCTTACATTAAAAAGATGTAAATGAAACACTTGCATTTCACTTTATCACCAGGTGCTCTGAGAACAGAGAAACACTTGTTAAGTGTGTTCCAGGAAACTGCTTTTTTTTTCCCACCCCTTTTTTTTGTCTATGTAAGACAGTTAGGACTTCTGGTGCATTACCTCTCTGCAGTGAGGTTCTGAATTCTAACACATGGACAAAGAAAAAAGTTTTAAAATTCAGACTAGCAGTGCAATATGGCCCAATGAAGCTGTAAGTCTCCTTCAGGTCAGCACTATGAACTCGCAGATCCCTGAGGGTGATCTTTTCAATGCACTACATATGTGATCTGATCTGCTTCTTTAAAGTTAACTCTTCCACTTCTTTAAAATTTAACCTTCAAATATGGTTTGGCTAGAGTAGGGGATTTTTTTTTGTCCCCTTATTGAAGATAAGCAGAGGTGGATATCATGATACAGTGTGCTCCCAAAATCAGAGGAGAAAATGGAGCAGGATTGTATTTATGTCCTTGATTGGTTTTTTTTCACTGAGCCTTTATAAAAAAACCCATCAATCATATTTTCAACATAAATATTGATTTCACCCAAATTCTTCTTCAATCTGTTTTGGATATATGTATTTGAGCATAAGTACAATAAAGCCAGGTTTGTAGGTGTAAAAATAAAAACCACACTCAGTCATTGGTAAAGGTGAACATAGATGAAAAATAAAGAGCACAATGAATAGGGCTGAATTTCTTCCAAAATCCATTCTAGACAACAGTAATACAGTTCAGCTTAAAATAGTCCACATAACATCTGCATGTCCTGCGTGTGGTATGCCTTACCTAGATCCTTCCAAGAGTTCAGCTAGCAGAAATATAACTACAATCACACATGATTAAAAAGTGTCCACCATTTTTTATTTTTAATTTTTACTCAAAGAAAAGAGAAGAAAAGAGAAAGAAGAGAAGAGAAGAGAAGAAAAGAAAAGAAAAGAAAAGAAAAGAAAAGAAAAGAAAAGAAAAGAAAAGAAAAGAAAAGAAAAGAAAAGAAAAGAAAAGAAAAGAAAAGAAAAGAAAAGAAAAGAAAAGAAAAGAAAAGAAAAGGAAAAAAAGAGCACAAACTTGACAGAGGAGCCTTGCTAAACTGGTAACAACAATCAGTGTTAGTTCAGGTTCTGCTTGCTTCAACCTTTGTACACGACAGCCTCCCAACAATCACATATATTGACTGGGGATATCAGGAAATTTAGAGTTCAAGCTTCTTCAGCACATTAGTCTTCAAAATCAAGTTTTCTGGATTGTAAAGTATCACTTCTAGGGTTTTTTTCCACAGAAAAGAGGGACTTATGGTGCATTTAATGCATGTTGCCTCTCTGGGTTTGCTTTGAGAGGGCTTTTCCTCAAAGAGTGCTGGGTCACTGCTGTTTGCCTTTTGCTCCCCTGGGGAAGCCACCAGTCATTTCCTCCCTGAGAGCTGTGGCAATCCCAGCTCCCTCCATCTTTCCATCAGGCAAAGTCAGGTTTCCAGGAATTCCCCAATCATGTTAATAATATGAATCCAATACAGGAATGTATTAGCATATGGAGACAACCACGCTTGTGATCCAATCAACGTATCTCTCTTAACCCTGTGTGTGCTGAGCTACCTAAAATCTCTTTCCATTGCCAAAACAAAATCTTCAGGTTGCAAAATTTTGGGTAAAAAGCCCCTCTCACCCTGTGGCAGGAAAATAATAGCTCAGACCACTGTCCTACACATCTTCCATCTTCTTCCTAATTTTTAGAACTTTTCTGCTGGTTAGTTGACTTTCTTAATGTGCTGCAGATGCCAAAAATTTCAAATTATGTTTACAGTTTCCCTGGTTTGGGGAAGAGAGATACATATTCTCCTACACAAATGTGAAATTTCTAGTTTACCTAGTTGAGCGTGCATGTACCATTAAGATCATCTCTGGAGGCTGTGTCTTAAGTCTACAACAGTCCAAACACAGGAAAAAAAAAGACAGAAAAAAGAAAAGAAAAAAAAAAAGGAAGCTGCCTGATTCTAATACACCTAATTAGCCATCGGCAGACTCTTAATTGCATACATTAGGATGATTCCATAGTGGAGATTAATTCTAAATATACCCAAGCAGCTGGTTAAGATGCCATGGATTACAGTGTGGACTGTACTTTTCCACTTAATTAGATATCAAAATTAAGCAGCAACAAGCATTTTGACATAACGGGGATCAAGCCGCCGCTTGGCATCCCAGAGCTGCACTAAAGTGACCGCTAAACAGAGCCGCACAGATGGAGAGATATTAAATGCCGCACTGGAAAGTAATTTCAAATAATAAAATATCAATATTTACATTTTAATTACCCCTACTGAGAGCCGCTCTGTCATTTTCACTATTGCCGACGCAGCAAGGGGTAGTGGAATGACATTGCGGCTCTGACTGCAATGACTATTTTGTTTCCATTAAAGAATGACAAGTGGTTTAGAGGCAGTGACACCCAGTGTGTGAACAAGAATGACAGCAGATCAGAAAATTCCTGTTAAGGGAATAAATGACTCAACAAGAGAATTTACTTTAAGCGGCCGGCTCCTCCTTGAAACACATAATCCTTTCTAAATTTCCTGCAGGAAGTTTATTATTAGAGGTGCCTTGGAGAGACCTTAGCTTCTCATCAAATATTTAGAGCGATAGGACCTTACGTGATGACTGGTCAATTTAAAAACAGTAAGATTCAATGCTCATCCTACCTAAGTGTTACACTCAGAGTTTGCATGAATCGAACAGTTTTGAGGGAGAGGGGAAGGCACATAGTGAAAAGGAGATTCCTTCCCCTAAAGACCTGAAAGCTTTGATGGTTCATGGGGAACACTAGGGTTACTTTTGCACTCTTCACCCGTTTTAGTGCCATTGGCACAGTGAGTACTCCACATCCGACCTGGGTCACAATTTGCTGGCCCCCAGGACTGCACCCAGCAGTCGATCACAACAGGTAATGTGCACACACACAGCTTCAGGCCTCTTGTTTCTCCCTGCCTATTCCCTGCACATATATAAACACTTTCTCTTTCAGTATGTACATCAGAAATCCGTGAGACACCTTTGCAGCACCTTAGGAATCTAATTATTTCTGATCAGGTCTGAGGTCAATTTCACGGAAAATATTATATTACATCTGACATGCTGCATTTACAAGATGAAAAGGAAGGAAGAAAAATATCAAAACAGTAAAGAAAAAAAAAATTTCCTTGGGGATGTCTGTCAAACTGCAGAGATCTTCAAAGAATTTCAATGGCCTCAGACATGAGAAAGTGGGTAAGAGTAAATCCTTGGTCAGTACACCCAATATGCAGCTAAGTGACCCTCCTCCTGAGTCACGGCATGCATTTATTTAATAATGTGCAGAGCTCAACTTCTATAAATGTGACAAATGGCTAGAACAGAACGCAGGGGAAAAAAGGCATGAAGATTTTTACAGAACAGAAAAGGAACAACTTTATGGCAGTAACTATTGCAGGAGTTTTAGATCCAGCTTTGACATTAAGAATTAGCAGTCAAGTACAAAAATTTTACTCTGACATTAGCTGCTTAAATAGTTATCTTCTTTTCCTTGTCTTTTTTCTTCACTCCTTTTTCTTTCCCCTTTTTTTTCTTTTCTTTAAGTACCCAGGAAGTACTTCTTAAGCATCCCTAATGCTTTTAGGACAAGACACTTCCCCATTTCTCAGCCACTAGCACCTTTTAATTTCTGAAAGAGCCACGGTTGAAAATCTTAATTAATTGTTCCATACTGCTTCAGGATCATTATGCAATGTAATAAAGGCCGTGTAATTATGAAATTTTACAGCCATTACCAAGGCTGATGGCTCGTATTTCATCCTCAGCTGGACCCAATGGCTTTTAGCCACTCAGCTCCCCTTTGATGAACTACAGACAGATCTATCAGGCCCAAACAATATCCAGGCAAGGTGGCTATAATAGCTACCTACAGATGAAGCCATAGATAAAGATAAACTATAAATCTACACACAAATGCAGGCACATTGCCTCAGGATGACAGAGGAGAGAGGATGAGACACTTGGGAAAGCGGGCAGCTTGCAGAAAGGCAACCTTCTCTCTCTGTCTCCCTTATTCAGTTCGGAATTTGTTTGGTTTCCTAAAGATGCAAAACCCCCTCCCACTTCCCCCCACAAAATTCCCTATTTCTTAAGGACTGTGAATTTTTATATGGAAGGCAAGGGGTCACTTTACCCATCTATTAAATTTGACAAAGGACACTTATGTGGACAAATCAAGTCATCCTCCAAACAAAGAATCCGAGTCAACAAGTTTGCAAATCATATTTTTAAAAGTGAATCCAGGTCACTTGCTTCTGAGACTGAAAAAAGCAACCATCCCTGATTTCTAAATGCATTATCATGAGCAGATGAACAGAGGTGAAGTTAGATGATAGGCTTTCACTGGAGGCAGCACCAGAGATGCAATTTCATGCAACATTGTCCGACATTATTTTATTTTCAGTCTGAAAATGAAAATACTTCTAAAATTCAGTACAAGTTAAAGAAACAAGGGGATTATATATGCTCTTGGTACCTGCAGCACCAGAATGCAGTTTATGTCCTAGTTATGGAGGTGACCTCCATCAATGCCCTCTTTAATTTAAGACAGGAGGCCTTCTGAGCATGCAGTGTTAGTCCCTCCAGAGTGAGACAAGGCTGACTAAATGATCTCTAGGTGAGAAAAAGAAATGGAGAGCTGCAGCTCCAGACCAATTCTGAAAGAGTCCAGGGAAGAGTGTGAAAACATTAGCTTGGAAACTGCATCTATTAGTATCCATTCCAGTAGCCCACGGTCAGTCGTGAAGCTGATCCCATGCTTGGGGGTGAGGCTAAAAGCATTTCAGAAGGCAAGAGAAGTTAAAATAAAAATATCAACAGTACTCTCTCATTTCTAATAGATCAACAGAATGGCTTGGCCCTTTCCAGAGAAAACATGGCAGATCTAGAGGAGGTTCAGAGAAAGTAAAGCAGTGCATAAGAAAATTCTTATGAAAAGAGACTCAGAAAGCAGGAATTGTTTTCCTCAAAATAGCGATGTATGAGAGAATGCAGTAGAAGCATATATAAATTAACGATATAAAAAGTAGTTTTAAAGCTTTTATTCTGTCTGTCTCAAAACACAGACCAAGCAACACTACAGTAAAATGCAAAAAATTCAGAATGGAAGACAAAGGGAAATTCTTCATTCACAGAGTAGCCGGACTAGAGAACTTCTTGCCAAAGGATGTCACTGAAGTCAAGAACTCAGAGATGGAGCTGATGCTCCCTGATACACGGACAGCCAAAATAGTTCCAGGTATTAATACTCCAAATCCAAATTAAGAGGATAAGGACATTTTTCTTCCTTATTTCATCTAATCTCTAATCTTAAGGAATTAAAAAAAGTTTTCCTGAGGCTTCTGCCTATGATGGGGTTCTTGTCCCCTCCCCTGAGGCTGATCACTGCTGAAGACAGCAGTGTGTGTTGATGACCTATAGCGTTCAGTTCCTAGTTTCCTAAAAACTGAAACCTCAGAATTTGGGCTGCCTTTCTATGAGGTGTTTGGAACCTATTCCCAACAAGTGGAGCTCAGAACAGAAGATGTGCCCCAGGCAAAGAATTTCAAAATCACAGCAACTGAGCTCTCACTCTACTGTTACTGTGGAAAGACGAAAATAATGGATATGGAAGATCCACGGTGTTATCACAGCCACAAAAGCAGGCAGGTGCATGCATTAGTGTGTGTTTGCATAAGCCTGTGTACGCACGCATTTGTACTGAGCAAACCCAGGGTTTCTGAAAGCTACCGAAATGAATAAAGATCACCTGCTCATTAACTTGTATTCTTTGCTTATTAAATATGTCCTTTCTTCTCATATAAAAAACTGTCTTTGCTGAAGGACAAAATAATAATGTAATCATCCAGGTCAGATCAAAGAAGTATATTCTGATACAGGGAACAGTCACAAAGGGTCACTGGTCAACAAAGCTGTACCTGAAGACAGGCAAGGGAATGCTCAATTCGGGTTCCTCCAGCATAATGCTGAGGATGCTTGATGTATGTTCTTTAAGGACCAGTATCTGCTTCTAACATGCTTTACTACAACTACATGTATGGTGGGTATTCACTGTGCATGGTGTGAACTGATCTGTTCCTTGCAGTGCATGTAGAAGCCTCATAAAAATTCTTAATGGGGAAAATAACCCAACCAAACCCAAATCAAAAGGTTTAAGCACAGACAGTACATCAGAACATCTACAAACAAGACCACACAAACGCCACCCAACTATAATTCCTGGACAGGACTTTAAATTTCCTTCTAATACTTTAAAAATGTACCAGAATTTGGTCAAGAGCTCTGATAAAACATGCACTAGAAAAATTGAGAAGAATGGATGTAGACAAAGAAACTGTTAGATCTTTTACCTTCTCTACTTTCCATCCAGTGGACTCATTTAGTGAAATTAGCATCAACCTCACAGTTAAGCTCTGTGGCCTTATGTCTTTTTATCCTCCCCATCACTCATATTAGTAGCATAAAAAGCAGCTATGAATGTTCGCAGCAGGAGCATTTTTTAGAGCAAAAACTTCAAGTAGGAAGTAAATGCAAAGACACCATTTGTATTTCTATCAGAGGCAGTAATACCAGTTTGCTACATTGATCTAATAAAAATAATGATGAAAATGTGAGAAAACGCATAAATACCACCTTACAATTTTTATTTTACAAATGAAACACATGAAGTTTTAACCTCTGTGGTAAATGTCTAGTCTGTCAGACAATGCTGATCAGTATTCCATAATTTAAGATTACTGTAACATTTTAAGAAAGTACAGCGAAGAATTTTGTGTGTGTCAGAAAGTTAATTTGGAGTTTAGTGCAAATTACCTTGAGAGAGAACTAGCTGAGACATAGTTAGAGTTTATTTTTGCCAAATATGAATTACTGCAAAGGAAAAGGTAATTAGCTTTACATATGTTGTCAAAGGCTTTCTTTTCAGTATTTGTTTTAAAACATTTTCCTTCTTCAGGTGATTTTTGGGTTTTGGGTTTTTTTTGCACGTATCTTACATATGGGTAGAAAGTGTTTTTAAGAAACCTGCTTTAGAGAACACATAAATGAGAGGTTTTGCTAAGTCTCAAAAAACCCTCAACTGCAGTAAGACCACATTCAGACACAGAAAAAGATATTAGCATGAGGACAGACCAAAAAGGAAAGGGAAATGGGGGCATAATTGTATGTTTCCTCTTGCAGTATTCACCAAACGGGGCACGAATCGTAGCTGCTATAATGCATCCCATGCTTTACACTGATTTTCTACACTTGGTATTCCCTAGCTGAATTGTTTCTGAAGTCTATGGTGATTTTTTTCCACAGCAAATCAGCAGTTTTTCAAGAGGTCTCTGTGCAACCCAGGAGTATGACATTTACTAATGTGTTGAGATTCAGGGATTCTACTTTGTAGAAGCCAACACTAATAAGAAAGATATGGTTCAGTGTCCTGGGTATTCTTCCCAGTTTTATTAATTAGATGGAAAACTTCTCCCTCTGGAATACTGCAAGGTATTTATTAACACTTCAGCCCACAAACTAGAGTAAATTTACAGTAGTGAAGGTAATTGTTACATACACCGGCTCTTGTTATCAACTTGGCAGGGATAAGCAAAAAAACCCCAGAGGTTTAGATTATGATCTTTTTCATGATATTTTAATTGTGCTTCTTAATCTGCTAAATTAAAAACTATAGTACAATCTTATTCAGATCACTGACAAAAAAGATCATATCAATTTGCAACAAAATGTATGAATGCTCCTATCTCTTTTAATTATACAAAGAATTTAACAGTCATATTCAATATGGCCAGAGTGATTTCTTTTGCAGTTGTCCCATCTTATCCCTCAGCACCTTCTTGTTTTATTTCAAGTCTCCCACCTTCTAATGCACAGACACCCTTCCCTAGATGATATTTAATATCACCACCTTCCTTCTCTCCCTTCATGTTCAGCATGAAGGGAGATACTCCTGCAACTGTGTCTCAGCACACCGATGACTGATAATGACCAGGCAGGCACTCAACAGTATCTCGGTTAGTTCTGTGTTTTACAGAGAAGCGTTAGGTCTGCCCACAGATACTTCATGTATCCACGTTTTCCTCACTGTTGCTTTCAGCCTTCCTCCTTTTCTTTGCATTCTTCTGCTATCAAACCCTCTTAATTCCTTCTGGGCACCATACATCAATTTATAGTGCCACCAGCAATGCCCTCTCCTTAATTGGTGCACACTAATTTACCTACACTTTCTCTTACTATGCAGCTCTCAGTGCTCTTGAAAGCTTAGAGTTGGGCTTAATTTTGCAATCCTTACCCTTTTTCTGCATTCTTGCACCCACCAAGTGTTGCTTGGGCTCCACCGTCAGGTATTCGGGCACATTTGTCAGTAATTCTAGAGATTACACAGAAAGCAGTTGTGCTTTGTGAGGATGTGCCATTAGAGAGGTCTAAACCAAAACTTTCATCTGCTAATACTGATCATTTTTCTTTGGCTTTCTTATTGTCCCAGACATCTGCTTTCAAATGTCTGGTTTTTGTTGATCCTTCTTTATGGTCAACCAACACTCACTATGGCTTCCCTTATAGATGTTAAGTGCCCTACCAGTGGTCTGAGAAGGAA
>VZTN01010158.1:1375-14184 GCA_013400515.1 Erpornis zantholeuca
TGTGCATAAAAAAAACCGTTAGTGAAGACAGGATTTGAATTGTGATCTTTGGTTGAGAAGGTTGGCCGCAGGTTAGAACTTGGGCAGGAGTTATGGGAGTGGGAATTGCAGGCATTTTGATGACTCAGATGCTCCATTTGCCTCCTGAGTATGTAAGTGGAGCCACAGTTCAATTACAAATGACATTGTATGAGGCATTAGCTTTCCAATGGGAGAGAAAATTGATGTCTTGACAAACAGCTTTTATCAGCAGCCAGGTTTTGAGCCTAAGCTTTCAGTACAGTTATACATTAGCTAGATATTTGTTTGTACAGCAGTTTTTTGTGCACCAGCTATGTGCTGGTAAACTTCATGACAAAAAAATCGACAGTTTTGATAATGGTTTCAGTATTTGTTCTACCTTTTCCAGTAAACGGCTGTCTAATATCTAATCTGGTTCTTATATTTAGAACCTGTCCAAAATGCTGCTAAGAATTTTGTCTGGGAAAAGTGTGTTTTGCTATGATGGTGTTTGCACCCTCTTTGATGGTGGAATGTCCTTTCAGGCAGCTGTGGTGTTTCATTCCTGAGGTGTTTTTTTTCATAGGTGCAATGAGTGGTGTGCCTAGGGACACTTAAGCTTGAAAGGCATTATGTAAAAATGTAAGATCATTATGACTGCAGAATCAATATATCTCATACCATTTGCTTAGTAGTCTGGCAGTTGCTGAGTACTTAGTTTGCGTGATGCAGGAAACAAAATTCCATGGGTAAAATAATCAAACCTGTCACTTGTATGTGGGTGGATAAAACCCATTGACAAAGTAATTTACTTAGGCATTGCAGAGAGCCATTGGCCTCCCCCAGATCCCCCACCCTGCAGATCTCATGTGAGCTGCTCCACCAGCATTTTCTCCCTTCACTCAAGCTGCTGCTTCTTCCTGCTCTTGTTATTTGCGCCTGCATTTTGAGAACATGCCAATGACCTTAGTTAGCAGAGGTTTGACTATAGTCATGAAATGTCGTTTGCTGACAACACAGAGAAAACAACTTTGCTTTATCTACTAGGCCTTAAGTTGATTAGCATGGATTTCCAGCCAAGGGCCTCGCAAGTACAGTTTGTCAGGCAGAAATGGAGAAGAAAAGTAATCGGATTAAACTGTACATAAATTGTGAAGGCTCTCTGTGTAATGGAAATATGACTGTACTAAATGTGATTGCTGCTGCCATTGCGGCTCAAGCACAGTTCCCGCAAGCTATGTGGACAGGGTATTTTTCTCCCTAATCAGTGTGCCACCCAAATCAGGCTGAATGTTTAGCCCTCCTTGCCCTACAGTGTTGGCTCTGCAAGTCAGTTGAAGGTCTGTCTAGCACATGGAGAAAGCTTACTGCAACCCATTTAGCAACAGCTATGCTAAAAAATACCAGCAGTCCCTAACTGCTGTTCTGGATAATGGGCTCTCAAATATCAGAATGACACTTATAACCATCACAAATCCACAGAAGAGTTCTAAAAGTGATCAAAGTCTTTTTTCTTCTGCAAGTGTATCCTCCTCACCTGCCAAAGTAGGACCAGAATACAAAATTAAAAGTATTTGTCCCAATAGCTGTGTTTGCTGAGGGGTGGTGGGGAGATGTGAAGCAAGTGCATATCATGCTCTGTGGTGCAGAGGCAGTATTTAAATGCCAATGTTCAGGAGTGTTTCAGGGCTGAAATACTGTTCCAGCAGTGTTTCAGGGTTTCAATTCATGCATCCATCCAGCAATTGGTCCTTCCTGTTGTTTCTCCAGGCAGTAGACACTGGTACAGGTGAAACAGCTGCAAGGATGGGGGCAAAAATCGATTTGCTTTTGAGCCTGTTTGTCAGAGCATGTGATACCAATCAGCAGCCCTGCTTCCTGTCCCCTCCTCATCCTGTTACTACAGAGACTAAAGCTGCTCCCTCCTCTACTACTTTCCCATTCTGCCCTTCTGTTGCTGTTAAATTGTCAGGTATAGAGCGAAACCCAAATAAAACAGCAGGACATAGTTACAGTTTGGGTTTTGTTGTCGTTTGGAAGCACTTCTTTGCTCAGTCTGCAAATGGCCATGCAACAGAACAGTCCTATNTGAAGCTTTTGTTGGTAGTGCCCATCAGCAGAAGCTCAAGGCAGAAGCAGTTCTTCATCTACGGTGTTACCTACTTGTTCTAGAACAACTCAGGATTTCCTGTAGTAGTGCTCAGCATTAAAACCCATCTTTTTACAGAATTCACTTTTCTTTTACATGGTCACTATGCTAACTGGGAGAAAGGTAAATTATCTCCAGGTCCTATGCTGTTACATCTAGGCTAATTTCTGGTATTGCAGGCTAAGCTCAGTAATTTAGAGACAAATCCTGTTCCAGCCAAACGTAAACACTTTCTGCCAGAGCCTTTAACAGCTTTATTTTCTCTTCTCTCTTTCCTTGATGGAATGATGAAGTGCATCCTCATGAAGCCTTTTCTTTCTTGAGTTTGACACATCCATAAACAAGCTTCTTGGCAAGAAATACCTTGTTCTAGGGCAGAAATGTGTTCTCAGCAGCCTTGTGGCCTGGTGCTGACACCTTGATGATTGTGCCAGAGGCCAGTTTTATAAGACAAGATCTAGCTGAATACCCCAAAATCAGATGTGTGACATGGTCTCTGAGGGAAGACCTTAAAACAGTCTCTTCCTTGCTGGTTTGTTCTGCTCCGTTGGGGCAGGGCAGGGAGCACTGTACATGACTTGATGAGTTTGTAACTTAGTAGGCACATATCAGGTTATGCATGAATGCAGGTACAATGCATTAGAGGTGGCAGGAAGGAGGTAGTAATAATTCCATCTTGCCTTAGCAGAGCGATGATGGTAGAACTGATCTTTTCTTCTGCTAAGTTCTTTCATTTTGTGAAAAATGGCCAAGCTGGAAAGACTGAAACTTCTCCCTCTCTCTAGGCCTTGCTACAAATGCTTTGATCATTGAGGTCCTCTTGTGGTCTCTCCTTTTATTTCCAGCTGCTGATACCTTTTCTGTCAATGTAGGGTTGTATTTTATTCATATATTTAGAAAATCATTTATAAATCATTAAAATACTTGGCTAGGAAGGATCCATCAGTGGTAGGCAAGGACCGTGGCAGGCAAAACACTTTGTAACTAGACTGACTGTTCAGACCTCAGCTGCAACATCATTTGGCACAAAATTATGATCCCTGATGGCCGTGCAGGGTAGTGTGAATTGTGTTGGTCTAGACATGTTTCAGTATCTCCCTCACAAAAGAGTGACTTTCCATCTGGCAACACGACAAAGGAGCTTTATATTTACCATGCCTGATGACTTCTAAACTGAGAGTCATGTAGTGAGTGATGGTACTAATTGTGAAGTTGCCATGGGGAGAGGAAATGAGTAGTAATCAGCAGGACTGGCAAACAGCTCTTTAAATGTTAACAAAAAGTACATTTTGCACAGAGCTGTGGTCCTGCCTCTCTGGAGTGGAATCTGCAGGTATTTCTAGTAGAACATAAAAAATGCATCCTATTGCAATAACTTCCTTGTGTCTATTGAGACAGAGCAATGTTTGTTTCAGTCTTAGGTCCTTACCCCTGTCTGAAGACCGCAACCATGTTTTGTGCCAAACTTCTTTTCAGAGAGCAAATATTTCAATAGAAAGCTGGGCCAAGGCATGGCAGAGACTATTTCCTGACACAGCGTCAGTGACAGAGAAATCAAGCCACCTTCCTTTTTCTTAAATTTCTGTAAACTTCATGTGCTGGCATCCTAGCTTGGCACATTTTCAAGGGCTAACCTTACTTTCATGATAGCAGGAATCAGCAAAAGCATCATTGAAATTCAGAGCATCTTCAGGCCTATTCTGAGCATCAGTAATGCTGTTTCAGAAATGGAAATAGAAATGGCTAAAACACATCATACTATAATGCTGCAGATTTGAAATTACTCTTTAGACTTAGTATTACTGATTTGTAAAAGCCTCTTCTTCTTCGACCAAGGTACAGGGTGAACATGCAGTGGGTAAAAGAGGGGCAGGGAAACAGGGGTTTGTGTTCTGGACCTACTGATGCATCCTCAGCTGCTATCAATAAGTGTTGCATATTTCTGCTCTCCAGTTATCACATCAATTAAATGAGGAGACAAGCTAACTGAGGCAGTTGAAAGCCAGACACTAATATGGATTGCAGTCATTGCAAGTTTCAGAGACATCTCTTTCTTGTGACTGAAATATCCTGCTGTGGTTTTCCCTTAGCTGCCTGGGGGCTTCAGGAGGCATGGGCTGTCTCTGGAAATCCCTCTGGAGAGTCCCCTGAGAGAAGCCTTCTCACAAGAAGAGAAGTGACTCATTATGATATCGGAGACAGATTCCTTAGCAGCACCTCAAATAGCTATTTTTACCATATGCCTCACAGACAACCATAATTTGTCTTTTTCCCTGTTTTTGGCATGGAGTGAGTAGTTCCTCTTGCCACCATGTGGTTATCTGAACTGCTGAGCTGCTGTGCACTTGGATATAATCGTCACAGGGAGCTCCAAATAGCTCTGGGTCTGGAGAGCTTCCAGGCTGGGCTGGCAAAGCTGGGTGGGAGGTTTGAGCAGTGAGTATGGTAGGCATGCTGCTGCCTCCTCCAGGGTTGTTCTCCCTTTTTGCTGCCAGTATGTTGCTTCCAGGACCACACCTGGCCTGTCTCCCCACTGCAGGTGGTGTAACATATGCCTGTGGTACTGTCTGGTTTTTGAGATCTGTTCTGAGCATCTTGACAATCAGCAAAAAAAAAGCAGAACAGTATTTTACACCAGCGAAGTGTTTTTTAAAGCACCCTCTGTCACCTCTGCAATCCGGAGAGGCCTCCGGTGCACAGGTAGCTGGCAGCATGGGTGGTGCTTCAGCAGGTGAGCCAGGAAGGCATGACATTCAAAGAGGGTGGCTCTCTTGGCATTTGTGTAGTGTTGCTTTCTTGCCTCTTTAAAACATCTATTATATTCTGGTTATTTTCCTTAGCAGGCCAAGCCAGACCAGTGAGGCAAGCATGCATTCGAATTAGCTTGGGGATTCTGCATGCCAGCCTGACTTAAGATGTTAGCTTAAACTGCTGATGAAAAGAGAATTTATCTGCATTCCTTTTAAATGTCCAGCTGTTATCTCCAGAGAGGAGAGGAGTCAAATACCTAGGAAAAAAAACCATGTGTCACCCTGTTCAACTGGAAAAGTCAGAGGGGAGTGAGGGATGGTGCCAGGCTCACTACAGCAGGAGGATATCAAGGGAGGGAGTAGGAGTGGAGTGTGGGATGGAAAGTGTGTGCCTTCCCTTCCAAGCAGAGGCCTCTCAGATAGCTATGGACCGTACAGGCGATGCCTTCTCTCCCTCCCCTTCCCCACCCCCAGTGGCCTGGGGCTGGCCTGCCGGCATGGATAACTCTGCCAGGGATCATTGGGCCTCTGTACCCCTGGGCTAGCTGCTCCTGGGTGCAGCTGTGTCAGGGCTTTGAGCCTGCAGAGCTCAGGGGCAGGTGGTCTGCTGAACGTGGTGGTCCCACTCCTCAGGGGGAGCCAGGATTTGAAGGGATCTGCCTGTAGTAGATCTCTTCTGATGGGTAAGAGGATATGCCCTAGAGATGGCAAGACTCCTCTGCTTGGCTGTGGGAAAGTTTCTCACCTCTTCATTTGGAGAGAGCTCATTGTTCCTCTTTTGCTTCAGATTTGGCAAGAGCTGTGGTGCTCTTGACCCCAGGGCAGAGGGGTGGTAGCTGGTACTTTCACAAGAAGGGAGTTAGCTGGGTGCACTCCATGCCAGGGGCAGAAAAAACAACTTTCTGAGTGCCAAAGAGCAGCTTCCTGTTTGCATCACCGGGGAATTTTCAGTGAAATCAGCAAGAGCAGGAAAATCTGGGAAGACTTCTAGAAGCACATGAAACACGAACATGTCTGGAAAAGCCCAGACTGAAGGGAAAATATAAAGGTGCTCATGACCTTGCTTACATTACTGTGTGCCAAGCATGGTGTCAGTGTGTGGAGGCCAAATTGACAGAAACACAGTTTCCTTTACAGCCCTGGCAGAATTCCCCACTCTCTGAGCTGGTAACATTGAAACCAGAGAACACCAGCTAGCTCTTTCCTATTCAGCCATCCTGAAACAAAAAGCCCTTGAAAATCACTATGCAACTGCCCACTGAGTGTTTTGATTGTGAAAATACCAAACAAAAGCCTTTATTACCAGCATATTAGACATTTCACTGAAAATAGTGTTTTTAGCAGATGTTGTAGGCTGTAGGCCTTTGAATATACTCATTCTGAGCTTTTCCCTGGAAAGGGAGCTGTCAGGGGTTTCCCCAGCTGACTTCTCAGCAGCAGAGAGCCCTTGTGCTGGAAGTGAGCCATGCCCTCAGATCACAGGCTCGTTCCCTCTTCTGGGAATACTTGCACATTTTCTCTGTGCACATGAAGTATTGTGGCTGTGTTTTCTGCAGCTCCAGCTTGCAGCGGCCGCTTGGAGGAAGAACTGTTGGGATAGAAAGCTCTGCTGACTTCTGCAGTCCAACAGACTTGTGAGTCAAGGGCTCACAGAAATTGTGTTCTCCAAAAAATCCTTGCTTCTCCTTTCCTCTTCCCATCAAAATACACAGATAAGTGCTTTCTTGGGATACACAGAGCTCCATATTACAGCCCTGGGGCACAATAGCAGTGTGAGTTTGGTGTGTGTGCTTCTGTGGGAGTTTGGACCTCAGACTCTGTAATACTGTCTGGCAGCAGCATCAGTGCCTACATCAGTAGAATGTTTCATATGTCTGTCACATCAAGTGCAGTTCCATCCTTGGTTTGCAACTTTGATGTGTTCTCATTGTGGACACATGCTTCTTATGCAATATTGAAAATATTCTGCCAATATTAAGTCTGTAGTGGCTGATTTTTCACATCCTGCAGTCAGGGAAGTACTGTCGTTCTGGAAATCCCCTTAGGATAACAGCTCAGAATTCAGTATCACTCCTGTTCACTGCCTAACTAAGCAATCAGTTTTGAAAAGAAACAAGTAAGGACAACTCTTTCCAACCAAACTGAGGTTATCAGTGCTAGAAACTGAGGGAAGCAGGAGGAGTCAGCATTGCAAGGCATGGGGTTCTTACCACCCCGTGAGATACAGCTCTGAGCTCTCTCATCTGCTACTCAAATAGAAGATGCATCACCCTGGGGAAGACCTTATTTGTTTTTAATGTGTGATAGTTGTTAACCAAGTGCATCTTCATTTTCTAGAGTAAACCAAGGTGTTTGCTCTGCCTTTACTGTTGCTGCTGTATCTGACTGCTCAAGTGTGACTTGAGGTTCTTGAGGTAAGGATATTTAGATAGGCAGTTTTAAAATTAGGAGCAGGTGTAAGAGTAGATCCCTATGGGTTGTTTTTTCAGATTTTTGGGACATTTCAGCACATGAAATCAAACCACCAGTTGGTCTCCATGAGATTAAGGTATTATCTAGTGCTGTTTCACTGACTTCAAGACATCATGAAAAGCCAAAAGAAATACATGTATTTTACTGGTGCCAATGTATATTTGAGTCATCTAGATTTGACATTACCCACTGTTTCCTATTTGGCTAGAAGGCTCAGAATTGGCATCTCAAAAGATGTTTAAGTAGCTTAAAACAGAGTGCTTACCACTCTGCCAGCTCTGTGTCTGCAAGACAAGCAGCAAGACAAGGATGTTGTAGACCAAATGTAAGGAAATACAGCTCAGGTTTAACAGGGCTGATTGAAAGGTGTGAGTGAGAACCAGACAAAAGGTGATATCATTGTTTTATCAGGTAACAGTCACCATAGCAACCAAACTTCACCATGCATGAAAAGTTCCTCAAAGTCTTTCCACTGTGTTTTGTTCCACACAGCTTTTGTTCCAGCAGGTGTGTGAAGGACTTCTGCTGCAGTGAACTGTGGCTCTAGAGGGCACTTTCCTGTGAGACTGTGTGCAGTGTTTTCACAGTTACACCTTTTCTTTCACATGATGTTAAGTCAGCCTCACGTGGTTTTGAGATTTCTCTGCCCATCCAAACACTGCATGTTTATTCCACTGGACTTGCTGTTCACACTAGGTTATCGTGCTGGGAATGATGCTACTGAGCTTTCCCCAGAGCCTCTGGCTTTGGCAGCCTTTGGAGCAGAGAAGCACCAAATTTACCCTATTCTGTTCTGTCACATCAGTAGTGCCATGCCACAAATGCATTAGGTCTGGCCTCTGCCACGTCTCATCTTTTCTTATGTTCTGGGTCTTTTTCTTCCTGTTTTCTTTGCAGAACACTGATTTTGGCTGTAGACTGTGCTGAGCCTTTCTGACTGCTGAGATAGGATATAAAAATTAAGGTTTACATTTGGGGTGGATGGCAGTGAGCTTCTAACTGTGAGGGAGAAGGATTGCATTAGTTGAAAGCAGAGAGCGTGTTCCTTCAATGAAAGGACGTACAAAGAATACTGATGATCCTTCATCAACAAGGCCCCTCTTATGTCCTTTTTAGTCTGCCTGGTAAACCAGCGCCTGAGTGTTTTGGGTTAGACTGCTAACTTGGAATATTTCCCCGGCTGACTTTGTGAAAGCCCTTCTGTTGGTGCTGGAGCTGGGCACTGTCCTTCTCTCCGGTGATAAAAGGCTGCCATATCCAGGCCTTCCTGGGAACTGCAGGCTGCTGAGCTGGGATTTCAGGGGGATCCCTGTGGTCTCTGCAGAGCTGGAGAAGCTTTCACAAGCTTCAGGGTATTCATTCCCGTTTGGCTTATATGGGAGCTGGCAGTTGTCTCATTACTAGGATGAAAACAGGTGTACTCATGTAGCAGCACCACAACAAAGCAGGAGGGACAGCTGGATCACCGAAAGTGGTTCTAGGCAGCAAAGCACCAACTACCATGTAAACACACAAAGTTCTGAAGTGTAAGGTTTGATGCTGCAAAATCTGTGTCCCAGCTGAGCCCAGCTCCATGTCATTCTTCAAACACCTTTCTTTTTTCTCCCAGCCCCCGGTTCTGAATATTACTTTTTTTTTTTTCCTGGGCTATCTATGCTGAGAGTTTGGGTCACAGAAAAGAGCTCCTGTAACAGTGCCATGTGTGTGTAGGAGTGGGCTGAGCAGGCAGCCGGCCTCAGCCATCAGCTCTGCCACAGGGAGCTCCACAGGAAGAAACACCTGCTTCATGCCTCATGCTTACAGGGAAAATGCTTTTTAAACCCAGCTAAATCCCCAAGCTGTAATGCTTGCTCCTGCCCAGAATTTCTGTCTTGTTCACTTTTTCTTTCCCTCATAGACATACTTGTACTTTGAAAATATTATAAGGTACCTTATTTCCATGTGTATCTTTGTGCTTATTTCTTAGTTCAATTCAATGCATTCAAGACCATAATCTACCAGAGAAGTTTGTTTATTTTTTGTCTACTCTATGTCTGATCTTGAATTCTAAAATGGTGAATGTTACAAATATCAATCTTTGGAAAAGTTTAATGTAAGAACAACCTCCTGTATTATCCTAGTAGTAGTATGGAAAATATTTTCAGCATGTCAACCCAGCACAGAACAACTATTGATGCACTTCCAAGCTGAAAGGTTATTTCTGTTTTTGAAAATAGTTTTCTACCTCCTTTTCTCCTGATCCAGGGAGAAGAAGCTGAAAGCAAGAGTGCAGGAGTTAGTGAGTGCTTTGGAGAGACTCACAAAGAGCAGTGAAATAAGACATCAGCAGTCTGCAGAATTTGTTAATGACCTTAAAAGGGCAAACAGGTAAAGGATCTACCTCCAGATGGATGCACCATTGATTTTTTTTTGCACTGTTCTTGCAAAGCACTGTAATAGTCCTCGTAGCTTAATGAGAAGTTTCTGGATCCTCACGTTCCATCCACATGTTGACACTCTAGGGTTATAGTTCGAGATGGGGGTGGCAGAAATCTCCCATGCAGACTACTGGCAATTATATAGTTAAGAACAGAAAGCAGGGAAATAGGTTAATCTTAATGGAGCTACTACTAGTGACTGTACAATTAAAAGAGCAAACAAAAGAAAATATTTATGAATCTGTTCCTTTGTTTGAATCTGCTCCCTTTTCTTTGGCTCCAGCCTCTTCATTAATAAACTGTATTGGATAATCACACTGAAATTCTGTTGCTCACTCGAGGCATTTTACTTGAATTGTGTTTGGATGGCCTAGGACTGCAGGTGGCCTAGGACTGCAGGCCTAGACTAGTGGACTGCAGCTGTCCTTCCTGCAAGGAGCCTGTCAATCACATTGTAGTTTTCCTTAAAGTATATTTGAAAGTCTTTGTGGTGAGAAGCAGCACCCTTCTCAAGCTTTCTGACTCAGTCAAGGTGGAGGCACAGAAGCTACTCAGCAACTAGCAAATTAGCACAAGATGCCATCCTCCAAATGTAAATCTTATTTTTTTAAAGTAAAAAATGCAAAATCAGTCCTGGTTTTTCTATGCATGGCCATTTTTCTATTCTGGCCATGCAATGTTTTTATAAATTANACTGGTAAATTTTGGGAAGGTGATCAGCATCCAACCCTTGGAGTTCTCAGAAGGTGGGCCTTTGGGATAGATTTTTTGTAGCACTTGCTCTGAACAACTCTATTTTAATTACCTGATATGCCTTGTGTTTTTTACAGCAACTTGGTAGCAGCTTATGAAAAAGCAAAGAAAAAGCATCAAAATAAGCTGAAGAAACTGGAATCACAAATGATGGCCATGGTGGAGAGACATGAAACCCAAGTAAGAATGCTCAAACAAAGAATAGCTTTACTGGAAGAAGAGAACTCCAGACCACACACCAATGAAACTTCACTTTAAATGCATCTCTTTAAAGGATGCTTAGTGCCATTACAACTTTCTTTCCTTCTTTTGGAGGCTGACTTTTAGTTAGCTTCAAATACTAAAAGCTCTGATTGTCAAATGTGACAAAACTTAAAAGCACCTGCTCTGGGAGCCCAGAGGGGTGTCATGGGGATAAAAAAAGTGTTAACCTTAAGGACTGTTTCATAATGTAAAATGGCAGTGCCTGAATCATGGTATAATTGTGTACATTGTCTGTGTTGTTATGTCTGTATTAATACAGCTTCTTGTCCATTCTTTTGATGTCTCGTGGGTGACAGAATAATTCATGTTAAGAGGTTTTCATTTGGGTAGTTTGGAGGTCATATGAGAGTTTTCCCAATCCTGGAGCTCCCTCTGCCCACAAGTCCATACTGTAGCCTCAAGACTTGCTGTTGTGGTTACACCACCAAACAGGCAGCTGCAGAGTGGGGAGATGACAGGCTGGCTGGCTTTTTTTTGCACCCTGCTTGCAGTTGTGCTGCTCACAGTGCAGATCAGGTAGGAAAACTCCTGTTGATTTGGGAAAAAACCAAGAAAGCATCATTGCATCTCTGAAAATTATGATAAAGGTGTATTTCTTAGAGTATGTAAGAAGGCCAAAGGCTGTGTGTTTCACCATGACACACAGACAGCTTGTGCCAAGAATGCGTAAGAAATTACAGGAGACCTCCTGGTATTTATATTGCATGGTGTTTGCAACTACTTTGTAAAAACAGTTGGTTTTTCTTGCTATATACACTATATCCAAGGTTTTCTTTAAGAAGCCATTTTTGTCACGTGTATTGTGCTTATTACAGCTTACTGTGATAAAGAGGTAGAATGTCTTCTTTTTATACTTTTTTTTGACCAAAAAAGGTACTTATAAGGAATGTACCTGTTTAATATTGAATACATAGGCACAAAACTATAAATGTGTAGATGTATGGATATACAGCCACAAACAGAATGTGAATGGTGAAGTCTTACAGCTTCTTAGTTTAGTTTTTGTTACTGCTAACATTCTCTTGTTGAAATCACGTATTACTGTATTATCAAACTGACTGAAGTGCAAATTTTGGCTTGTTAGATTAATGAACATTAAGCAAATTATGGGGATCAGGTTGATTTCTGTAGCGGTCAAAATACAGGAGTCTCCCATAGCACCTGTTATATTCAGAATTTGCTTATTTTTGACAGAGTATGTAAAACAGCTTTATGTGTGTTTTAAAAAGCCAAGCTAGAGTCCCTTCACTCTGTTAGCCTACTGCTGTGTTATGCCTCTGCTTTGCTTTTTCCAGGCTGCTTTCCAGCGAATATGATTTCAGGAGATGTTTATCCTTTTTGCTTTCCATGTTGACTTGCACCTCAAGTTTTGTACTAGCATATTTAGAGTTATGATAACTTCTCTCATTTATTCCTCCCATTACTAGTACTAAGGAAATACTTCTAGAGGACTTTTTTTGCCTACTGTTGGGTTAGGTCAGGCAGACAACATAGTTGTGAGTATTTGTGTTCAGACTATGGCATTATTGTTAAGTCTTGGTTATGTCTGGAACTGTAGCAGTTGGTTTCCCATCTCACTATTGTAGCTGCTGTTGTCTCCTATCCTTAGTCATTCCTACTTCTCTGGAGTCTGATACATCATCCACAAAGCCATTGCAACAGCAAATTAAAACAAGGCTGATTTCAAAGTTTTTAGGTAGTGATGGTTCTGGTTTTGATCAGTTCTCTTTCTCAAAATAATTGCACTTCTTAATTTATAATGTGAATAGAAATTTCTGCAAATTAGTCTCTTAAATGAGGAGGCACACTGATTTCTTCTGTCTTTATGATTCTACTTAGCACCTCTCTAGGATGTTTCCCTTTTTTGGCCCAATTTTCTCACCCCCAGGTGAGAAAAGGTGGCTGAGCACACTTGTTCTGAAGAAACAGAAAGAAAAGTGCCACATGTGCTGTGGCAGAAATGCAGTTACACTTTTGCCTTCTGGCATGTGCAACACCGGTGTG
>VZTN01010181.1:684-33325 GCA_013400515.1 Erpornis zantholeuca
TTCCTTCTTCTGCTTGAGACATTTGTAAGAGAACTAATTAAATTAAAATATTAAGCATGAACTCCTACCAGAAAAAAACCCCACAACTATTCAGGATCTAGGAACAGCTACAGAAGGAGGATTGTGATCATTCACCCACTGCCTTACTCAAAGAACCCACAGTTTCAAAGCACAACAGAGGACTAATGCTGCGCAGAGCAGAAAGGTAGCATAGCTACAACTGCGATTGTATTTAGCTTAACCTAGAGCTCCTGCTTTGGGCGTTCCTTAGAAAAAAATATATGTGGGATTAGAACTTTATGTACTCAAAGAAACACGTTCTCAGACTGAGAGCACTCTTAAGGAGAAACATCAAAGAGGGAAGGAAAATTTTAAAATGGGTTATCTCAGATAGGTAGGTCAGTCCTTAATCATCAGATAGCAGCATCTCTTGTTTGTGCAAAGAGGAGCATTAAACAGTTGCTCTGCATCTGCCTTTTATCTGGTCATTGAGCTATTCCTTATTCAGGGACATTCAGAAATCAGAAGAATTACTGGTAAGAGAAGATTATGTTCAAGTTTTAAATAAACAGTTTTATCTGTATGTACATCAACTTGACATAGCAAAAGCAGCTTTTAATGTAGGTACTGACAAAGACACTGTTTTCTTCTGCACAAATGCTAACTTTATGAAAGAGTTAGGTAGGCAGATACACAGCTACATTAAATACGCAGAGAAGAA
Organism: Erpornis zantholeuca; assembly: GCA_013400515.1. NCBI lineage: Eukaryota > Metazoa > Chordata > Aves > Passeriformes > Timaliidae > Erpornis > Erpornis zantholeuca. The sequence goes on from VZTN01010181.1 coordinate 1,406, forward strand.
GGGACACTCAGCTAGCAGTTCACCTAGATGGATTAACATATTTTCTGGCTTCCCCTCCCCATAACTGATGTACAACAGCCTTGATCTAAACTGACAGCAAATGCAAGTTCTAAATGATTTTTAAAATAGAATTTTTGCTAAGATATGCAATTAGACTAAGAAAGGATATGTCAAATAGAAAGCTGACCTAGGGCAATTTTATTAGTTTTAAATTTTACATTTGCTGACATATAGACAGAATGAATATGTATATATATGATATGCACACAATATAATTTATCACTGAATGAGTAAACACACACAATCAACATTTTATTCCATATAGCGATGTAAGTATTAGAGAGTCCAATATAGTCAGTCATGCATTGAAAATGGAAACCAGATTTGCATTTCTGTGGATGTTTAAAATAGATTAAAAAGTTATGCTTCTTGCTAGGCAAAACAACATTCTATACCAAAAGAAAAAAAAAAGTGGTTTCTTTCATACTCAGCATAAGAAACCAAAAACTTTTAAAGATGATATATACAGGATATGCAGTTTCATTACTCAGAGACTCCTTGATTTTATAAGGTGGTGCTTTGCAGGAGCCTATTTGTCAACAGTAGATTAGTCTCTCAGCAAATTTCTTTAAGTTGCTCCAATATAAGCTATAAACCAAATAACTTCTGTATATGAAGCATTAGCCTCACATTGTGATTCTCTAAGTATTTAGGAACACTAAGAAAGTTTCTACAGAAAAGGGCCTCTTATGAAAACTGAGGAAAGAGAAATTCTATGGACAAAGAACTAAGAAATCTATTTTTTTTTCTGCCAGTGTCACTAGCATAAAATTTGCCTTCAATGAGTAAAATCAATATACCAAATTAAAATCTATGTCAACTAAGAATGCAATTTTTTTCCTTAATGTAGTTATTAATATTCCTGATACTCAGTCTATTTATTGTAATTATTTTGTTTGTACCTAACATAACATGCACCCTGGATTATTTCCTCAAAGTTATTTGATGAAAGAAAACCTAAATCATGCAGTACAGCACTTACAAATATCTTCCATTTTAATTTTGAGCATTTTCATTAAAGGCCAAGACTATCTCATTTCAGCCAGTAGTAAAAACCTCAAGATTGCACGATAGGAATTTTCTCAGTGTATTATATTGAAGGCAGTAAAGATGCTAAGTGAGTGCTCATTCTCAGCTACATTACAAAATGAAACAATTCCTTTTATTCTGAACAAATCCTTGAAGACTGGGAGAATTTTCCCTCCCCTGCAGGCTTTAATCCTTCTCTACTGAAATGCTAGCTTTTTGCCTATTCACCTTTTTGAGGTCTCTTTCCCTGATGAATGACTAAAAATAAATTAAGTTCGTAAGATTTTATACTTTGTGAAAAACCAAACCATAATAATCTTGTCAAAAAGAGCTTCCTTCATCTTTCATGTCTTCTGCTGCACACTTGCAAGTCACAAAGAGCAGGAGAGCACACCGATCTGTGAAACCACAGCTTGCCTTCTATCAAAGCAGGCTATATGTGGGAATGATGAGGCCTTAATGCTAGGGCCTGATCCACAAACAACTCCATAGCATCGATTTTCAAATTCAGAAGGCTTAGGTTTATTATTTCATTTCATTTCATGCAGGCATATCAAGCAAAGTGCAGAAATTCAGAAGCAAAAAGCAAGAAAGCTTTTTCTCTCTCTGGCAAGCAGCTGCTCTGAGAGATTGTCTCCCTGTGTCTATGAACAGCACAGTGTCCCACAATATATGAAAACAAAGATAAAGCTTTTTCATTGGCCAAGGAAAATACCTTATCAAAACATCTTTCTCATATTTACATTCTTTGCAAAAGTTCTCCTAGGAACCTGCAAATGTTCCTTTTAGAAATGGAGAAGTGTTACAACTCAAGACACTTAAGAAGAAATTGCTGTTTTCAACCCTGTTGCTGGATCTCTCTAAGATCCACTAAAAAGTCAGCCCACAGCTATACATTTTAAAAATGCCATGACTGGATTGCAGTTTCTGAGAACAGATGTAAAGTTGCCAGAGAGGGCAGGAATAAAATAATATACATGCTGAGGTTTTTTTGGCCTTACAGTGAAGAACATCAATGAAACCAGAAGTCTGTATTCTGTATTCTTCCAAAAAATTATTATTATAACAGAGTGCTGTTGATGCTGAAAACTAAACCTAGTTAATTAAACCTGGGAAAATTAAATCTGGTTAAAGACAGACTCTTTAATAATTTTAAATCACTATGCTTACACTTGCATTAGCATCTCAAATGGACAGCTATAGGAAGGAAAACTGAAAAAGCACAGTATTACACACTCAGACTTACACATCTTAGGAATACTGATCCTAATCAATGGATTTAGCAGCAACACTACACAGGACAACAGTAGCTGGAAAACACAACACCTTACAAAAGAAGTGTAAGGTATGCAATTTATCCTTCATAGAGTTACTTAGCACACATATAATACTGAAAACTGGTAGAAAAAAATAATTGAATGCTTCCAACCTACCTTTCCATTAGTTGGGACAGTCTTGGTCAAATTGGTATGGGCCTTGATAATGACCAAAATCACATAAGTCGTCCAGCCCACAAAACCCACTGCAATACTTAGACCCAGGAATAATCTATCATACGTATGGTAGTAAGACAAGCCTTCCAAAGCAAGGTTAATCAGGATTTTGCACAGGGATACCTGGAGGCAGACAAAACATTTAAGCAGCATATTAGAAGAGTGTCAGCTCCCCATTCCACAAATCAAGCTGACAGCAACTAGAGCTCAGGTAGCTCCATCACTCTTGTCACACATGTCCTCTCCATGCTCAGGTATAGTGTTTTGGCCAGCACCAACTGCTGGAGTACACACTGCTTGGGACCCCTGCTGGATATCAAGTCAACCATCCTCCCTGGCCATGACAGTGGCTAGACAGTGAAAGCCACACAGATAGCACACCTTGAACACCACATACTACCAAGCATGCGCCTTGGTTTTCCCATAAGCATTTGACTGTATATATTCCAGTGTAAGTTGCCCCCTTAAAAAACAGTCATGTGCTTCTGAAGGCACATTTATGTAGGAGGAGGATTATGGAGGCAGCTGAAACATGGTCACTCTCTACAGCCTCAAGTATTCCCTGCCTGGGGTTTGATGTCCTCCACATCAGTAGTACCTGATACCGCAAGCACCACTGGTGAATTCAGAGACTAAACTGGAGTCCCAGGTTCATTCACAAAGCAGCTGCTTGTAGCTCTCAGGATGTAAATCGTTTGGAAACAAGAAGGGTTGTACCCAGTCTAATCATAGGTCCCCTCACCCAATACCTCCACTGATAAAGACCATGGGTTTTCCCACTGTGAGTGTCATTTGGGTGTTCTGACCCCGGTAATCTACCCAAAGACAGGAGCTCATCTGTGTGATTTGGAAGAGTACAAGATGAAGCTGAATGTACACCACAGAGCTTTTTTGTATGTGCATGTATCCAGTTGGGATTAGGCAACAAGAAACACAGAAAAAGGTACAGAAATTACTGAAGAGATCACAAGCCTGCCAGTGGGCAAACCCGGCCCAAATGACATCTATTCTGTACAATTATGAATGAGTATTTGCAATACAAACAGCTGCAGGGTTCAGGCAAAGAATCACGCACACCCCAGCTTCTGGGAATGGAACAACCTTTCTGCATTGCATTAGAGGATGCTGAGGATAACCAGGGCACAGGCTCAAGTCTGATGTGTGAGGGATCAAGAGTGGTCTTGAACCCTTGGAGCACGCCAACAAACAAGGAGTAAAATTTACATATAACCAACAACACAAAATTGAAGGTTCTACTCCTGAAATGTGTAAAATGCCTCCTACAAGTAAATGTGACAGCCAAGTAGAAGTATTAAGAAAACAAAAAGAAAACCCTCTCCCACAGCAAAATAGATCCATTTATTTAAGCAGAACTATTTCCAATTTACAAGAAAGCAAGTAAAAAGGCATAAATATAAAACAGATTTAGCTGTCCTGTGCATAAAATAGTAATTTATTACTCTAAGAATCATATTAGGAAAGAACTGAACTCTAACACATAATGGAATCCTTCCATGCATCTGGCGGGTTAAATATAATCTTATATATTCAATATTTACATGTACTTTTTAACACAGAACTCAATGACCAAACTAAATCTGTTAAAATTAAAGACTTCTTGGTATAATGTAGCTCTACAAAGTCTTTCTGTGAACATCAGAATGCAAGCACTGGTGAACTGCACCCATTGAGTACCCTGTCACACAGTGAGTGGTAGCAAGTCTTAGGAATGTAATACTAGAACTGAGAAGCATGATTCTATGTATAGTTCCCAGTCTGACACACTGGAACGTGAAAGTGAAACCAAGAACAGCTGGTTCAGGTAAAAACAAAAAAAAAAGCAGGATCTATGATGGAGCAAGATACCACACTTTTTTTTCATGCAACTAGGAGTCTAAGAAGTGTGAACATGAACTACATTCCTCAGTTTCTCTCTCAATTTACCCTTTTCTACTGTGGAAAATAAAAACATACACTGTGTGTCATTATATTATGGAATGGTAACAAACAATTTAAGAAGTATGAGAAAAAAGTACAGCAAGTCAGTATTATTGATAAGAACAGGTATCAAAAGGCAAAATTTTGGAGACTACAGTGGGGTTTTGAGTTAATGAGAGGTGCATCATAAGGAAGGAACAAAGTTTTGTTTCTCAGTTCATTTCAATTTAAAGAAAACAAAATATTTACATACAGCAAAAGCAGACTTACCGCTTCATCGTACTTCTGCTGCTGAATATACAGTCTTATTTTTTTTAACAAGTTGATCTGTTCAGAATCAGAAAGTGGTCTGTACAACAATATAAAGAGATATTAACATTTCTTCTTTTCATGAGCAGAAAAAATTAACTTTGCAATTAAAAGAATTACTCTGTAATGAAACCCAGATATTCTGAACTTTGTTAGAAGCAATTAGGTAATTGAGACTAATCTATTCCTCTGCATTCATCTTCACACATGTCAACACAGCTGCTTTTTAACTTATCTCAAAATCTTTGCATTAACAGACATTTCTTTTATGTAGCTGATTCCATCTAATTCTGCTGAAAATTATCCCCCTTGTGCATTATTATTGACCGTTACTCTGGACAAGAAGCATGGCACATACAAAAATTAAGCAACTTAACCGATTTGAACATGGCTGTAAGCAGTTTATAAGACAGCATTGTATGATTTGCTTAGGTTCCACGCTAACAGCAGATGATGCCTAACAATCTTCTCTTTGGAAAGTATGACCTTGTCTCCTGTTACATAAGGAGCTATTAGCTGAGTCCCCAGAGCAGGAGATAACACAATTACCTGGCTACACTGAGGTCAGTGATAAAAATCTCTTTGATTTTAATGAATTTGATCATCAAGCTAAACAATTGCCACCATTCTTCCCTTACAGAACACAGTAACAAGGACAAACACGCCAGTCAACCAAACTCCATCAAATGAAGGGAGAGGGAGCTGTTTCTCCTGTACCATTTTCTTTCCCTGTTTAGGGACAGCAGCAGGCCTGAGAATCCCAGACTTACCCTGCATAAGTTATAAGCCACAACACAATCACTGTTGCTCTAGGTACCACAGGCAAACCACCATGGGTCACAGCTTTCTGCAGCCAGTGAATGCATACAGCAGTGTTTTCTTCACACCTTCCACAGCACAGCAGTGGCACAGTACCAGCTCTCAGCATCCACAGCATAAGGTGGCCCAGTTGCATGCCTCTCTCCCTCACACCTGCTCCTTTACATGCCTCACACACGACCACCAACCTCATGTTTCAGGCAGTGCCAAATCAGGTCACTCGCACTATTTAAATCAGCAGCAGTTGCCTGTGTGGTCACTCAGCTGAACCACGGGTGCAGGTCTTGATTTTATACAGCTGCTGCATGGAAATGCTCATTCTTGCAGCTCCCGAACAGGTATGAATCACTTCCACCTACAACCCAGTCAATAGGCTGATACAGCAATTGATACATCAGCAATACATACATACCATCCTTTGAGCCATGAAATATATTCCAAGTATTCTGTGCTTGAACAACCTGAATTTTTATTAGTAGTTACATCCTGGTATATTTTGATGCTACTTCATTAAGTTCAGAGCATAGCAGTATTGTGTGGGAATCTTCCAAAACACTGAATAATTGGAACAGCAATTAATCTTACTTTTGAGGAGAGTAAGTAACTGTATTAAGAAAATGTTAGTCTCTTTTCAATCTAGAAAAGAATTGAAGGATGATATCTATGAAATAAGTAGGAAGAAAGAGGTCCCATGGAAAAGGAAAAAAGGGGAAAAAGATGACCACAAGGTCATGGAAAGAGTTTGATCACCTTAATTTTGAGGGGAAAACAGAGGACTTTAGAAACCAGACTTGAAAAATAGCGAAGTGAATGCTGGTTGTTTTCTTCACCTTTATGACATGTCCCTGTGGAAGCCAACCTTATATCTCCACAGGCTGAGGAATACATTTAGAAACAATTCTTAAAGGAGGCAAACCAGACCCAAGCACTGCCTCAGGGAAATCTATGGCCCTCAGATTTTGTGAAGTTGTTTGGTAGAGGAAAGGGAGCAAAGCACCCACTCAAGGTGGGAGTTCCACCATGTGTGGAGATCAATAGGAGAAAAAGATAGCTTTTAGGTAAGGATTAAAAAAATTCTGGAATAAATATTCAGAAGCTTTATTTAGGACTTAAACACACTCAAGATGTTCCTAATGTTCCCTGTCGCAGTTTTGCATATACTGTTTCACATGAATTCTATCCATGTCATATTCAATGCAAATTTCTTTCAAGCCAAAATTATATTTTACTTCATATCTTTAGTCATTTAGCTATAACCCACTTATTACCTTTTTATTCTCAATGAATCATTATATTATTAATGAATAATAGTCTTCACCTATTCTTTCTTAGAGGACAGCACCTAGGATCTCTGTACATGGATGGTGTAACAGAATAAATAGGGTTTTCAAACAGCAAAAATTTTGAGTAAGTCAAACACTGAAAGCAATTATTTTGTCAAATGAGGTTACCCTTGACAGGTGCATTGTTAATTTTCAATAGTTAACATTATAATACACATTTTACCTTACTTCCATATATATAATTTTCAAGAGGTTGAATTTACAATTGCCTAACAATTGTTTTTGTAAAATTTATTAATTTTACCAGAAACTAAGGACTATTCATACAAAACTAAGAAAATGAAAGGACTCATCATTATTTTAAGATATTTTTTATCTCTGTATTAAACACAAAAGCAAAGAAGTGATTAAAAAAATTTTGTATTTTATACCAGTCTAAAAAGGTTACCAAATACTCTGGTAATCCCTCAATTAAAGAATCAAAGTAGTTCACCCTAAGCAGTTTATCATCCACTGAGAACACTGATTCACTTCCTGAAGCTGACAAAATAGAGATTTAAAAGAAACCTAGATGTAGCAGAAAGCGTAGAGACAAAGATGAGCCATGAACAGATGTGGAAAGTTGCCTATGAAAAAAACCCCATGAACTTTAGAAATGGTGGTTCTATAAAATCTACAAGACTTACCCAAAAACAAAACTAGACAGAAAATTTAAATCTGAGAAGTTAAAGCTTGAGCTGTTCTTAGCATCACTTGATTTTAACTTAAACTACTTTAAGGTCTCCAGTAGAAAACAGTGTTCAGAAATAATAAACTGTTCAGTTATTTCCCCGTGTTTTACTATACAGCATCCCAGTGGCACTAGTAAATGTCAATGTATTCTCAAGGTCACTTAATACACACATCCATGCAACTAATGTTAATAGTAATGAAGTGAATTTACTGGTCATTATTAGAAAGATTCTGAACTCTAGAAGGAAAACCACAATGTATGTGTATATGCTCTTGCCAGCTATCTATCATCAAATCCAATTCTAACAAATTCAAGATGAATAGTCTTGACTAGTAAAATCCGAGGCCTTTTTCCATAACACAAAAATACCTGTCCTATTAAGAGACACACAGAGAATTCAGTCAATAGGCTCAACTCTGTCCTCCTTTCCTTAAAAATGTTGCAAAACACCTGCACTGAAAAGTGTAGTACTCAGCAGTTTAACTCAAAAGAAAAAAACAAGAACTCTATGGTCATGTAGATATAAACACACACATTCACAATACCATTAGGATTCTAAAGACTTAAGATTACATTCTTCACAGAAAATTATGGCAGTTCTGGAAGAATAACTTTATTTTTCATTATGGCTATTGGACATTAACTTCCTGGTTCCAGACAGAAATCACAGCTTCATCCATGAATAAACATAATTAATTATGAAACAAGATGATTTGGCTAATCATGCAAGTGCTTGTAAACTCTCCCTTCTGAGATGTTAGCTACCCTTGTCATAGGTATACCTGACAAAATTAATCTTTCCAGCACATCATTCATGCTTCATATAAGCTAAGCTATTTGACAGCAATTCACAACAAGACTGTGATGAAGTACATTCACCATAGCAATGTCAAAGGGATTTCTCTTCGGCCAGTAAGTCTTGTTTATCATCACACCACAGAAATTACTATCCCCAACGGCATAGGTAGCATGCTGCAGTCAAACCATGAAATAAAAAATCTCAGAACAGAAGGAGATGCCTTGCAAATACATCTGTACCCATCACTGCTAGTTTGTTCATTTTGTTATGCCTGGTTATTTGGGTAAAGATTTATGGTAATTTTATTGCACAGTGAATTTTTCAGAATTCTACTATAAAGTAACCCCTTTGTATCTGTGTTAGTTGAACACTTAAAATGCTGCAGATTTAAAAATGAAAGTCAAGGAAGCATCACAGACCTGTAGATGAAATGTACAAAGAGAAAGACTGAGACCTTTGCCCAGCTCATTGGTAGATGAAAACAAATTTATTTCAGCTGCTTCACTATACACACATCCCATGTACCTGACTATGTCAGCTCCTGCACATCTACACCCTTCTATCACTGCCTTTGCACTCTCCCCATCAGAAAAAAAGAAAATACTGTGCATCCTACAACTCTTTGAGAGTGGCAAGATTTGCAAAAGACTGATCACATTTCTATGACCCTTATCCAGCAGCAAGATGGACACACATACCTTAACCCTTGTGACAACCCCATGATGGAGCAAGCATTTCAACAAAGCCTGATAGGATTTTGTATAGGTGACCTTCTTCAGAACACCATATAAAGCAGAGCTTCTCACTTGCTCTGCTATGAAATTCCTTACTTCAGAACTGTTAGCAGTAGAAGAGCCAGCAGACTGACACTGTCCAAACAACTCCAGCAACCTCTTCTGCCAAAATACTGAGTAATTTCAGGTTCTTATCCTCTTCTCCAGAAAGAAGATCCCTGGTACCTTAGTAACTTGCAACCTGAAATAAATGGCCCACGATCAAGTTGTCCATCTCTATGGGCACCATCCACCCTGCAGAGCATCCAGGGTCTCTGCCATCCAGACACTGCTGGGGACAAGGGCCGTGCCTCTCTGCTCTCTCCCCATGGGAAAAAATTGCCAGCAACAGAATCAGCTGAGAATGTTCAAACTCTGTTGCCACACATCCCTCTGTGAGAGTGCCATACTAGAGAGAAGAGATAGCTTCCACTCCAGTGGAAGCATGTGGCTTCCACTTCCAGTTCAGCAAGCAGCTGAAATAGTACTTACAGGATCCACTATTACTGCTTGGATCCACAAAGCAATATTCTGATCCACTGCTGGCAAAATATCCTCTTGAAAGTGTGGATGTAAGACTGGCCTGATGTTTTTGCAGAACTGCTATTCAAAAGCAACTGAGCCAGTGCAGCAATAGGCTTCAAAAATGCAGTCTGAGAGCTGCCTTCAAACATTCCTGGTGCACAACAGAGATGGCACCTGAGAAAGCACCAGGTGGGTAACGGGAGAGCAGAGGCACAGATCTTGCATTCAACACTATTAATGTAGCAGAAACATGATTGCACACTTATTTCTGCTCTACGTCAAGTTTGCTCCAGTCAGCAACCCATGAGTGCAGAGCCTTAATACTGATGGACAGTGCAATCACAAACGAACCCAACTTTGTCATTCTTCTGGTTCATTTCAAAGTACTGTGCACAGTCTTGCAGGAAATGCATCTGAGAAAACCTTCCCACTTCATTAATAGCAGAGAACAGTCAGAAAGGCAATGAAGGGCAAGGGATGCTAAGTCTTGAGTTCATTCAACAAAATGTGGGAAAATTGATCAAATAAATATTTCAAAAATCAAAGTCTGGAACCATGATATTTACTTTCTATTGAACTTGCTACGCAATACGGAGTATATGATGTTACCCAGGGCAATGATCAGGAAAAAGAAAGCTGTTACAGTTCTATGGACCTCATCAAATTACTTATTTACATGACTTTTAATGGCCAGAAGCCAATTTTTTCCCATTTTCAAAATGTGTTCAATTCCAGTTCTTTAGATGTGCCTTTTCAGATGTAAGAACTATTTTACAGTATTTGCCAAAGACACACTGAAAGCACATACTATGAGATACAGAGACAATCCTTTACATACGTTTTAGTTTTGATCAAAGAGTGAAGCTTCAAAGTTTAAACAATTTGGTGGGTAACTCAGTGATCCTTAATCTGTTTAGATGGCCTTAATTTTACTTGTTTACTAAAATATTTTCAGGTAAGCTGCTGAAAGAGGCAAGTCCTAAAAACATTTATTTTCATAATTAGAAGATACATGTTGATTACAGATTTTAAAAATTACAGCCATAGTTTTAGTATGCTGAAGTTGTGCTTTTTAAAAGAAAATGTGCTCTACATTAACGTGCACTAAAGGGTTTATTATAGCTTCATAAAGCCCGGGACCCACAATATTCTCTCTCCCAACTTAATCTAATCTTTTTGCTCCTGTTGTTCCACTGCCAGGAGTTTCAGTTTTTGAGGGTCTAAATTTCACATGGGTTTTTGTATTTCTGGATTTTCTGACTACTGTGTTAAGCTTTTAGTCAGGTAGTCTAGTTGTAGGGTTGTAGTCAGCTATCTTTGCAACTCAGTTTTCCTTTTTCTTTTAAAAACATTAAAAAGCACTGCTGGCACTCCAAAATAAAGAAAAGGATTAAGAAAGTCAATAAGAGGCTCCTTTAAATTCTGAGGGTTTTGTTCTTTAAAGCATAAGAAGGACACACACACACACTTCCATAGGCCAAAGGTAGCAAAAAGTATATTTACTGACACATTGCAAGAGCCTGTCGGTACATCTATGCTTTTGTATTCATCAGATTCACAAACGTGCAGAGGAGGACAGCAGAACATCAGTGAACCCGCAGGAAATGGTCTGACTGCTAATGCTCTAACCCTGGACTGTCAAGTCTCAGGAATTAAAATAGCCTTTAATATTCACAAATCAGAATCCCTCATGTAGCATATTCAACAGCAAAGTGCCTTAGGATATTTATGTAAATCCTTTAGATAACAAAGATGAGAGAAAAAGGAGCTGACAACTGAACTGCCAGCTGCCAATTCACTGAACAGAGAAGCAATTAAGGTAACCGGGCTGCATACAACATATTTTGCATGTAAACTAATACAGCAAGGGCTTCAGAGAACCAGAGGCCAGAAGGGAGGAGGCTGCACTCCAAAATTGTCCCTCTGGCCCCCTTAGAGCAGAAGTGAGAAGTTGGATGCAGGGACCTTCCAGGAGTAGGGGGTCTGATCAGAAAGCCATAGCAGGACATGATGCTGCAGCCTTGGAAAAGGAAACTGCTTTTCAGGGAAGGTGGAAGATCCTTGAAAGAAAAGAAAGGTACCATTTTTAAAGTCTCTTCTATTTTAGTACTACACTAAGGAGGGATATGTGCCTACTCTAAATAACAACACTGCCAATGCTGCAAGTGAGCCCTCACCTCTGCAAGATACATGATGATTTATGTCAATGACTTAATTGACATAAATCAATTTACACGATTTATGCAAGTCATGTACATAATTAATTGACATAATCAATTTACAACATGATAACTTGTGACAATGAGCTGGATCTAGGTATCTGCAGTGCTGTGGCTATGTAGTGTTTTACCACAGCTCCTCTTCTGCTCCACAATCCTACATGCTAATCCTAAACCCTAGTGACCATTTTTCAACCAGCTGCATCCAGAGCAGGCAGTTTGTGATGTGCTGGGCAAGAACCTACTAGCAGGGCCCCATGGCCACCAAAACACAATGGGAGAGCACCTGTACTGGTCCTGACCAGGAGGTCAGATCTTGTACATCAAGAAGCCAATGATCTGCACAGCAGTTACCCTCAGTAGGCCCAGGCCTGTGGTACCCAAATACCTTGGCCACGGGACAAACACGGTCAGGTGTTGGAACAGAGGAGCCTGCGGGCAATTCCCACTCTGTTACAGGGATTACACTGCCTGCCTGTCCTCGTGTATGTAAGAGATGCAAGAAGTTCTCATGTGAACCTCCATACTTCTGACAGTAGAAATTATCACCAGAGTTGATTTCTTGATAGAAAATCATATAGCAGCTTGAATGATAAAAACAAGGGAACTCCTTCACAGCCAGAGTCAGTGTGTCAACGTCAGAAAATGGATCTAATGCTCCATGAACACAGGGTACCCAGCATCTGATGGGATATATGCCCTGATTTTCAGCCTTCTGAATGACTGCATTTTTGCAACGGAGTCTCTCATGCTTTTAATGTAAGCAAACCAATGTTTTTCTAACTGTTTCTTTTGTTTTGCATTCTTCCTCTAAGGAGGAGAAAAATTGATGGACTGCTAATTTGACCAGTGTGGTTGGAGAGGAGGCAACCTCATTCTCCAATCCACAAGCATTGTGAAAAATCTATAAATATGAAATCAAAAAATTAAACTGCCTCTTTTTCCTACATGAAACGGGTTGTCTCCATGTTGTTCATTTTGTACTCTATAGCAACAGACATACAATTTACTTGCTATCTGTATTCTTCTGTTTCTTTTATATTATTGAAACAGCTATTTTATTAAGCTCTTTGTTATTGGGCCTTTATTACTCAGATGCAGAAAGAGCCCTGTACTCTGCCCCTTACCTCACACCCTGGAGCAGAGCATTCTCTGTCCATTCCCTCCGATCACCTGCTGTACATCCTCCCTCACCCTCATTGCACGAAGCCTCACAAGTTCCAAGACAAGTCCAAAAGGATTTATAATACAAGGAAATAGAGAAATATACATTAATCTTGTGATATTTTATCTTATACACTAGCCTTTTAGCTCCTTCTAAAGACTTACCTACTTCCTACTTGATCATAAATCCAATTACATCCAGTCCTCCTGCGCAGAAGCCGCTGCCAGTTAGCTTTTCATGTACAAACTAAAGGCTCCAGAGTGCACTTCTAAAACTCAAGACCAGCAGGATGTCTGCCTTCTAAGAGGACTGCTTCCCCCCTGAGCAGCAGAGTGCTTCAGACATGGCTTATTCAGTGAGAGAGAAGCTGACATTTTTGCCAAAGAACATGCATTGATTCCTCCCTGAAGAGATAATACCTATACTATTTAATCGGAAGGCCTTTTTGTAAAACTAATACAAAGCCATTATTTTCATTTGAGCACTTTCTCTCTACAGCACTGCAGTTCTATTTTTTGATGTACATACATGGGTTTGTAAAGCCAAGGGTGGAGGGGAGAGGGCTGCCAGTCTGCCTCCCAACACTAGCAGGCTCAAGGTGCCCACCGTGGCCTGCTTGTACCAGCAGTCCCAGCAGCAGCCTTATGCCTAGATTCACATCTGATAACACAATGGGGACAAAGTGGAGAAAGGAAAAGGCTGGCTGCCCTTCCAGAGTTCACTTGGAATTGATAGAAGCTGCTGTCCTTCATTCTTGACCATAGGATAAAGGGGCTGAAATCTCTTTGCAGATAAATCAGTGCTTCTGCTAAATAAGGGGTCCTCTGAAGACACAAAGTGTCCCAACAAGCGTGCAGGGAAAATAATCAGTATTAGACTATTCTTCCTGACTGCAATATTTTCACCCTTTCCTCTTGGCATTCAATCCTTAATGTTTGCTCTTGCAAGTATTTTCACATGTATCACAAATATATCACATATTACCAGTTATTTCAATAAACGTCATTTATTTAAACAAAATAAGAATAGTATGTTTCAAAGGATGTACTGACATCTTAAGGAACCCTGCCTTGCTCAGTGGTGGAAAAGAAATCACTTGCTTCACTTTGATCCAAATGTCAATTTTGTGGGAATATCTATTATTTAAGTTTTGAAAGGCCATCAGACAGAGGGAACAATGTAGTGCTGTATCTCCAGTCATCAGAGAAAGGAAGAAAAGAGAGGTATTTGTGCACATGGCAGTTTTTTGAAGTTTCTGTAATCTTCAAAGACTCTACATTCTATTTCCTTTTCTATCACTGACAAAATACATAAATGTGCAATTATGTGGAAAGACTCAGTCTCTGCGTGATTGATATTTCCTTGCACCAAATCCATACAAATGTTTAAGGGAGTTATATCTCATTTCATACTAGAAGGTAGAGCAAAGGAAGAGTTACATTTTCATATGGTGAGAAGGACATTTTTATTTAACAGCTGTACACTCAGTGCAGATTAAAAATGCAGTGACTGTCTATATGCAAGTTATAACTTGATTATGCACACAAAAATAATTATTTGGGATGATTAATATGTAGTATTCAGACAATTAGGTTACTTTGAAAATGCAGCATAAGGTGGTATGAGATTTTTCATGTATGAGAAGATAGCTCAAGTATCTTATTTAAAGTCAAGTTTCTATTTGCTGCTAAGAAAATCCCAACCATTATTGATACAAACTTCAAGACATTCAATAAAAAAGCATAGCTAGTGGTAAGCAAGCACTGATTATACTTCGGCTGTTCATCTCTTGCATTTTTTTTTCTGTATTGTGGTTCTTAAACTACTGCTCCTGCCATCTTACTGTGAGGCACCACAACCTGAACAGCACAGCCATTCCTGGAAGCACTGTGTACTCCAAGCCTATGTAAAAGGACTCCTGTCCATTTGTGTAATTTAATATCTTAAATCTCTTGTACCAGTTGTGACAATCAAACTGCATTAATTGGTTACATGGCTTTTAGGGGAGCACTGATGCACCATCTACTCACCGCACTACACTGTCCTTCTGATACTTCTTGTAAGATTACTTCCGCAGCCCAGAGATGCCAACTTTGGGAATGATTTTGCAACAGTAGCATCTGGCCCCTTGGCACACTGCTCTTTGAGCTGTGCCAGCTTGGCAGTTGCCCTAAGGTACATCAAACGGTCAGAAAGCAAAGGTAGTTCACTATGCTGGACATCAGTTTTCCTCTGTCAGCAGTCTTCAGATTTGTCCTCTCACTTCCTCCAAAGCATCTGGTATCTTGGCACCTGCTTTTCTTACACATAAAGGTCAAAGTGTTGTGCTTTTCTTCTCAGAATTCCTCTGATTTTGCTAAGCAAATGCGTTTTGAAAATGTGTCTTTTGCAGTTGAGAAGAAAAGGTACGGAGAGAAAGGAAGTGGGAAGGAAACAAAATTCAGATAGTAACTTCCTTCATATATCCAACTGGAACTGCAGGTAAGTATTCAATATCAGCAAGGGATACTGTTCTGCTCTTGCACATTCACTCCCCTTGGAGCAGGCTGTGCACCTTGCCTTGCAGAATCAGACACTTGGAGCTGAGTTTCTGAAATGTATTCTCAACAGTTTCACAGGTACCCTCAAGATACATTTTTACCCAGATTTGTTCCTTGATGAAGGCAGTTTGATAAAGCAAAAATGGCACGACAGGCTGCCAGACACATCCTTATTAATAGATAGAGCTATCCAAACTCTAACCTGCCTCAAGACTGGTCAAGTAGACACTATTGAAGTTTCTACCACATAACACAATGATCAGCTCTATCCTCCTCCTCATCATTATACACCTGACAGATGGATTTCAGAGAGAGATGCAATTTAGATCCAAGTCAGAAAGGGCACATATCTACTGGCCTCCTTCATTTCCTGTCCACTGTGCCAGCCACACTTCTGCTAGGGATGAGATTCCCTATGGAAACCAGAAGCTTTATATCAATTCAATATTCTTCCTCTGTTGCCAGCAGTCTAAAGGTATGCTTATTTTATCCATATATATAGATGTGAACTAGCTTAATGCTTTTGGTGCAATATATTCAACATACAACTCAAACACTCATTTTTGAGTCATTGCAGCTGAAGGTCATGAACAGTTATCTACTCACTCAGTAACAAAACACCTGAAAATCAAACCAGAAAACAGCATTTCCCCCTCAGAATATTAAAACAAACCTTTTAATGCTATTTCTGACTGAAAACTTAAGTTCAGGGTTTTGTTAAGTTTCAATTTCTACAGAACACATTGTTAGTGAATATATCCTCCCCTCTCCCCTCCCCGCCAACTACATATTCATTAGTAATTGCATCAACATATCTAAAACCAGAATGTCTCAATCTGAAATTCTAGACTCATATTTCTTCTGGAGCTCATATTTACATTTCTATTATACAGACTTTATTCAACCACATCTTTAATTTATGTAATTTAAGAAATTCAGTTCTTAGACATATCTTCGTTCATTTTCAGGTCATCAAGTTGCTAAAATAACAAAAAATCTGTAATAGTCACAAACAAAATATTTAAAATTTTCTACATAACTTCACGATCCCAAAGCACTTCAGACATGGATCACACTTCACTAACCTCCAATATGCTATGAAGGAAAAAAGCATTATGTGCTGGAGCACACACTTTCTGAGCTTCATATTACATATTTCAGGCACCAGAAGGATTAAAAAAGGGTATAACTCCTTTGTACAACTGAAAATGAACAGAGATGGAAGAAGTTTGTGTCTGAATGAAAGGACAGTAGTGCAGAAACACAGCACAGAACTGTGCTCAGCTGCAGCACCAGGTAAGGCCAACCATAGGTTAATACAGATCAGAGGTCAAACCCGACATTAAACCTGGGCTGATAAATCCCAATAGCATACAGCTATGCAGAAACACAACCTCCACAAAATTACCAATTACTCTGAAATGTAGCACAGCATACCAAGACTTCTCTTGCTCCAGACAGGAGGCAGGTATCCCCACCTTTGCATTTTTAACTTCTCCTGAAAAGGCAACCATACCCTTCTACACGATTTTATCTACCACCAAAAAAGCAAAGACAGCAGAAGGGGATACATGCCTTTCCCTCTCTCATTCAGATTCAAGCATAATTCAAGACGTGGTTTGCCTTATACTAATGCATTAGATCATGCACCTGCAGCTGAAGTTTAGGCTTGTGTTCACTGCACACACATTCAGCCATCTGCATGTGGATGGGATGGATCTATACACAGGCCATGACTAAAACTACCTCAGATCTTCCTTCGGTTCCTGCAACTTGGAGCACTAGGAAGTTACTCATCTTCTTACAAGTAAGTTTGTGCTCAACCACTTCATCCCAACTACTAGTAACAGGTTGGACAAGACGCTTCGGTAGCTTCCCAGACATAAGCCAAGTTTTGGAAGTCAAGGAGAGCTGTGAAGACTAATCAGAATCTGGCCAAACTACCCCTACCCTAGCACACCATGGGTGAGCATTTGCATTAATGTGTGACCATCTGTGGCATGAGTCTTTTCCTGCTTTCGTAGAATGAATGAACAACATCATCTTGAAGCAACAAAGAAAGTCTTCATGCCCACGACGTGTGAGCACAGGAACCTCCTGTAAGGCAATTCATTGTGCTGGTGGTTTCCCTGCCTTCCCCACCCCCACTGACTGCTCCTCGAGGCTGACGGATTCCTTGCCACAAGAGACCCTTGGCAAGTGATTAATAGCATGCCAAATGTAGAATCTTAGCTAACTAACACAAAGGTTTGTTTGTGCATATATAATCCTTTAGACACAAACCATTGACCATGTCTGGGACTAAGTCTGGACCTAGCTGCACCTAAACCCCCTCAGAGAAGGAGGTTAGAATGTAAGTGGGACTTTTCTGAACCTCACAAGTCAACAGGAGGGTCTCCATGACAGCTTTTTCTGACCCATCCTCTATGCAGTAAATAATCAAGTGTACCTTGCCACTGAATCTTGTTCACCACTGTTGCATTTACTATCAAACATTGTGAAATAGCTGTATCAATGAATGTGTTATTACTTCTCTCTGATGCGTGAGGTGCATCACTCCATCCCTGGCATTTACACATCTAAGGCATTATTTTTGTCTCAAAGAAAAAGCTTTCCTGGCAGAAATATTAATCCAAATTCTGATTTAGAAAAAACTTAAGAGTATTTAAACAAACTTATTTTTGCAGTGGCCCATATCAAAGTAACAATATGTTAATACCAAGTTTTAGTTGCATTTTCAAAGTGATAAATGTCTCAGGCATTTCCACTTAAAACAATCCAACATATCATAAAACAGGAAAGACACTAACCCATAAAGCAATCAGTAATACTTAGTTCCTTTAAAGATAAATATAGCATTAAGAAAAGCACATCCTATTTTACAGAATCAATCTTATTTCTCAAGGAAAGGTAAAACTTAAGGAGCTGTGAAATCAAACTAATAGTCATTTATCAAAGAGGATTGGCCATCCTTTCCATATGGGCATTTTATTTCATACAGATCAGTAAATTCTTTGATAATGCAACTGTCATTCTTATCCAGAATTTGTTCTAAAAGATTCATCTAAAAGATTCATTATGTGCCCAAGATTAACTTGACTTGTGTCTCACAGACTGTCTGGAACCTTTCCCTTTGAAGGAGCTAGAGGTATAAAATAACACAGTAAATGTCTATTCAGACAGACAGCAATCATCTTTAACAATAAACACACTTCTCAGGAAGTGACTCAAGTACATTTTACTGATGCTATGATTTAAAGATCTTAATTAACATCAATTCTATTTCCCAAAGGAAAACAGCTGCTCCTGGTGACAAGGCATTTTTTGAGCACACCACAAACTGAGAGTAGAATGAATGCTATCATGTGTACCCATGGAAAAGCTTTTAAAAACCTTTACAGAAGAAAGGAAAAGGAAAAACCACCTTTAATTAGATAAGACAGAAGGGTGAGGGGGCAGTAACTGTTCAATACACTAGAGCAGAGTTCCCAGATACACAAATCACTGAAAAGACTCCTTCACAGTCCTGGAAACACTAAGACTAGGCAACACAAATTCTAAACATTGTAAGGTTCTTTTCTAGATGCAATGTATTTTATTTATTCTTCATTAGAATTTAAATCACAGAAGAAACAATCCTTAGTTCAACTTTTACATATATGCAAACTCAAACAGATTGCATTTCCTGACCCTATAGGCACTTGAATCTCCCAAAGAATGCTGAAAAGACCATAGCAAAAAAAAAAAAAAAAAAAAAAAGAGGGAAAATTAAAGAGCAATCTATATCACTATACTGTCAAAAAAAAAAAAAGGTGCTTAAACAAATAACCCTTAATGGAAAATTAAATGTAAGGAATAGATTTTTAAAATAAATTTATTTTAAAGTTCTGGTGACCGGTAGCAGTTAATTGCATAGAATTCTAGTGCAGTTTCATAGTCAGTTAAACACTATCATCTAAAAAAAACTTCAGAGACTGAATGTGTTGTTGCAGCTCACTGAAATACCAAAGTAAGTGATAAGACAAACAATCAGGTAAAATAGACATAGTTATTAACAGACACTTACTTGAATGGTGTGAACAGAAATGACAATGTAGTTTTCTTTTTCTGACTCATCTTAACCTGCATAAAAGAGCATTAACTCGTTACCTCATTACATCCATGTTTCAACAAAACTAAAAATTGTATCAGGAATTAACCTACAAAAAAATTACAGAAGATTTCTAAGACTTTGGAAAAGGAATGAAATCACAGTGTCAATATACCCATGAAACTGGGTGTTATACTCCAGTATGTGCAACTCTTCTGAGTTCCTAGAAACTCAGACCTGCTCTAAAGTAAATAAAATAAACCATGCTCCAGTCACTGATTTTCTCAGAAGGACTTCTACATAAGTCCTGCAGCATAAAAGGATGATATGGCTAGAAGTGCTACCAGGCTTCAGTGACAACCTCCCTCAATGAAACCAGCACCATTTATGCCAGACAGGAATCAGTGCATTGCAGCAAACAACACCAAAGCAATGCTGTTAAATCAACTAACCTACACATGGACAAAAATAGAAGGTTTTGATGCCATCAGAGACACTTTGTCCAAGGACCTCCAAAACATCTTTAAGGCCTCCTGCAGCTGCCTGTCTCAAGTCTGACTGCTGGCATAATGCGCAGTCAGGAACTTCCTAAGCACCCTACTTGTAAAACCTGACAGCTGGAAGTAGCAACCCACACATTTCATCCTATCCATCCAAGGCAACATCATCTCCAGGGAGCACAAATTGTGGTCAAGTTAGTCTGTCACAGGAAAAGTAAAAATCCACTTGGCATGTCTCAACCAGTGCACTACTTCTACTTCAGCAGAGAAATACAAAGGAAATTCAGACAGGATAATTCCAATACCATGCTAGAAACAAGCCAATAACAACAACAAAGATAATCTAGCACTACAGAATAACAGAATAAAAGTAAGCTCAAAGGAAAGGAGAAGCAGAACTACTTTTTTTTTTTAATAATCTCCAGGATGCCAATTTAAGTGAAAAAGATCTGAGTCACATCCTTAATTCTTAAAGCAGAGGTCTTTCTAGTGCAGAGGAGATACCAGCGTGCTTCCAACTTCACATCCAACCCCACCAGTCACTTTCCCTGTTACATGACAGCTTTCTACCATTATTTTTGAAAGCGATTCTGCTGCTGGCAACGCCACCCTAATATCCACACCTTTGTGAACCTGGCATTCACAAAGAGATAGAAGATGCTGAAGGTGCTGATCTCTTCAGGTCATCTCATGCTAGTTCATTATTTCACTATCATGACATGGATTTCCAGACAGAAAACAGTACTTTCATGTCTCAGCTTCTATCTGTACAGGATGGTTTTCCCTCAAGACCATTTCTATGCCTTGCCAAAACTGGCATTTTGGACAGTTCCTTACTTCACTGCCTAGTGAAACAGAACCCTTTTTGTTTGGACCATTCGTGTTCCCATAATGTAATTTCCAATAGTAAATGAATCAAGATAGAGAAGCCAGAGATGAACACTTGCAAAGCAAAACAACAGATATAACAGCATTAGCTAAAAGTTAATTAGGCCACTAATTTAATTTCTTTAATGCACAGGAGCCTATTACCTTTCTGATCTGTTTATGTACTGACCCTGATTTGAAGCCTTATCTCCCATCCCCCACTGCAAAAGCATTATTTCCTTTCTCCAGTGCCAGCATTCAGATTCTACCTACATACTGCAAATAGGTTTACATTAGCACCAATAAACATCAGCATTTTTGTTAAGAATCAAGAAGAAAGTTATTCATTCTCCTTACAAAAAAACAACCAAACTTGTTTATTAAAGTGTTTGAAGCTTCTTCAGTTAAGTCTCACAGCTATTCAATCAAATGAATGTGCATTCAATTTTAATCCTTTCAATTTAGCATACTATGTATAGGATATGTCATATAATTATTTTACACATAGGAACAAGTATTATTCAAGTAAGTTGAGGTTTTTTACCATATGTGTAGTACCTTAAATTGCTCAAGAATCTGAACAGCATTGGTAAACATGCTTTCTGCTTTGAAATGAGCACTACTGTTCAGATACTCCAGAGGCAGAGTTCCCTGAGAAAGAAAAATACACATAATAAGTAAAAAAAAGAAATAACAGGTATTTCTCTTAAATGAATTGCTGGCCAAATGAGCAGTAAAAATACTTGAAATTACTGCTGAAATAACTCTTGTAATTCCTTTAAAAATACCCTTCTCACACAGCTTTGCAACATAACAGGGATTGGTTTTAGTATCTCAGCTTCTACAGGAATGCAAAAAACATAAATAACAAAACTTGTTATTAAACTATATACTGTAAAATAATCTAAATTCAACCTCAAATCAGAAGCCATTTTTGAAATCCCTAAAAGTCTTCCACCCAAAGCCTTTCCTGGGCCTGACTCAATCCAGTACTTGTGACAAAAAAAGGAGCAGTTCCCATGCCACCCCGTGTTGGGCAGCTTTCCTCACATAATCAGCAATGAATGCAGGACGAGGTGACAGACATTGGGGCAGAGTCTCCAGAAGAAATATTTCACAAAATATGCTGCAAGTAAGTGTTTTATATGTGAAACTAGCAGTGTGAAGGCACACTAACAACTAACAAAATGCTAATTGTCAATTAAATATTTATGAGGCAACTTTTGGACTATGTAACAATACATGAGAGAAATAAAAAGAAAAAGCCATCTCCTTCACTAAATTAGAGGCACAAGGTAACATCTGAAGAAGGTACACTAGTTTAATCAAGAAAGAACTGAATATTAAACTGCAGGAACTGGCTTGTATACAGGCTGAGCTTTCATGATTAAAATCATATTATTTAAACCATATTGCATTTTTACCATCCCTAAAAACAAAGTAACAAAAAACTTATAAAGCTCAAGAGTATAAAGTTGCAGATTGCAATAGGACCAGCTGCCTTTCCAACTGAAAGCCCTATACAACACATAAAAATATTTAAGTTTGTGCTCTAAACTAAACACACACCCACAAAATTAAAACCACAAGCAGTCTCCACACCCTATGGTACTTTTACAAATCTGTAATCTTTCCCCTCACACACCTCAAGGCTTGTCCCCAACACCTCTTCCTCTACGGCGAACAGATTTTTATAACATAGAAAAACATTTTTACTTCTTACCACGGAGTTCAGGGGGAAAGGCACACCAATAAGGGAAGCCATCAGCGGTGCTATATCAGCCTGTGCAAACAGAAGCATTCCCATTTTAACAGTTTCAGCCTGTTGAGCTAATAAATTCAGCTTAATTTTAACATATCTGCATTTGCAAATGATAATTACGTATTACTGCCAAGTTATAACATACAACTCTCCTTTATAAGTTTTTTTGCTTTTTCGTTTCCAGTAGTCATGGTGTGATTAAGATTCAAAATCTGAACCTCCACTGCTGATCAAGCTTCAAAAACACATTTAATTTAAAAAGCAAATATAACCACCCCAAATTTATTTGCAGGAATTCAGCACTTCCTTTACTGCACTCAGAGAGGCATACCACTTTTTATGACTCTTCATATGACCAAAAGAACTAATTTCATATTTATCGTTTTAAGCAGTATACTGGGTATACTGCTCTTCACAACATACTTTATCCCATGCTTCCAGAGTACTGATTACTCACCTTCTCCCCTTCAGAGGGAGTTTCTGCAATTTTTTTTATGTCCTGCCAGCCCTCAGAAAGGCCCTTCATCCTACACAGAGGCATCTCATAAAATAAGTTACCGCATGATAATAAACACTGCCTCTTACCAGTTTTATATTTTCCTTTAATATAAAACTATGCAGCAAAATTCTTTGTTTCTCCAGCATAAATCTGAAGAAACTACACTGAAACCACAGGCACTGTGCCAGCCTCAGATCTACCGGGCAGACTCCAAACCATTATTTGTAGAGAACAATACACTTGGAGTGTAATGATAATTAGAAGTCTTGTTTGCTATTTTTACCCATAGGCACACATGTACTACAGGACAAAAGTTCTGTCTTTGGGAACTCTCATTATCCAGGACAAAGCAATAATCAAGACTCTTGTATACAGTCTCGAAACAACATTGCCATAACTCCTACCAGCCTCGAGTGGAAAACTAATCTCTAGTTTTGTACCAGGGCTTTGCTGAAAGCAGTTAATACAGAACATTCCCAAATTGAACCTTCTAGCATGAGATTATTTCCCTTGTTTGAGTAGGTTTAGAGTCTGTTATTCAGTTATTGGGTTTTGTAGGACAATAGGAAGCAAGAAGCACCACGGTTTAAAAAAGCTTGACTGATTTAGGATCAAAGGATAAGTTGTTCATCTTCTTTTCTTCCTTTATAGTACTAATTGTCTAAATTTCAAAATAGTTGGGCCATAATCACAGATGAAAAAAACCCCACAGTTTACCATTATAGCAAGGAATGGTTTTGATTCAATGACAGCAGCTTGGGAGACCTGGTATATTGTATTGAGCTCTTCCTACAGCTGTGTGGGATCACTTAAATAAATGGGGCAATAATGCATCTTCAGGAGAAGTTGTGTGCAGCTGTCATGTGTCAACAAGCAATTTAAACTTACCCTCATTATGTTATTGCAGTTCCTGTTTCTAGGGAAATGGTACATTTGTGTGATCATTCACTCAAATGAAGTAAATTACTTTAAACCACACAAAACTCATAATTTAAGGTGAAAATTTATGAACAATTAAATTAGGTACATTTGATACCTGATTGACATCAATCCTCTTCAAGTTCTCCAGTTTCCATTCTGCAAGAAATAACAGAGCATGTGAGCAGCCAATCTACACAGATTTGAAAGGAGTAATTCAGTTGACATTTAATATCTTGCTGCCATTTTCTGTAAAGTATTGGTATTAAAGAAAACTATGATTTTACATTAGGATGCTAGCTCCAGAAGGGTTACAGATGGAACTCAACAGGCAGAAACAACAAAATGCATTCATTTCAGTTTACATTTTCTTTTATCCAGCGGGATAAATTGCTGCCTGCAATTTTGACCTAGATCAGCTGAAGAAAGGCCAAGGTTTTTATTTTTTTCAGCACAGTGATGTATCACCTCCTGTGCCAGAAAGAGTCAAACTTGGGTTTAGGAGATTTATAGAATCTCTTCAATAGTTTGTAAAAAAGGCTAACCCAAGGTCCTAAATGCACTGGTACAGTGTGGTACAAACATTAGACCCTAAAGCTTCAGTGCATCATACAAAAAGCTGGTTGAAAATTATATTTTCCTGCTCTACACTGGCCTCTAAGGAAATAAAGAGAAAATTGTTTGCTTTCTTTGGGGGTGGAGAGTTCTTTAAACACAGAGTTTAGCAAGGTTTGGTTTTGTTTTTTTCTTTCATACATTTGCAGTATTGCATACACCAAACTTATTTTCAGCAATTAGTTCATACCACTGCTAGCATGAGGGTCTGAGTACAAGTCCACTGTTATTTAGTCCCAGAAGCACCCTGAAGAGCAGACTTGTACTTTAACAGTATCGAGACAGCTACAGGGAGTTTCCATGGCAACACAGGGGCAGTATTAGCAGCATTAATCATGAATTCTGTTAAACTCACACCAAAATGAGCAAGTTTGCTTCCTTTTGCTTCCCTGAAAAGGAAATGGATTGATATTTCTAGAAACAGACTCTGTATCCATATTTCTATTACATAAAGGAATTGCCTGTTTCCCTTTTAAGAACAATTTTCCAAAGAAAAACATTGGAAAACTGTATGCACACACGATGCGCCTAAGGTAGGAAGAAACTGTAGGTCTGCTAGAGAAAACATCTCAATTTGTGAGAAGTTTTTTCATCTCCATGTGCCCTACTCAGATATTCCAAAATGCAGATCTGAAGGCATCTCCTTTGGACCAGGAGCCATAGGACACTGAGCCCAGGAACTCCTGAGGACTGGGACACATCTGCAGACTGGCCAGTCTGGGCTGTACTCCCAGGAGTGAGGTGCCTTGGCTGTATGTGCTGCCCTTATGATTCCAACTCACTGCCTAGGTTTCCTGTAAAGTGCTCAGCAGTTTTCCACCTACTTGATAGCTTGGGGTTTTTTTGCCTTTATCCTGCCCTGTTTTTACTGTAGCCTGCTGGGCTGTCAGATGCAAACAGTCCAGGGAAGCAGCAGGGAAGTGCCAGTTGAAAAAGAGGCTGAGAATGAGGCTACATAAACCAAAGAAAATCTCACATAAAACCTCACAGAAGCAAGAATAGTGGAGGGTACACTGAGCTCTTTCAGCTGTGGCAAAGCAGGCTGAGCCCCCTATGAAACAGGCTTGTGTATAGATGTCATCAAGCACCCCATGTTCTGATGCTGCAGGAGGCTGTGCCTTCACTCACAAGCTCCTCTGGGAGCTTGCACCCCAGAGCCAACCATCTGTCCATGAGGAGCCAGAGAGCATTTCTGTATTCTCTTTCTTTCTGATGAAGGGTCAAACCAGTGGCCAAATGGGTAATACTACATGTCACCTCCAGCATGCAAGGCTGCCATAACAAATCTTCCCAAGAGGATTGCAAGACCAGGCCTGAGGGAAGGCAGAGCACACGTGAAGAAATTGATGAGGAGAAGGCTGCCATCCCAGAGCAGACTCTGGGCCCTTCTGGCCATCCAAGGCAAACATTAATCTCTCTGTGACAAACTGGACAAGCTAAGTCCTGCCTGTTGGCACTGCCTTTGGGGGTATGAACCCTCGATGGCAAAAATGTGAAGAAAGAAAGTTCACTGAGTTGTCTACAGCCTGCTTGCACTGAACACAGCATAAGAAGTTTGTCAGCATCAGAAACATTCTGTCAATATTTCCATAAACACTTAACTCAGAGAAATTAGAGAAGATTGTCAATTGATGAAAGAACTTGAACACTGGTGCACGCAACTAGAAATGCAAGCCTGACACCTGCATACATCAGTGACACAGCAGTCTTGAAAACACCCTCCTCCCCTGCACACACTCACAGCTGCAGTTATATGGAGCAGGAAGTACAGATTCAAAGAACATTTCAAGAGAACTCTTTTAAACAGCTTTTCTTTAATATGTTAACTTTGTAACAATAGAGTAGCTGAACTGTATTGACCTGTGTGAGTGCCAAGTTCCATTTCAACAATTTTCTCTTTACTGCTAAGCTACATAACCTACTAGAAGGTTAAACCTTCTGATATACTACCATAGAGAGAACAGTCACTTTTTAAGAAGATACTTATTACTCAAACAGAAATTCAAACTCCCAAGATACTCAGAGAGACTCAAATATCCAATAGAGATCATCCTTGGCAATTAAGAATCTGTAAAGTTATTGTCTAAACAAAGCAACAACATGCTTGACAGTCACAAAGCTGCAAAGCAAGCCCAAAGTGAACAGAGTAGTTTCTGATGTTTGCTTTGGTGTGCTTGGTTATTTGGTTTGCTGATTTTTTTAACCATCAGAAGGAAAACATGAAGCAGGCACAACAGGGTGCAGACAAATGTCCTCCTTTAAGAAAATACACATTGCCTAACAGATGAGGGCCAAACAGCTTTCCCTATTGTGCACCTGGGAGTCAGCTCAATACTCATCTTTTTTGAAATCTCTCACACCATTTGCATCATGATTTGAAGTCAAATGCTGAGGTTTGTACTAAAGCTGCTGAGAATCAAGGAAACTGACAGATGCAAAATTCAGCTATTACAGATTAACCCTTAGATATCAAGTGTCTTTAAAAGTCTAGCAGATCAGCCATCACAGACACCAAGATCAGTTGTTTTATTCTGTTTTCTATTTTTTTTCTACAATTCATTTTAGATTTTATCACAGATGTCATAGTTTTATAGCAGCAGTTAGGTGCAAAGAGTGAAATGTTAGCACTGTCTATATCTGAAAAGACCTAATCTGTAACCGAATACCTTCTTGAGAGCAGGGTGGAGTTAAAACCTCAGGGCTGAAGTAATTTTTGCCTGTTTTCTCTAATGGACCTTGACAAACAATCCAATAAAATAGAAAGTCATTACCTCATTGATCGTGAGCAACAACCCGAGACTCATAGCATCTTAAGAAACAGAGCAGGCTACAAGAATGGGGCACATGAAAGAGGAACAGCTTGAACAATTTAATTACACGTGATTCTTGAGCCCCACTGATATTTCAGTAAGACAGTGTTAATTACATTATGTATGTGAAATAATAAAAATTTATTATTTTTTAAAAAAGCTTGCTCTTAAATAAATTGCAAAAGGGAAAAATGACAGTGAACTTTTTCATTGAGAAAAGCTGTTTACATTTCTACAATAGCTACAAGGGTGCAAATGAGACAAGACAGCCCTTGGAAAGTCCACAGGGTTGTACTGTGAAGCTAGAAAGGAGTCTTTGAACTTGTCAACTTATCATGTTTCTTAATAGCTTTCAACCTCTGGGAGTCTTCCTAAAAATTAAGTCTCCTCTAGAACTAAGTTTTAGAAGCATGAATAGCCTCCTGTCAACAAAGAGAGAAAGTTTTTAATTCTATGATTAGAAAAGAAAACTGACTGATGTTATCTACCCAAGTTTGCAGCAGCTTCCTTAGACATACCCTGCCACCTTTTCTTTACACACCACACAAAGCATACTTACTGAAATGGAACAGAAGTTCATGAAGATTAACAGATGTAATGGTTAAAAACATCTCCATTTCCACCAGAATCTTTCACTTAAGTTTTATATTTTACCTACCTTTCAAAAAATTGTCTTCAAAGAACTGGGATGTAACTTTCTGTGGATAATTTACCCCAGCACCCCAAACAATAAGTGGTGTTAAAGTTTCTGAGGGATGACCAGCTCCATGGGATCCTAAGACACACCAAACAAAAAAAAACCCCAAAACTTTAAGACATGTGCTGTAAAAACAAACAAAACCTTCATACAATATAAATATGCACATACGTACTAAGTTCTTGTTATAGACATACTAAAAGCTTGTTACAGACAACCTATTCCAGCTTCATAGCTTATTTTTATCTAACTAACAAAGGCTAAATTCAAGTTTCAAGTTGGGAAATCAGTATCAGCTAAGTCAAAACTATACAGACAGAACTTTTTACATTAAAACCTGCAAATTTTTTAATATACAGAAACTAAAGCCATAGGATTTTGAAAGCTTCAACATATAGAGGAGTTGCCTGCTCAAAACATGTGCATATGCTTATCCTGAGCATCTCAGTGAAACCAGGAATGACTGATTTCAGTAAAATTAGGCACATGTGAAGAAAAAATCATATAGAATTGATCTCTGAATAAGAATTAGACTTTCACTTCAAAACCAGGAAGCAATATGCATTGCAGCTGTCATCCTTCCCACAGTGACAGAAGTTCATTTTTAAGGTTTTAAAGTCTAGTAGCACACTCCTTAAAAATTGAAAAAACATTACTTTCTTCGCTGAGGAAATTGATTCCCTCCAGATTAACATATCAGCCACCAAAAGCAGGAAGGTTGAAAACTATGACATCTCAGCAGCAGATGTACCAAGGCAGGAGCCACACAATGAAAGAAATGCTGGTCATTGAACCCAGTGGGTGAGGTATCAGAGCAGTGAGATAACCCAGCCTCAAAGGGAAGGACTTTGTTATGCAAACCCTATGTGGGTCACTGCATGGTCTACAAGATTACACATTTTCCTTGTATTTGCACAGCCACATGCTCTTCCCTGCCTATAAATATATACTTCAATAAATACAAAGGACAGAGAAAGCACACTGTTTTATAGCCTCAAGGCTAGTCCCGATTTCATACCCAATTCTGACCTTAAAACAATCACTGTGGCAGAGCTGAGGAGCCAACTTTGCTTACTTTAAACAGCCCAAAGCTTAAGAACACACTGGTCTGGGAATTAGATTTCTGATGTTCACTGGTGGGCACTCTCTGGTCTCAAAACTGCTCTTCTTTGCAGAACTTGGGAAAAGAGCTTATGGAGAGACCCCTTCCTCCATCTTCCAGGTATCAGTTATAGTCTTATTAGTGCAGGAGGAAAGTGATATTTTGGTGAGTTTACATTTTAGCCAAGCCACCAGCTCCATCAGCATTTCACTGAGATTCTGCCTCTATGAATACTTTAAGATAAGACACAGCTGAGAGAGGCAGCTGTATCCACTCCCTCCCTGTTTTACAGAGCCAGGTTTCAGACTGATCTGAATAACAAGAAGGGAAGAAAAATAATTATTTTTAGCTGGGTCAGTTCCAGGTTCTACCCCCCAGCACCCTCCAAACAGACCTTTTCAGGGGAAAGGGGGAAAAAAGCTGCTGTTGTTTAGTTGTCTGTTCCGTGGCCCAGCATACCACAGAGTAGTACTTCTGCCAGGACAGCAGCAGGAACAAGAGGTCAAGGTGAAGATGGGTATGGAACATGTTGTGTTGGTGGCCAGCAATTCCATCTGACATCAATTTAAAGCACAGTCATGAGGTCAGACTGAGAAAGCAAGTGACCTCATTGGCTTTTGCCAGCAACCACAATGTCTTTGATCATGTCTAATTCAGATCACATTCTTTTCCCTAACAGGGAAAAGGTTACCCCTGTCTTTCCAGTGTTTAATTTGTTTTAAAGCTGGTGCACATCCCATTCTGCAAATAACCAGTGAAGGGCTGCAGCAGGGGCTGATACTACCAACCAGCTCAAATTAAAGCTCCTGAACTATCCTTCAGGCAGCTCACAATGGGCCTGAGTAGAACCTCTGGGTTTGTTCTTGGATTCACTAAAGTCAACTTCAAAGTTATTAATGCTTTTGGCACAAGATCAAGCTTTTCCTTCAAGGCAGAAAGAGATGACAGAAAACTATGACAGACCAGTGGTTTTCAAAGCCTGAAGAAGTTACTCCTATCACCTGTTATTTCCCCTTCAAAGGATCCAGTACATAATGAGAACTCCCCTGCAGCTCACTCTGGCAGCAAGGAAGGCCAACAGCACTCCAGGCAATGTTAACAGAAGCATGGTACAGGGAAGGGATTATCCTCTACCTGCTCCTCTACTCAGTACCTGTGAGACAACCTCTAGACACTGGATCCGGTTTTGGGCTCCTCTGGTACCGGAAAGACACCCATCATCTGGAATGGTCTCAGTGAGGAGCATTTGCCCTGTGAGGAGCAGCTGAGGGACTGGGACTTGTTCAGCCTGGAGAAGAAAGAGCTTTGGGGAGGGAGTACCAGAGTATCCTACCTGTAGCCCACTGTGAGGGGGTTTGAGAGAGGATGGAGCCAGGGGGTCACTGAGGTGCATGGTGGGAGGATGGCTGACATAATTTGAAACAAAGGAAGTTCGATTGCAGATAAAGAAAACCTTTCCACCTCCATGAGGGCAGGCAAGCAGCAGAGTAGGCTGCCCAAAAGGGCTGCATAGGCTCCATTCCCTTTGAGGTTTTAAAGGTCCTGCTGAATAAAGCCCTAGCATCTGTGTCTGATTCCAAAGCTAATCCTGCCTTGAGCAGATGGTTGGACCTCTTGAGATTCCTATGATCATACATATAAAAATATATATATACACACCACTTCCCTATTAAAAAATTATGAAAAAAATTATTGAAACATATAAAAAATATAGCAGAATTAAAGTTTTATTGCACATGGTAGCCAGGTCAACAGTAAATAATATTCAAAACTGACTATTTTGCA
This sequence comes from Erpornis zantholeuca, assembly GCA_013400515.1. Lineage (NCBI taxonomy): Eukaryota > Metazoa > Chordata > Aves > Passeriformes > Timaliidae > Erpornis > Erpornis zantholeuca. Next base: position 32,736 of record VZTN01010181.1, read on the forward strand.
AATGAGCAGATGGTAATTAGGCTGATTTTGAATAAATATACAAATATTTTTGTCATCTCTGATGACAGAAGAGGTCTGTATCCCTTGAATTGAAAAACTTCAGAATTTCGCATACAGTAAGATGCTGACTGTTGTTTTGCCACAACCATGCCTGAAGCAGCCTTGGTTCAAAAGTATCACAGTTAGCAGCTGCAAACACACAGCATTGGAAGAGAGACTTATCACTTGCACTGGCTGCTCACAAGGACAGAAGTGTTCTTAAGATTCTTGAAAAAATAAGAAAGAACTAGGGAAAAAAAGTCTAAATGAGCTTACCACTGTAAACTTTTCTCATCTGCCCTCAAAGCATTTGGCCACTGTGGCCATGTCCTTCACAAGTGCCCTCTGTGAGTATCAGCACGGTTGGCCCCTGCCTCACTCTCCTCTCTGTGCTTAGCTCCTCCTGTCTCCAGCAGAAGTCTCTTCCCGAAAGATCACACAGCAGTCCCATCCTTTCTGCTGTGCTTAAAAGGCCAAAATAAGCGAAAAGACTCTCCATCCCCAGCACAACCTCTCCCTGTAAAGTTCTTCACCAGCTCCTGGACGGATTT
>VZTN01010189.1:7575-22440 GCA_013400515.1 Erpornis zantholeuca
ACTGTAAACTATCTGAGTTAAAAAAAAAAAAATTACTATGCCTTGACTACATGCCACACATCTCACAAGGAAGAAAAACACTGAGCAGTTACGAAAAATGAAAACTGATTCTTTCAAACAATAGAATGGAAAACAAGGCTTAGGTAGGCGTGTTACTACAGACAAGACGTTCACATGCAGGTGTAGCTATGGCCTAAGACACAGCAAGCCAAGTGCTTGAAACAGCTTTATGTAATTTCTTTCCAAGACTGATAAATGCTTTTGGTACAAACTGTGATCAGTGTGCTACTAGCACAGGTGCTGCCACAATAATTTCTATATAAAGACACAGCTGTCTCGGACTGAGAGTGCACCAGAAAACTTCTTTGAATAAAACATTAAAATTCACCTCACATTAGGACCCTGTTCCCTCAGATTACATTTTTTGTTCACTTTTTAGCTATTGCATGCCAGTCATATGGAAAGAAATAAGACCCTTTGGAGGAGGCATCAGCAAGAAGAGGAAATGATACACTACAAAAATAAATTTCTGAAGTGTCAAAAAAAATGACAGCATTTGAATAAAGAACTGGCTAGAAAACTGAATTAAAATGGAGTTTTAGAGCAAATCTGAGAAACGAAAATAATTTTTAAAGAGAAAAATGTTCATCTATATTTATCCAGGACACTTGCCAAATTTGTATCCATACACAAGCACACATATTCACTGCAGAGTCCAATTACACCACAGGCAAGCAAAAACTCAAAATGAAGCTGCTGGCAGATATATTTGAGCTGGAACACTTCTTCAATAATAGCTCATATAAGTTTCATTATTTTATAGGTCTTCAGAAAAACTGCAATATCCAGACTTTCCTAGAAGAACCTACTCTATTCCACTCCAGGACTGAAAAGAACAGGATGGGAAGAAGAATTTGGAGGGGACAAAGGGTAAGGAGAAGGGAGAGAAAATGGTTTAAAAGAAAATGGCTAGATTTGCAACATTTAGAAAACAATTCTTGAGCACTCCAAAATGCCAGTGAAAGCCTGTTTCAGATCTCTGGTTGTCTGCACGTCCGTGCTGTCTGCATAAAATATATATATGATTTGAGTTCCAATAAAACAGCAAGAAAGTCACTGTAGTAAAACAAACGTAATAGTTTTGCCCTTTATGAGGAAGATCAAAGTTCTGAGTCACCCATTTGCAACAAATTTATACAAAACTCATCTTGGCTGGAGTTGCTCGAAGTCCAAAGACAATTAGACCACTGAGGCATGGTGACTTATAAATCAAAGCACAGAAGCTAGAGGACTGAGATGAGGAGAGATAGCTCAGCAAATACAATAGAACATAATTTTTGGTCTGAAATCAAAGATTAGGAGACATGGGGAGCAGAAGAGTTGCAGTTACCTGGTGTGGCTGTTGGAGGAGAGGCTTTCCCAGGGCTGCACGCTACAACCTGTGACTGCATAGGCTCCCCCACAGCTCCCATCCAGTTTCATCAACAAGGCTTTTGCTGCATTCTCAGCAGTCTTCCTGCAGTCATGAGCCCTCTTGAGCATCTGTGTGACATTTTCATCACCTGTCTGGTCCCCTAGAGTTGAAGCAAACAATGTTTCAGACAGAAATTAAGGCAAGACTAGAGATCTTTCTACTTGTTCTCAGTTTATACCAAGACAATGACAAGAAATTACCAATCTGTGAGGTAAAACCAACTTCACTTCTGTGTGAGCATCAAAAGTAACTGGGATACTGGCCAGAATGCACCCCTCTCTCAGTCACAGGCTCCAAGTACTTCTGGCTCCAGGCAACATGTCTTAAGTAATGTATGATTTTACCTTGTCTGTTTGTAATGGTGTGCATTCTGCATTAACATTAGGTTTGGATGGTCACATCCAAATTATGAACACACTGGGAAAGCCTCAGCCTCAATTACAACTCTTATTCCAGTCAGTGCAGTGTGGTTTCATAGAGTAGTAATTTCTAGAGCTTCTCACAGGCACCTTGATCTCAAGCTTGATGGTTTGCTGTGACACCTTCTTACAGGCTACCTGGCTAGACAGAAGAATTGCCATGATGCTCAGAAGCGGCCTTTCACAGTTTAGTCATCCATACAAAGCCAAAAAAAACCAGCACTGGTTTACTAAATTGCTCTAATTTTTAGTGGTTATACAGTACCTGTAGAGCTGGTAAGCTTCAGGAGAAGCAGGACTGACACTGCCACTGCTACTACTCCTACAGTCTTCCAGCTGCAGTCAAGTCATTAAATTAAGACTGTTATTGGCTACACAGAAAATCCACAAATGTATTTGTAGATTAAGCTACAATATATTCGTACTTTACCAAAACCCAACAGCTTGCTCTGTGTTGCATTTCCATTTAATCCTTGTTCAAGCCAATTACCTGTATTTCACATTTGCTGAGTGAAGTGCGTGCACTAGAAGTAATGAGGAAGAAAGGAAGAGTGAATGTTCTGTTAAGAAAAGCTGGATACGCCCAGCTTTAAGTGATGTAACTCCCATGAATTTTCCTTTCACGGTTGTTGATATAAAGCTTGACTGATCTTCAAACTAAAAATCTGTTATTTTATCTAGATGTGTTAATCAAATTTCATGGTGAAGTAAAGGTAAGTACACCATACACAACTTCCTCCATGCTGTGCTATGTAATGGGAAATTTGCACTGTTTCTGTCTCAGGGCTGTAACTGATAATACCATAATTAAGAACTGTAGACAGACACCCACATAAAAATTTAACTACAGTCTCTTCCATAAAACACACATCAGATGAAACCCTACTCAAACCCAAAGTATTTCTCCCTTTTAAGATTTCTTTCTACCACCTTCAAGAGTAGAAAATCCGAGCCTAAATTCACTTTTGCTACTCACTGATCTCTGCCAGCTGGGAGAAGTTCCCCAGGGAAAGGGAAATGAACAGAGTTTGGGAGAAAGGTGGAAGAAAATCTCAGACATCCCCTCTACTGAGAAGCCAGTGCTCCTAACACACCCCGTAACACAGGCACTTGCTATGCCTCAGCACAACATGAACAGTTATTCTCTCTCTGAATGTTTCCCTTCTTCCTACTTGAAGATTACTGTGGCCGCCTTCTCCTGCCGATATAAGGAATGGGACTATTAACACTGGAATTTCACTGTGTAATCACCTCTTTCCATCAGAAGAATGGAGCCAGCAGCAATGTCAAGCTCCAAATTTCTGAACTGTACTGTACCTATGACAGCGGCCTGTTCCATTACTTAGCAGGCAGCATATTAAAAAATAACACTTAGCCACAGGATTAACTAACCACAAAATAAGAAAAATCCAGAACACACATGCTAAACAGAAGATGGAATGTTTTACAATTTCAGAGCAAAGGTAAAATGGAGTGAAAAATTACAGCCCTTTAAAAATTTTTTATTTGTAACTATTCAATGCTACCTTTGCCTTATTTTAATCCCAGTTTTTCATAGATTAGACTCAGTTTCTGGGGAGTCAATCTTACTGAATCTGGACTTGCAATTACCACAGCTGTATGGCCCTAAGCCACCTGTGATCACAAGTCGTGTTTAATTATTGCACTCTGTACAGTTGCATACCTACAACAGTCTCACCCCTGCCAGAAGAGGCATCTCCTTGTGAAAGCATATACAGGGGAATTTAAATTGCTGTCTTGTATTTTTCCTTTATTTTTAGGGTGTGTAAAATAATTTAGATAGTTAAAAACAAAAAAGATTGGAGAGCATTCTTAAGTAATGGGTCATGACATGATTCACTGTTACAACCAATTCTAATGCTAACTGACATGACCAAAAAAAATTAAGTGATTCATTGACATCTTACCAACTGAACCAACACCTGCAGCTCTGAATTGCCCAAGAATGAGACTCTGCTCACTTTCTGCCAATGCCAACAGCAGCTCATATGCTTCTATGCACTGTTCACTGAAAGGGAAAACAAAAATCACACAAAAAACTGCAATTTAAAGGGGAACAACACCTGCAAAAGCAACAACAAAAGAAGAGATAGCTGATTAACTTAATGACTCTCTACTACTTGGCTAGCAGCAGGGATATTAAGTAACATTATGCACATAGCTTCTATCACAAGCATTCAGCAGTCTCCCCGTTCCTTTAACAGTGCCAGGTTGGCCACAAGTAATGTAACAAGACAAAAGAGAAGAGATTTAGTTGAAATAAAGGAAGTTCCAGAAGTATGTTTTAAACAGATGACAATACAAACAGTAGTCAACATGATCCCTCTGAGAAACTTTTCCCAGACCTTCTTACTATACAAAATACAGTATTCTATATTCTACAATATAATTATACTACACAAAGTGTTGCAAGAAGAAAAGAAAATGCAAGAAAAATACTTCTTCCTCTGTCCTGGCTGTAAGATCTTCCTCCTCAAAAGAGAACAGTTTCCAATCATGAGTCACACATTCCCTGTTGCATTTTAATGTTTTTAAAAATACACACTAATATACTATTAGCTATTTACACTTCCTTGCAATTTGCTTAAGGCTGATAGTAAAATAATACATTCTTTAAAAGGCACACAATTTCTCCCAAGACCAAACCTGCCTGTCCCAAATTAGTTGCAACTGAAGGTGTTAAGTGACACAATATTTTTGCAAACAGTTTGAAGCAAATTTACATACTTATTACCAAATACCAAGCCATTAATTCACAACTGATACAATACAAAGTCATTCTAAGTTATGTGGAGTATAACACTCTCTGGTCCACCGCTCTCAAGAAAGGTACAGAGAAACTGTATCTTAAGGTTAGATTCAAGCAAGACAGTCTGAGCCTACACACAACCCCCTAATTCAAATGTTATTTCAGTATTTAAGAATGAAGAGATAAACCTCTACATTCCTTTGAGATGCTGAACAACTGGAGTTGAAACACTGTAGCAATAACTTCAGTTGGGTAGTTTGCCAAGTAGTTTAACCAAAGGGGTGCTTTTTCAGGGAGGAAACAAAAAATAAACAGTATTACTATGGCACACTAACAACTTCACTCTTGAACACTTCTACCAAGATCTCTCTTCCTGGCTGAGCCCCCTGTGTAGGTACATACCTGTACTGCAGTGCCAGCCTGAGGGCTGTGGCATTAGACTCGTACTTGCCCACAAGCATGCTCATCCTCTCTGCATTGCTCTTGCACTCCTCCAGTGTTATCGTCAGCAAGTCATTCTGGGACTTCAGGTGTTCAATACGGCTGCAAAAAAAGAAGTAGTTTGCAACCTTCAAGCTTAACTTGCAGTCACTGTCCTGAAAATTCTAGGACAATCATACTGTGAAACAAAAAAATTTTTTTGGTCTACGCAAGTGTTTTTTAATGAAGATGACAAAATCCATCAGTTCTGCATCCCTTATCAACAGCCAAGAGGATAGAAATTTCTCTTAGATCATCCTCTCCTCCTCTCCTTCCCATAAAATGTAGTCATTACTCCATGCAGCAGCAGCAGCAAGCACAAAGACGTACCCTTGTTTTGCAGCCACAAGACTGCTGCATAGGACAGTTTCATATTAACCTTTTATTCAATTTTTCTGCCTTCATTCCTAATTTTCTGCTGCCACATTTGCAACTTGTTTTAAATGGCATATTCATTAGTGTGATTGAAGGTCTGTGCAGGCATCATGCAGCTGCATAAATGCCTCCTTTCTTCTGAACATCCAGAGTAACCATTCCACGTCAAGTCATGTTTGGGTTGTGATTAGAGAGCAAGCTTCCAAAATACGAATGAGGTTTCAGTGGGGCAATGTAATCTCCAAATGTTCAGGCAACAGTCAAACAGAAGCTTAACTGTAATAACCTCCTCAATGAAAATGAAGATTCAGAATACCAGTATTACTGTTTATTCTCTCTGCTGACAACTGAGATGTACTATGCCTAACTGTAAGAACTGGATATATGCAAAAACCAGAGAGACAATTTGAAACCTTGCAGAGGTAGCTAATGAAGAAATCCGTGCCATCCAGGACTCTAAAATCACTGACTTCTTCACAAAGAATGAGAACAGCTAGTATACCATTTGCTCAGTTACCAGAAAAAAGACATGATTTTCTAGCTGCTAGAACTTGTCACTTTCTGTATCTTGACATCCTCTACAATGATAGATGTTGCCAAAGCATAATTGTGCAGTGTGCAGGAAAAAAAAAAGAAAAAAGAAAACAAGGATCATGTTTTGCAGCACTACAAAAACATGAGCTATAAATAAAAAGAGATATTGTACTGATCAGACTAAATGTGAGCTAGCTGTGGGGAAGACGGAATTTGCATAGAGGCATGCTGAGACGATTCTCATGTTCGTGATCCACAGTTTTGATTTTATGTGCCAAAAAAGACACAAAAAATTGGTTTTGATAGAGCTTGCTGAAGGGTAACACCAGCAGTATTTTAACTGCAACTAGAAAGCTGCAATGTCTCTACTGCAGACAGAAACCTATTTGCTGGTATATATGCAACACCACCACAGATGCCATGACTATTTGGTCAGGCACAGAGAAAGGACACTCCACAGTGCAGACAGCAGAAGGTGCTGTGCTAATCTAATAACAAACAAATTCATACTCATGGGAAGAATCCTTCACACATGATACAATCTCTTCTTCAGCAACCACATTCCATGTTTATCTGCAGCTGCTACAGCTGAGCTGAAACTCAACTAAGAAATGTTCAAAAAGGGTAAAAAGCAGTTGACTTTAAACAAAGTTAACAGAAGACAACATGTGAGACCATATCTAACTTTCCAGCTCACCTATTTAATCTCTCCGTCTCCACTTCAAACTCTCGGATTTTACTTTCAGAGATAGCAGATCCATGTGAATAGAGAGTCTGGAAGATTTCCTGGATGTTTGAGCAGTCTTGGAGGGAATGTGCCAAATGTTCGGCCACGGTACTAGACACCTGCACAGGGAAGTTAATAGATCCATGTGAACAGATACCCACTGGATTTCTCCCAGATACCTTCTGCATTGAGAGCTGCATTTGCTTGCAAGCACTCACTTCAAGGCATCCATTATTCAGTTTTTGTTATGAATTTTACATTGAATAGAATATTTACAAGATTCCACTTTTAGAAGCCATTTTGTTCTAAAATTCTACTAACCAAGGGTGAAATCCATTATTTCATTATTCTTTTAAAAAGCCTACTATGCAAGTTAGTTATATTCTTGAGAGCTTAACAGAGGGTTAGAGCCAAGTTCTTCAGTAAAACAAATATTAACACACAGTAACAACAGCGTTATTGATTTACACTGGCATGTCAAAAACAGAATCCAGTTTGCTCTTGGTTGAAAGTTGTGAAATGCAACTGGACAATCTTGAAGAATATTTTCCAAAATTTTCCTCTTGAAGTCACTCAGGAGAGAGATTTCTAGCCACTAGTTATGAGAAAATGAGATCTTAATACTGGGTGAAATATTCTTTGTTGAAATATTTTCCTCACACTAGCTTTTAAAGTATTTTCAGATAGTTCATATATTAATTTTATAAGGAAAACAATGCTTTTATTGGAACATGGAACATGCATGCACACAGTTCTTAGTCCTTACCCCTATGCTGCTGATTTCTGATCCTAAGACAGGTCTATCAGATGATGAAGACTCTGATCTTGTCTTTGACAACTTCACTCTTTCAGCAATCTGTAAGTCAGAATGCTGCACAGGTTACACAGCAGCACATACCCCATAAACAGCACACAAAACCCAACTGTCTTCTAGTTACACTTGCAAAGCTGAAGCAAACTACTAGAGAATTGAGCCCTGTGTTGTAACTGAGAGAACTACAATCAATAATGCTTAATTCCTTTCCACAGCTCAAGTTCATGGACCTGCTCAGGACGCCCCTGGACATCTCCCAGTTAATCCCACATTTGCACAGCTCAAAATGAAGCCTGCTTTCCCCAGGTCTGAGAAGGGTTACAAACAAACCACCCCCACCTTGGCAATCGGAATGTCATTGCTGCTGCTGCTGGTGCTCAGCTCTCCCGTGCTGGGGTTAACCGGGCGGTTGGCAGGAGTGAGACGGCTTGGGCTGGACGGGCCTGTGGCCTGCATGCTCTGCAAACGAGTCTGCAGCTCCCGCACCTGCAATAAAACATTCTGATTTTTCCACTTCTTTGGTTGAAATAGTCTGGCGATTTTCTCATTGTCTAGCCAAGTCAAATTGCTTCTGGCTTCAGCACAGAAGTTGCATTTTTCTACTGTGGTGGCCAAACAAAGTTTTCTCATGGGGAGCAGATGAGTGGAGGTTATTTTAAAATCCCATTGCTGTCAGTTTTTTGAACTATTTGCAATGTGGAAATATGGGAACATAACACTGTAGAATAATTACTCAAAGTTTCAGCTGTACTATAGGTATAGGAATTATTCTCTCTGGGGTAAAGCTAATGCTCCAGCCTAAGATAATGATAGATAAACAAATTAAATAACAATCCTCCTGTTAATGGAAAACTCCAGTACTGAAAAAAACTTGACATAAATAAATCACACGATGATTTGGTCATATTTAAAGGTTAAAGAAATTCAAACATTAATCATGCTTCAGAACTACAGTTAAGTAAGGCTACCATTTAGTGAGTAATGTACAGACAAAAAAAATACCAGCAAAGTACTCAACCAACAGTCTTCAAAAGCTCTCTACAAACATACACTGTAAACACTGCATGGTCCTCCTAACACAGTGGATACTTAGAGAACTGATGTAAAAAGATTTTCAGTTTAAAGGTTAAAAGAAAAAAAGAAAGGTCTGCAGGAGCCAAACTATAGCTGTGTTCAAGATTAAAGTGTTTACCTTGGAATAATTCTTAACAGACAAGGAATAAATGGTCTGCTTAACACAACAGTTACGACATAAGGTAAAGTGACAGAGCTCATTTTTCCCACAGATCTCAGAGTGTGAGGTGGGAGAAGGTGAAGGAAACCATCTAAAGAGGAAATTCCCCTGAACACAATTTTTCTTAATAACACAGGTTCTTATGCAGTTTTGTTGGAACAGTCCCTCTACAAAACAGAACTGGTAAAATTTTATCAGAAGTCCAGTGAGAAGTAAAGTTCAGACTATTTGGTATCTCCCCTTGTATGCAGTATGAAATGCATCTGTGATTCCAGCTTTCTAAAGCAAGGTGGGATTTTATGCTAAACATATTTGTACAAAGAACTCACTAAGCAAGGTGAAGTCCTTTAGTCAAAAAACCCCAAAATTAAAGTTGTATTAAAGCTTAGACTTTCTTAGGTGTAGGTGCATTGGGACAGTGTTTTATCAACCTCTACTTGAAGCAGCAGCAGCAGTCATGTGTTCTCTGCATAACAGATCCTTCAACCTACTGCACAGAGGAAAGAGTTCAATTTGGAATGTTCTCCAATCATGAAAGCAGTATCTTATGCCTCCTACAATCCTCTACAGCCTGCTTCTATTTCCTGAAGAGTATCCCTGTCTCTCCCCCAGTTGTAAACAAACTGAAGAACAGACTGCCTGTGCACTTAGTGTCAAAAGAATTTTTAGGTATCTGCAAATTACAAAAAAAAGGAAAAATGTTTTATGTCACACGGTATTTTTAAAAAGCAACAATTAAAAGCACATAAAGTCAAACTGCACTCCTAAGTTCCTTGTTCAGTTGTGGAAGAATGTTACACCTTGAACAAAATTATTCCAAACAACTAAAGTACACAAAATCTCAAATCAAATACCCCAATGTTTAAAACAACTTGCTGAAAAATGGATATGGGTGCTTGACCCAGAATTATACATCTTAACTGCAATTATACCATGAAGTTAACTGAGCAGAGTGTATGAAGTGCACATTCACAGCAAGTATCTTCTACATATTTGCAGCTGAGGCCTCCTTTGTTCATACTGACATATTTAGCTTCAACATTGGGTACAGCTGCACTAATGCAAACCTTAAGGACAGAAGTGCTCTACTGGTGCAAACCAGTAATTTCAGCCTGTTGATATGCACAGAGTTGATATAAACCATGCATGCATATTTTTGCTTGCAGATGTGGAATGTCAGTGCAGACAGGATTTGTATTGTGGCATTAACCCTGAAAAAAAAATAAAAAAAGCAAATCCGAAACTTCGTTAAGTCAAAATTGCCATTTATTACCATTTCTTTTTACCCAGGCTGTTCCAAATTGAATTTTCTAAGTGCTAATTTTACAACACTGTTTAAAAGCAAACAAACAGAAAGACCATTTGGATGTATTCTTTATAAAATAAAACCCCAGCCTCCATGTCCAAACTAAATATTGCTAAAATATTCACCTATGCTCAGAAGCCAGTCCTGGAAGATTCCAGTCCAAAAGCAAGTAACATTCTAAATTCAAGTGCAAACAGGAAAGAGAATGGTAAAGTTGCTTAAATGCCAAGTGTTGGAAGACTGTGAAGTTTAAAACTACCTTATGCAAAGACTGTATCGCACAAAAGTTTAATGCAGACAGGTTTCCTTTATTCTGTTTTCTTACTGGGCAGTGACTATTGGCCAGGATTACAAAGCTATTATTCATATGGATCTGTAAAACAACACTGGCAACAGAAAGAAAAATGAACACAGCTGAGAGTGTAGTCAGGTAAAGCTTGGCTTAGGAAAACTCAGAAGCACAGCACAGTTATTAATCTGTACAACTCACTGCCTTAATATTATATCATAGAAGCAACAAGAACTTAAAGAATCTGTCTGCTCATCTGTGCTTCTTGATGTATTTACTAATTTGGGCCTTCTTTTGTGAAATTACATGCTGAACTGCTATAAATGCACTAATTTAGAAACACTGAGGATGCTAATTCTGAGCAAGATGACAGGGCATCTTGTCTGACCTGTAAAATCACCATCACACAATCCACACATTCACCAAGCATCTCATGACTAGGTTGCCCACCTACCCACTGCCCAGAGATATCTTAGGTAACTATTCCTAGTCACCAAAACTTCCATGGGAAAAAAGAGCAGTATGCAGCACCTCCTCAGAAAGCATTTTTCCACACTGGTAACTATTCTACAGAAAAAATGAAGAATGACCAAAGACGAGAAAAAATACCCCAAACCCAAACCAGACTTCGTAAGAGCCATTTTCTTCTCTGGTTTGGTGAATGAATGAGTTATGAAGAGACTGTTTTAAAAGTATGATTAAAAAATATCTGACCCCCTGTATCAACAGTCTTTAACATCATTACCAATGTAATAAAAATTATTCTAAAGGTTAACTCGTAGAATGAAAGTAAACTGCAGTACTGCACATAAGACACCAAAAAACCTCTTGGAAATGGGAGACAGACAAACGGAATATCTTACAGGAAATCAATGACACAATTGGCAAAATGGGTAAAAACAAATATAGAAACAAACCCCAAAAAGTTACATTAGAAGACAGGAAAAGTGTGGATTTCTGAGTTTGGGAGGAGGAATAACTAGGAAGGATTTAGAGAAAGATTTCTTGAGTCCTTGCATCATACTACTTTAAAAGCAGAAACACGCAGAAGGGTATAAAAATTGCCATAAACTCCTGACGCACTAAAATGAGGTGGAAACTGTCTGGCAAGCAGATCTTGCTATATGATCAGAAAAAAAAAAAAAAAAAAGGAGCTGAGAATGGAGGGAAAAAGGAGAAATTCAGGGAAATGTCTGTGAAATCCAGAAAAAAATGGAAGATCTTTTAAATGATTGGAGGAAGTCCAAGAAACTAAAGAAGTAAAGAAGCGCTGGAACCCTGGAAAGAGCAGGAGCAGGTGCATTAAGTGAGACACAAGGCAACAGAGCTATTAGGTTTCAGAGCAATGGACAACCTAGATACCAAAAAAAGATGCAAACAGATGTTCTCAAGCTATTAATATAAACATAAGTAACTGGAAATGTCGCTTATTAATACTGGATGTTTTGCAATTGAACCAATTGTTTACCTGCCTTTCTAATTTTTTTTCCTTTGAATGCTGAGAATTAGAGTAAGAAATAGTGAAAAATTAAGGGTAACTTCCTACCACCTTAAGAACTAAATAAAGAGCAAGCAAGGGTAGAAAAGAAAAAGGGCTGACACATTACAGCAATGTTCAATTTATGAAAGACTTAATAAGCTGTTAACAGGCATCACAGACATGTTTGTCCAAATGCATCATGGGCTATAGAAAAGTACTTCAGTGGAATATTCTCATTATTTGTAACCATAAATCCGAGAAGCATGTTTTTAGGCTTTTTATTTTACACATGCATAGTGACAACTACACGATTCATTAACATATCCTAAATAAAAACCCACAGCTACAAACTGCCTGTTTTTGTCACTGATTTCCACATTCAAAGGACACCTGCTGCTTTTGTTTCTAAACCAGTTTCAGATGAGGGACATGCCTGTGATTCTTTTCGTACTACCCTACTTGTGACCTGTTTCATCACATAGTACCTTTGAACCCTTCAATTAACAGAACTTTTTCCCCCCAGCATTTTAATGCTACTTCATTTCCTTTCCTTATTATACAGAGGAGAAAGATGAAGTACAACAAACCACAGCGAGTGAACCTCTCCCACTTTCTAATTATTCATGCATACTGCAGATCTGTGGAGGAGAAGATGCCAAATCAAACACCAGTTTAACAATTCAAGCTGCTATGAGTGGTAAGGGTCTTTCGCAGCCAAAAGAACCCCTTACTGTTAATTCAGTATTAGTGTTGACTATTTTCAGGCATATTTTAAGCCTCTCCTATATCATGAGCACCAGAGCAAACAAAGTCTGAGTTCCTGTATTGTCTGTTGTGATCAACAGAATGGTAAAGAAACATTTTCTGGCATCTGTAAGGTTAATTAAACACTGACTATTTGCATGCAAGCTTGGAAACAGAAGTAAAACTCTACTTTGTTGACACCCAAGAGGAGATGCTGCTGCATAAGCAAATACCATGGAAATGAAGGAAGAAGAGAATGGAAATAGCTTTGGGCTGCTACCTCAGGTTTCTGGGGCTCACAACGAGACAACGAGATAGAATAGCTCCAGGATCACCTTCAGCTGTGCAAGCAGATAATAATCTCTAAAGGCCCATAATGTATCAGTGCTCTCCAGCAATCTGGAATGACCCCTTCTGATCCCAACAGGAATGATGACAAAAGAAAGAGAGTTCAGCAGATCCTGCCAGCTCTGTGTCATCTGAGAACAGTGTGGACCCAAGAATACCTGCAAGGCCAAGGATCTGAGTCCTGCTGTGGAAGGGGTAGGTTTTGACTGCCCACAAGAAGAACCATGCATTTTGGGAGACCCCTTTGCTAAAATCAAAGTTTTCTGGAGTGTAAAATGTGGGCAGCTGATGGGATCACACAGAAAATGCTAATTTTCTACTATTCCAGGGATTATGTTTTCATTAGGGTCTTAGATGAAGATAGCTAATGAAATGTTTTTGTTCTGGTCAGTTTGGTGATCTCAGCTGAGTTTGGAGCAGGTACAGAACAACCCTCACAAGTAGAAGCATGGGATTAACTGAACGAGATGCCATATGGCTCATGCAGAGAACAGACTTAACAGACTTCCAGTGCTGGAACTGCCTTTTCACTTCAGACTTAGTTCTTTAGAACAGCCTCAGGGAAAGCCTGAATGCTGCCCACATCCACTGCTTCTTATGCCAACCAGTTCCTTAGGACTGTGCTGAGGTACCACTCATCTGGCAACTTTTATCAGCAGTAACTAAAAACTCCACAATTTTTACTTTGCAGTCACAATGGAATTTATATGGTGTTTCACTGCTGCTCATCTGAATCCCCTGCTGAATACAAGGGCTTTTGTGTAAGAACACAAATATTACTTTTTCTTTTACTACTTAAGCCTGTTACTCTATACAGCAGTTGTAAATAGTGCTGACCTGATTACAACCGTATTCTCATGTACTAATAATATTAATCCGGCAAACTGGTACAGAAGTTCCCCACCATCTTATCTGTATTACTGGATTCAGGAGTACGGTCAGCTATGCGTTAGCAGTTTCTAGGGCACTGACCAGCCTGGACCTAAACAGATTTTATTTTTGCTGCAGCAATATAATACGAGGTAAAATAAACCTCTGCATTACAACATTGGCTGTTACACTGCAGACAACCTACAGCAGTAAGCAGTTACCTCACTCACTAATGACCTGTGAGAAACAAACTCTGAATGTATGTTGTTTCTTAGCTACTGTTCCAGAGAGCAGCTCAATCTGTTTACTGACCGCAGTAAATACCTAATTAAATTAAATCTCCAACAAGCCTGAGAAAAAATGTATTGAAAGCACTCTGCTTGATTACAGGCATTGGTCTGAAGGAACAGACCTATTGATCTGGTCAACTTCAAGCTTGTTCACTTCACCCAATTTAATTTGGGAAAGACAGTAACTAAATTTTAGTTGAATCTCCATTCCCACTCTCCAGGGAAATAATTTGAAGTGACTTTTGAGTTCAGGTGGCATAGAGAAAATATTTCATAGGTCAAAGAAAACATTTATTTTGTTGTCACTATGGACATGAAGCTCCATTAAAAATGCAAATATGGTCTTCTGTGCAACAATTACATAGCGTGCAGACAGGGTCATATGTCATGAACTAACTTCTCTGGTGGGGGCAATAAATCAGTTGTTCTGCATGATAAGCATGATATTACCAGATTTCAGTAAAGTCTTCTTTAGCTGCAAACAACTGAAACAAGTTGATGACCTTGATTCTAGAAGTGCTTCCATAATAGAGTATCGGCACTGCTGGCAGACAGACAAAACATAGCAGAATTGTGAAAAGATGCTAAGGCTGGCTCTAGCACTAATGCAGCTGGGTTAACTTGGTTTTTTTCTGCTTGCCTTTGGATAAAATCCTAGTGTAATGATCCTGGTTTTAACAGGTATCCCTGCATAATCATATATTTTATTAT
>VZTN01010218.1:1307-35482 GCA_013400515.1 Erpornis zantholeuca
AAAAGGAACAGTTCAAGCCATGTGTAAAAGGCAGAAGTTCAGACCTCTGTAAAATCATCAGGGCTGGGCTTTTTGGAACAGGTTTAGCTAAGGCATCAGAGAAGGACATGAGCTCCTAACATCCTCAAAAGTATCTGTCTGTCTTTAAGCGTTTAAACACCTCTGTATTAAAATGTGAATACCAGAAATCTAACTCTGTTGATGAAGCCAGTTTAAATAATTCAACCTTATTTAAAAAGTGAATTCAAGCATTAATTTTTTTAAAAAAATATTTATCTGTGTGCAATTTTGGCTAAATCATCCATTGAAGAGCCATTCCATATTAGCCCTTCTATTTTGTATATATAGGAAAAAATGGAAGAGGTGAGTCATTCTGCTATAAAAAATATTTCCACATTAATGTTTTTTTTCTCTTATGCATATTGAATAATTTAAACAGAAAAGTAGGATACCTAATTTGGAGTAAAATTACTTCCATTCTGACTGTCAAAAAATATAGTGGGGTTTTTATCATCTAACATGCACTCTGTTTTTCAATGTCAGATTTTATCTTTCAAAATAATAGTTAGCAATAGTTTTAATATTTTCTCAATTATAAAGAATTATCATTTAATGGATAAAATTTCCATAAATTGGAGTACATTGTGTTAGCCTATTATGTTCTGTATTATTTAGTTACTTTATTAAACAATAATAGCATTCACTTTCTTACAATCAAAATTTTAAAAGGATCTTTAAAGGGAGAGGGAAGAAACAGAGCAGATAAATTATGCAACTGAAAGGAGTGGTTGTTTTTCTCTTTGTATCTTTAATGCAAATTGTTCTTCACTGTGTTTCCCAGACACCATCTGTTTCCAAAACAACTCATCACCAAACATAAGAGAGAAGATAGGAATTTCTTATAGGAGGTAAACCTGCCAGTTTGCAGAGTGGTCTGAGCTTTTTCAAGTAGGAAACACATGACAGTACAGAGCTGTTAATTAATTAAAAATAGGCAATGAGTGTCACCTTAGAGATGATGCAGTACACTATTTTAGGGATTTTCATTATAATAATAGATGGATTATTCTTTATAATGTTGCTGCACACTTGTTTTAAGAAGTCCAAAGCACATTGGGGCATTCAATAGCAGGGTTTGATTCACCAATATAGGTTTGGGGGCTTTTTTAATAAGCCTTTTTTAAAGGCTTCTTTTGAAGCTTGGCTATCAGCTCACACTTCCTCAGGGCCTCACTCCGTTTCATATATCAGTGAAGTATTGGAAAAACAGAAACTAGCAGAATTATTTACACTGGGTGCTCATTCACCTGTGCCATTCACCATTTTGTGAGGAGGTAAAAGAACCCATGACATATCCAGGTATATGACATTGTGCCACCACAAAATCCCTCCCTTCATCTCCAGAGAGGCTTATATCAGTTCAAAAATGCTATTTACTGCTACTAGAGAAGGAGGTACTAACTTTTCACCTGGTTATACTGTGGAGTTTAATGATAGCACTGGGATTACTGAAAAAAAAATCATTTGTATTTTTGCTTTTCCTTCTGATGACAGTATGTGGGGACAAGAAAAAAGTATTTATTTAGTTAGGTCTAATAAGTAGGAGTGAGAAAATGAGATATCAGAAAAACATGTAAAATCTTTAACCAAGTTATACAACTATTTATATATATTTTAAAAAAAGACATATAAGAATGTAGATGGGACAGCAATCATCAATCTTTATGGATTCCTTCCATCATATCCACCAATGTAAAACAATTTCATACAGACTATATGTGCTGTAATAAACATATAAGAAAGTATTAAGAAACATCACTCTAGAATTGTTTATACTATCTATTCTGATCACATCTCAAACAGATTACATCCTTCTTAAAGAAAAAATCCTTAGCAAGTCAGAGATATGTCTCTTCTGTCCTTCCCCAGTACTCCCTGTCCTTCTCCATCATTTAAAACAATTTTCTCCTTTCTGTAGTCCCAGTAATTTATTTCACACATGGAACATTCTTTACTTCCTAGTATCTTTCCAAGTAATTTTATAGCTATCAGTAGACTAAAAAGTGCTTATGTTTTTCTCCTGGCAGTTCTATTAGATTAAATCCATTAGCATGGTCACATATACACACTTCACATTTTCAGCTCTCTCTATTCATAATGTGACTCTATTATAAAGGTGTTATCCTTCTTATTGTCCATATAGAACCTAAAAATCTGGATTATCTTATTTTTCCTTGGTTTAGCTTTTAAATCATATTTTTAAAAAATGTTTTTTTACTCCATTAATTTATCGCAGGTTCTATATTCCTGACCTCAATGTACTTTATTACATTATAGACAACCATCTCTGCTCCTGCTCAATATTCTGAACAGTTCACTGAGTTTTAAATGCACAAAATGGTCGTTGCCACACATTTCATTTCTGGCTTCAGCAGTTGTGATCTTGTGCTTTGTTACTAAAAATAGAGCTGCTTCCAACTACCTGAGCTGGAAAGCTAATTACAAAGCTGGTAAACAGTTCTCCTCCCCATTGAGCAAATGGCAGAATAAGGAGTCTGCTAATGCACTAGGGCTCCCATGGTCCTGTGGGTCTCTGAAATCTATCAAGTGTCATTTATTTAATCATTTGTGGCTGTTTGCATCATGGATAAATTACCATTTAAGTAAATAACTGTTTGACTGTTGTATCAACAAATCAGGGAGAAAAAGAACAATCAGCTCATTTTAAGAAAAAGTATTTTAGCCTAATTCTCTGCTTGCACAAATCAAAACAATTTCACTGAAGTAAATAGCATATTGTTGATTTTGACTAGGTAAGAGTCTAGTTCCATTTTCTGCAGTAGAGGGGTTATTAGAGGACTGACTGTTTGCAGCAGCTTGAAGACTTTTTTGAAAGTTATTTCTGTCACATACAGGCAAGAACAAACAACTGCTACTATAAGAAAGCACTTTCTTCCCTTAAAAGTACTCTCAGCCATGTCTGCAGTACAGCAGCATGTTGGCTGGAAAAAATTCCCTGCTGAGAGATCTTAAGGTAGAAGGGCCCATGGGGTTTAGATGCTCCTCTGCACCTGAGAGTGAAACACTGGTTTTGCTGTTCCATTGGATTGATCCTTATCATGTAGCCTAATTCAAGCCTTGGTGGCAACACTCAGCTCAGTCAATAAATCACTCAGTCAATAAATCACTCAGTCAATAAAACTCAACTAATTTTCAGCCATTTCTGAGGACACAACATGTAGGCAACACATAAGCAACTGTCAGAATAACTGTGATACAGCTGCAGGCCCAACAAAAAACTAAGATTATGTTTAAGATGCATTATGTTTGTTCATCCAAAACCACTTCAGGGGACAAGAAGGCATGTAGCTTCTGGAATTATATTTTTTATCTGAATGCACATTATATAAATAAAATAATTAGGTAGAAAACTACCAGAAAGACCAATTTTAAAAAGCATTTCTATTTCTCCTTCCTAACTCCCAAAGAAACAAGTAATTAAAACCCCCAAGACGGTACCAAACACATTAGAAGAATTTGGTTGGTGAAAAGAAGATGCAAGTGAGCATAAACTATTTGCTCACCATCATGTTTCTGTCATGTAAAAGGAATATAATATATCCAGGGAAAGAATTGCTATCTGAGCATAAATACATTATTTACACAGCTCATTTGGGAGATGAAAGGATGAGCTCCCTGCTCTGTCTGTCCAAACTTTATGAAATGAAAAGTCAGGATGCCTTCAGTCAACCAATCCACCTCCTACTGTGAAGGAAAAGTAAGTTGCCACTTTTCAGCAAAACTGATTGGAAAAAAGAAGACAGGGTAGAAAATGTGGACAGAGGTGGAAATGTGTAGTACAAGGAGGAAGAAAATGCAAGCAGGAACCAAAAGAGAAACAAAGAAAGGCATGAGGAAGTCAGACTAAAGAAAATCAAATCATATTTCAAGCTCTGCATTTTCTAAAGAACAGAAAAAGAGAGAATCTTCCAACAAAAACAGTGATGGAAAAAGAGAAACTGAGTACCAGCCTTCTCATCTTAACCAGGAGAATTCCAGGAAACATGTCTGCATGCCACAAGGCAGGCCCACACCATCACAACTAAGCCAGCTCTGAAGAAGGCAAGTCATGCACCGGGACTTGCGTAGTTGTCATCTGAGCAGCGTTTCACCAGAACTGACACATCTTGTTTCCATGGTACTCTGTGTACACATACTAGAGTGCCTCTGGAGAAAGTCATATGCATTTTTCACATTTAAAGCCATATAACTGCATGTGTGCATACACACAGTTGGACAATGATGAAGCACTGTGTTTGATGGTATTCAGTGCATAAACAATGTTAAAAATCAATTTAATCCAAATTTTCAATCACTGATCAACCTTCCTGCATTTTCAGACCTTTCTTTATGACCTAAATGAGCGAACACATTAGACAACACATTCATGTGCTGGATAAAATGTGCTTATTATAGTAGGAAAAAGACCTGTCAAATGATAATATATTCCAGAAAATAATCCACAGCAAAAGGCGTATTCAAACAACATAAGCAATATTTTCCCTGCAATTTGTTATTTATTCCCACTTTTATTCTCACCTTAAGGCAGAGATGTAATATTCTTTAACCCTGGCAGTCGTTTGTCATTTACTCATTCAGATTTCAAAGACAGAACATTAACAGCCACAGTCTTCATGTGCTGCACAGACCAACTTAAACATTTCAGCTACTCTCAAGTATTTTTAGGTGGTCTGCCTCTGTTGAATTAAACCTGCCAAACTCATAGGGCAAGTAAGATGTGCCTCCACCTTTCAATTAAGCTAGTATAAAGTTTCCAATCCCCTTGTTAAAAAAAATACATGGAGAAAGGAAGTGGATAAAAACATGCAATGTAAGAAAATTGTTGAAAATAAGTTGTGTAATTCTTTTAAATATAAGTAGCTGTCTCAGGCAATCACAGAAAAAGCACTTCCAAAGTGACAGTCTTTAATGAATGAAGTAACTTTGTGAGCCTTGCATTGTTCTTGCCAAAAAAATTACATCTTTCACCACACAGGTATCACTCAAACTTCAGCCTTCCAATGAGCGCATCAGCACATGCAAGGACTCCAGAGCCAGAATGAGATTAATGGAATAAATTTAGGGATATATTAAACAAGAGGGAAGAACAATAACTAAGCATTAACACATTCCTTCATCCAATAGTTTTTGAATAAGAGGCACTGATTAAAGAAGCACACATTAGCAGACAACACAGAAGTATACGAAAAAGAAGCTTATAACAGCCTGAAAGTACAGTAGCTTGCTGTGTCATAGGAGTTCACAACCATATCTGTTTATGTCTGAAAGCCCTAGCAACCACCTATACCAGACCTCCTTAATATACCAAAAATTCATCAGAAGTACTATCTGACAAGTGACTAAGCTTCATACAACACAGATACTTAATTTTAAAAGACCTCAGAAGATGAAATGCTCAAGAAAATATCTTAACAATTCAATAGCTAAAACCCAGTTATTTATGTCTCCACAGCACAGGAAACCTGTAGGAATACAGACTCTGTCGCCTTACCTCAGCTATGTGTGGCATTGGGTTAAATCCACAGAGATTGCACACAACCTTCTTGCACTCAGTGCAGGTATTAAAGTTGGGGGGATCCTTAGAACCAATATTTAGTCCAGTTTTACAAAGGGGACAAGTCATTTCAGGTTGGCTGGCTTTCTCTGGTTGCAGCGGCCCATCAGGTTTCTTAGCTTCAGCAGCCTGAGGCTTGCTATCCTTAGCCAAACCAGGTTTCTTTTCTAAATCAGATCCTTTAATTAAAACACTATCCACTTTTGATGGCTCTGATTTTTCAGTTGTAAGAGACTTGGCTTCTTTCTTTACAGGAACAGCCTTTGGAGGAGGCTGAGCCTGACCAGTATCTTTGGGGGCTGCTTGAGGGGCAGGAGTCTGTGATGGAGGCTGGGGCTGCTTTGCTGCAGGACCAGGCGGAGGGGGACCTGATGTCTGAGACCCTGGCTGACCTGCTGTGGAAATTAAATTTGAGGCCTGGCTGAAGAATGAAGCTCCAAATCCAAAGAGTTTCCCAGTAACTGTTTCTTGTGGCGTTGTAGGCTGAGGCTTAGGGGCATCAGTGATGCCTCCCAGATTAAGGCTGAAACGCCTCGATTGCTCCGGAGTTTTCTGAGGTGGCTGGGGCTGAGGTGCCAGCTGTGCTGGCCCTGGCTTGGGTCCTGCCCCTGCTTGTGGGCCCTTGGGAGCTGGTTTTGTATCAGGCTTTGGGGCTGGTTTTGTTGATAACTTTTTAGGATCATCTTTTGTTTGTGTTGGCTCAACAGGCTTTTGAGCTTTAGCATCTGGTCTAGCCCCAGGCTGAGGCGCAAGCTTGGGATCTGACTTCTGCCGGGACACTTGTGGAACAGGTTTGGAATCTGGTTTATCCCCAGCTGGATGTGTGTCCTGGGATAGCTTTGCAAGCTCAGGCTTTGGGGAGTCTGTCACTTTCTGTTGAGTTGGCGGTCTGGGACCTGCCAAATCCTGTTTCTGCTCTGGTGCTGCAGAGGTAGATACAGTGTCTGCCATAGGTTTCTGTACACTGGGCTGTTTTTGCTTATCTTCAGCCTGTGTTGGCTTGACCTGATCAGATTTTGGGGCGGCATCTCTGGTTTGTTGGGAGATCTCAGTGGGCTCTGCACGAGGTTGTTTTGATTTTACAGGGGGAGACCCAGGCAAGGGCGTTTGCTTTTTTTGTGGCAGAGGTTTTTTCGGATCTGCTAACTGTGAAGGATCAGGTTTTGAAGTAACATCTTTCTTTTGAACAGGCTGTGGCTGGGGAGATGGTTTAGCTGTTGAAGGTGGAATGGATGTCTTCTGTTTGGGTGCAGGTGGCTGTGGCCCAGGACCATGACCTGGTGCTAGGTCACCTCCTAATGCTCTTTGCATCTGGCAGTTTAAACAGAGCCATTCACTGATCTGAAAAAAATAAAGGCATCATAATTAAGATAAGACGAAGTTAATAAAATAAACGTAATAGTAAGTTATTCTAATATAGGATTTGCTGCAACATTTTAATCTTCTGTGTAAAAAGGGAGAAATATCACTAATAGTGTTTTGCAATTAACATGCATAGCTGATTATTTTCATTCTTCTCCACATTGCTGTGAGTCAAGCTATCACTGAACCCATGATTCTAATGGTTTCACATTCAGTTTACACACAGCTGAATACTGGAAGATAAAAACCCAGCAGAATGAAAAAAATGCATTGGAATTTCATGGGACCCAGCAGTGATTAATTTACAGCAATGATTTGCCAGAATAATGACAAATACTGCTAAAATAATTTAACACATCAAGTCTGCTGACAGAAAACAATAATCAGAATTAAAACACAGTAAATGCATAATTATCTTTAAGCATACATCTATCAATTTCTTCACACAGCTTATGCTTTTGGTAATGGTTTAAATTACAGAGCACACGTATTGGCAGTACATATGTATCCGATGAATTAGGCATAGGCATTATGTTTACATTTATGTTTATAATCACACAGATCTGTGCTTTACCCCCAATTTCAGAGGGCAAGTCTTCATCCAAAAATCAGTGAGGAGCTTTGCCTGAGCCCTGATGGTATTTCAAGAGCTATAATAAAATTTCCCAAAACTCCTTTGTTATTAGAAGTTTCAAGGGTAATTATTGTACCTCTGTATACAACAGGTCCCTCTTTTCACACATAGGAGAAGGAATGAGGCAAATAATGTATTTACCCATTCTTCTCATCAATTACAGTACCTCACAACTTCAAAATGTTTTTTTTTTATCATTCCCAAGCAGTATTAAATCAGAGGGAAACCATATTTCTGATAAGAGAGCAGCCCAGCTTCGCCATCTGAGAAAGGATCAAATTGTGTAAAATGTGGTCATGTGCTACATTCCACACTTTCCATCACTAGCAGAAACATTATAGGCAGCAAAAATGCCATTCAATATGGTACAGAGTCCCATGGGCCTGCACCTGCAAGCAGATATTTAAGCAGGTCACCTGTAGCTCTTCTATTGTTTAGTCAGTGTGCGAAATGCAGGGTACCAGCTACAACATTTGCATGCACCACTGCAACAGAGGGAACCACAAGTAGGAGAACACACAACATAAGTCTCTCTTCCCTTAAGGGTGAAGATTCCTGGATGCTGTTTCTCACTCAAGTCTCAATGATCTTAGAGATCTTTTGCAACATAAATGATTCTGTGATGCTATGAATTCTCTACAATACACCATGGAACAAATCTAGAGGCACTACATGCAAAGAAAGATTTTGTCTGCATAATATCAGAGCTCACTGGAAGGAAAGAGCTCTGATCTCATGGACTGAGGCAATGAATTCATTACTTTGGTGTGCCTTGCCAGCCTTGGATTTTTGCAGCAGCAAAAATTAAGACTTGGATGCAGCTCCCTAAAACACAGTTATTTCAATTATTCTGATAAACATGGTATGAACACACACACTGCTATGTAAATTCACTATAACTTACAGCTTCACAAAGTGATGCCAAATTTTGGCCTCAGCTGTAAAGTTACCATTCATAATAAGGCTGCTCTTATCTTCCATTTTCGGTGCAATTTTCTTAGATTGTTTAAACAATTCTCTGATCTACTTGCAAACCATATAGCAAAAGACTGTTAAAAAGTGAAAACAACTGAAAAAAACCCTGGAACACATGTTTAAGCTCTGCTTTGAATTATGAAAGGAATTAAGTTCAGACTTGTACAGAGAACATGAGCAAGGATTACATTTAGCTTAACTCCTATTTCGTTTGATTAGTGATCACTTCCCTTACCTGACTTCAGATATTATTAATATAATTTAATTAGATGCATACTAATTTCTGGATGAATCCTTAAGGGTTTCCTAAGGTTTAAGTGTAATCAAAGACCAGGCTGTCACAATGTCTGGCTTGGCAAAGTAACTAAAACTTCTTTTGTTCTGGAGATAG
Organism: Erpornis zantholeuca; assembly: GCA_013400515.1. Taxonomy (NCBI): domain Eukaryota; kingdom Metazoa; phylum Chordata; class Aves; order Passeriformes; family Timaliidae; genus Erpornis; species Erpornis zantholeuca. The sequence goes on from VZTN01010218.1 coordinate 10,305, forward strand.
GCTCTGCTCTTCAGTGGAGAAAGACAAGATCCTGTGAGGAGCTTTTTAATGGACCTAAGCAAGGAGTGGCTTTTTCCTCTATCCACAGAATTTTTACAGATATTTGAAAAATGCACTTTCCATAGTGACTCACTGCTTCTGCTTCTTTTTTACACCATGGCAATAAAGGGTGCCTACCTGTTCTCATTCAGCTTCCAGGAAATCTAAATTAAAGTCACTACAACACCTTTAGAGCCTCAATGAAGTAGCTATATGGCTGGTGGGGCTACAAAATAAATATTTTGAATAATTCTTCTGAATAATTCTTACATTTAAGTCATCCAGATTCCAATTGCATTTCTAAGCATTTAGGTTTGTCTTCAACCTGCAGCTGGTCGAGTCTGATTCCACTACCTACTTGGAGTCCAAAAAAACATTACTTCTATGCTACAGATTTCATAAAAACTTTGTGCAGAAGACAAAACCTTAACCCTCAACCATTATTTTCTTTTTATTAAAAAAAATTATACACATATATGTGCATTCTTGGTATGAAACTGAAGCCTCCAAAACTAAAAGTGAATTTGCTACTCCTACAGCTGACCTTCAAAATAACTTCAAAATGGAAAATTTGGGGAAGTTTATCTTCACTGTATTATTTTTTAAATCTTTCTGGTTTAAACATAAAAATTCCTCCCATGCATTTTAGTGGGAGGAATTAAGTGCCAAAACCCTCAAGTCATTATAGGTTACACACATCTTCAAACAAATACAAAACTGCAAAAACTATAGTCCTGTGATTGGGACAGCAGGAGTTCAAAATGAAATGTGTTATGTGATATAGTTTTCTATCAAACAGTTGCCTGCTTGTTCTACTGGAATTACAGATATTTTCCATAAAATTTAACAGGAGCAGACTTCCTTTTAATACAGATGCTCTTACAGATTATTACAGATGAAGTAAAACTTACTGCTGCTGTAGATACCAAAAGAACAGTTTTTTCTCTATCCTTAATGGTGTTCCTGGGCAGCAGTTCTGTGACTTCCTAGTTTCTTTCTCCACATTTCTAGTATCTTTATGTAGGATTAAAAAGCAAAAGTTTCCAGATGAACTTGTGAGCTTTAGCAGTTCCTGTCTGTGAAGGAGATTCCTCTTTGAGGCTGAGAAACCCAAGCTGTCTCTTTTTACACCAGTATATAGGGGTGGGAGCTGGGTCTTATTTCTAGAAGAAATCTGTAAGTGATTTTCTTCATTCTGAGACTCATGCCATTAAGTGCCATAACAGTAAATTTGACTGATTTGATGTAGCATTTTTGTTCAGATTTCAAGTCCTGAACAAAGAAAATTGCTGCTTTGTTTTCCAACTGTTGTAGAAACTATGTGCCCTCAGAACAACAAAAAAGTAATTAAAATGTATTTTATGTATTCATCAAGCATAGCATCAACTGTTCTAGCTTGAAGCACCAAATGAATTTATTCAGTATTTTACTAACAACATCTGTGGAGAATTACTTTGAATGAAATTATAACACTACATAGATTATGAATGCATAAAGAAAGTCAAGCTAACAGTTGACACCAATAACAAATATGAACTCAGTTCAGTCCTGCTCTCTATCTGAAACAACACCAACACAATTGAAGGCAATCCTGTGTCTATTCCTTCTTCAAAAAGGGCTCAGATTTGTTCTAACAACACAAACCCGTCAAAAGCAATAGAAAAGCTGTCAGCAAGTGCATTGCCTGGCATGCTTAATTTCTATCCCTGTAGATGAGGTAGGGGAGGAAGAAAATCTATCTTGATTCTATTATTCCAGATGTACATGAGAAATAAATTTTGACTTGCAGATTGAACATATTTTGTATAATAATTACTGGCAAACAATATGAATGTGGCTTTCAGAAGCCATTTTGACACTCCTTTGCAAGAGCAGAGCTGCACTCTAAGGGAATGGGTCTTATTCTCATTTAGTACAGTCATTTTCTGCTATAAAAAGGAACTTAAAGATATACATAATATATTAAGATCCCATTATATTACCACAGAAATGTAAAGATTTATAAAGCCTTTGCATTACCACAGATATATAAGTGGACTTTGCTGACATTATTCAGCTCCAAAGATTTATTGACAAAATCAGTTTCTAGTCTGAAAACATAGCAACTTATTTGGTCTCTGACAATTTCAAAGAGCAGTGACGAATCCAGATTTGGCTCTTAGCACACATTTTTGCCAAGATGATGAGAGAAACATGAAAAATAAAGTGCTCAAGCACATGATTTTATGCAGCTTTGTGCATTGTGAGACAAGAAATGAAATCAGAAAATCCTGTTATGAACAAAAAAGAACAACTATCACAAACCAAATTAAATTAGTATATCAATGTACACGTGAAAATGTCTTCTAAAGAAGTCTCTGCAGTACTGGAGACAAAGTTTTTTCTTCTACACCATCCTCCCATGAATAAGATCTCAGCTGTTCAAAGTAATTACACCAAGCCAAACATTTAACTGTTGTACAGACTATGCAACTGATCCTCATTTCAGGCAAACAGATCAACACTACAAAATACATATTTACCTTCCTTTCAAGTATCAGATGAATTTATCAGGGAACACTGACTCAAGATGCTCACGAACATGACACTAGATTCTAGTCAGCAGCATGGTCCATGGGTATCCATTCCACAAACCACAGCAATGGTTACAAGCTCTGTAGCTTGGTGTTAAACCAATGCTGGTGCAAACATTTAAAAAACTATTATTTTTTAATAAAAACTATTCTTAAATGTTACTTAGCTATTCTAAAGCTACAAAACACTATGGTGAATTATATTATGCAGCTATCACAATCTTAAAACATACTCCACCACTCTACTTAAATTACCAACACAAAAATTTGTAGTTTGCTCATGAATTATGAATATTTGGGGAACAATTATTTTATGGTTTACATAATTAGAATCATAAAGCAAAATAGAGATCAGAATCTTTTGACTTTTTTTTTTTTTGAATGGCAGTATCTCAGGATATGTAAAATTTACTTTTAATAGCCAAGGATATGATTAAGCACATAGCAAGGAAGAAGACTTTTAAATACAGCTCAGTGCACTGCAAGATGCAGCAATGCAACAAATGCTCGTTGCTTTCATCAGCTTCACTGAGATTTGCTATACCAGAAACACACGAACGATTAACATAAAATCTAACTGCAAACCGAGAGAGCAGCAAAGAGAAGGTTAACAAAGTTCATCTGTTGCACTGAGCGAATCATGAAAAGGATTAAGGTGTCTGGTGAGAGCAGGGCTGGGCCGTGCTGCCTGCCCAGTGACTGCCCAGCAAACACCATCTCCACATCACATGGCCTCGCATAGTAGTAAATTACAGTTGCTGAGCAACAGCAATACTGGCGCAGATGGCTGACTGCAGTTGACATCTTTAGCTATGCAGATTAATTTATTATTTACTTGTGTTAAAAACTGGACGGGCCAGCTTTCTGGACTAATGAGAAAACGCTCCAACATATTGTAGAATGTTGCTCAATTAAATTATTGGGAAACTATTCCCCATGCAGAGGGGTTTTGCCTCTATGTTCTGCCCCTTATGTAAAAGAGAAAAAAAAGAGGGGAAAAAAAACCACAGAACATCACTGCTATTTCTACATCTAATCCTTAAAGTAAAGCAGAACTGTAGGCACGCAGTCTTCCTCTAAAACAGAAACAATGTGGGAGTTTGTTTAAGAATATTCCACAGAGAGAAACAGGATCCTATACTTCCATAACCCGTCTATTTGAGGATCTTTACAATTTTCCCAAATGTCTATGTGGCAGCTGTGGCTAGGGGCAGAAGTATAGGAACTATACTAACTTCATTTCATCACAAAAACTGTGAATAATCCCCATTCACGTAGAAATTGCAGTTTTAGTAACACTGGAACAGCCCAAGTACTCTTTGTACCAAAGCAAATATTTCACATTTCCATGATTTTTAAATGACAACTAATAAAGTCTTGTTTGCATCTGCTCTCTGATCAATTTGAACCCAGACTAAAGTCCATCAGTTTTACAGACTCCTCTAGCTTTACTTCAGCACAGTTAAGAGTTGGTATCTAAATTAATACTTTGAAAAAAATTTAAAAGCATTGGGTTTTGTTGGAGTTTTTTTAAACTCATTTCTATACAACTTGTGATGATTATAACAGCTGATAACCAGATTTAGGTCCTTGATTTTTTTTCTAGTTTGTTCTGCTTTACTTATATAACCCTTATATTCCCCCCTCCAAGTTCACACATGGTGTACAGTTTCAAAGCTATTTTCCTGGATATTAAAAAACCTAAGATATTGTTGCATGTCACTACCGACAGTGATGGTAGTTTTATTCTCATTTATATATAATTTCCAGTCCAAGTTGCATTCTGGTTCTTATGCACTACTACAACACAGCAGAATTTAGACTGCAAACCACAGGGAATACTTCAATCAACAGCTTCATTTAATGTCATGTAATCAACAAAGATTTAATAGACTAATTTCTGTTAATTTTATTTTAAGTATAAGCAAAACTTAACTGGAGTCACCACAAGAATTATAGTCATCTTCCTTATTTTAAATTATTATGTATTGTTGTCCCTGTATGACCTAATAAAATAAAAGCAACTGTAGAAAATTAATGCCCTTCTGACTGTTTAAATTCTGTTTATTTACTGACCCTACTTCATGCCCAAGTATGTTTAGGATATTTAGAGCTGCAAGACTTTAATAAAAACAAATACAAATACCAAAAATCATTATAAAGATTTGAACTAAAATAATATATTTTTAAATCAAATGTTGTGATATTATTGTAAATAAAAACAGAGGCAGAAAGAAAGAAAAAAAAAAAAACCCACAAGGCAATAGGGTGTAGTATAATTGATATGGAAAACTTCTAGCCCTACCAAAAAAAATTAAAAAAATAGACATCCCCTCCACCACAAAAATTTACAGTAACAACAAAAAAATTATTTCAAATTGGGTTAAAAATTTTTCATGTTGAATTGAAAAATAAATATGCAATCCAGTAAAAAGTTCTATTTGATCAGAAACCATACACGCCATAGCCAACTGTTTGGAGTTTCTTATCTCTCCTCTTGGAGCTTTTACCTTTTATTTCCATTAGGAAAGCCAGCTTTGGTATAGACACATTTTTTGAAAAAAATAGTCAGAAGCAATACAATATTTTTTAGAATTCACTCTACCTCCATCCAGAAGAACTTTTGGCAAGTAAACGAATCCTACATCAATACACAGCTTCACATTATCTGAATTTACAATTTTCATTAAGTATCTATATATAAAATTACATCTGGCTCCAAGATGAATTTTAAATGGTCTCTTAAAAGAACACCGAAACAATGGATGAAATATGATCTAATGTAGATGAAATTCATGTAGAATAGTCCCTCCTTAAAAGCCACCTAGAGGACAGGCATCCACATAAGTGTAGATACACATGAGAGGTGGGCTCAAGTAGCAGAGCCCACACACAGCCAAGTGCCCAACATTAACAGCTTTAACACTCTACTTGATCATCAGCTTTACTGATGACCATCATAATGAATTTAATTACTTTGTTATTACCCTTTAAACCTTTGCTCACTCTGTGTTGCATGTATCTTCCAACAACTAGATCCCAGGAAATGAAAATTTACTCCAGCTACTGAGCATATGCACTGATCATTTAGCTTTAACTATAGCAGTTCATGCTTTTTGCCTTTTTTCCTTAAGATGTCTTTGTTCATTTTCAGAAAGCCTACTCCTATTCAAATGTTCTAAAGGGCTGAATCTTTTCTTGGGAGGTGTTGGTTTCTGTTGCTAATGTGAGAGGGTTTGGGAAAATAAAATGGTAAAAATATTAGAAAAATAAGTCATCACGTAATAAAAGATATACTTCCTACAAGGTTCTGATGTACATTAAAGGAAAAGTGGAATAGAGTCCCAGTCCTCAAACCTACTTATGTAATTTTTTCCATTACTTTATGCAACTGTTGCTAGGCAGTCATGTGCCATGGTGATGAGTGGAGTATGAATACCTAGACAGATTAGAGAGACATATGCTACTGAACACTTATGTATGGTGTGTCTTCTCTCCAGACTGCTGTACAAAAGCAAGATACCAACTCTCCTTCTTCCCCAAGAGGACTGCAATGTCAGATGGTTCAGAGAAACAGTTCAAGGGGTCTGACCTTGTGGCAATACAGGTATCAGTTTCTGCTCTTAGTTACAGAGGTCTCTCTAGTGAGTTAAAACAGATAGAGTGCATGTACTACTGCATTTTAAATAGAGGTTTAAATTAATAAAATGAATTAATTTTTTTATCTGCACTTTTTATAATGGTTTTACAGTGTATGCAATCTACTTCCTAAGCCAGTTTTTAAAGCTTGCTAAATTCTTCTCAGAATCAGCTAGAAATATAGAACACATAAATATAGACAGATCTATATTGGAAAATTTATTCATTCAATTGGTTTTGGAAACTGAGCTACCTTGTAAGAAACTTGTAAGAAGACTGTCTTAGGTAAGCAATTCAGGCAGCTGCACAAGGGAAAATGTAAGAGAACAAAAGTCATTTTTTTTTCTCTAAATAGATGGATTCCACTCCTCACATCCAATTTGAAATTATTGCTTCTCAAACAGCAATGTGTTAATCATAAAGAATAAAATCAGCAGTTATAAAGGACATGGGAAAAGCATAATGCGAGATTCCAGAATCATGGAACACATCAAAAAGAACAGCAGGGAAAGCCAAAGTACAACAGTAAAGTCAGTAAGTGCATGGGTAAGACACAGATTTTTGGTCAGTAATACTTCAGAAGAACTTAAAATACAAGAAGCCAAAAGAAAGAACTTGCACCATAAATGAGAAAACTGACAGCCAAGTCACAAACCATGACTTTCCTGATAGATGGGAAGAAATCGATAAAGTATTGTAAAAGAGGGATCAGAAACTTTTGTTAATAAGCTAAATACTAAAAGAGAACAGAAACTAGAAGGAAAATGTAATAATAACTCAAGTGGGAACCTTGGCAGCTGAAATAAGTGAATGTTTTGTATGTGCCAGAGCAGGTTCTATTAACTTTGATCCCAATGTTCAGTAATAAAGTCAGATGTGGTTTTTATCATACTGCAATGGCAGACTGGAGCAGGACACCCACAATGAAGTTTCAGCAAGACAGCTGGTGGTGCAAAGCTGAGCAAATGAGAAAAGCCTGAGTGGGAGTCAGGAGATTGGAACTAATAGCTGAATAACTTAGATGTCCAATACCTTCATTTACTGAAATGATTTCATCATGAAATAAACGCATATCCTGTGTTTATTTCAATGTGCAATATAAAATTCAAATCTGCTTTTACATATGTATGCAATCAGTTACTCTTAAATGCAGCTGTATTTATTGTCTAAAAGTCCCGAATTTCACACTTACAGAGTACCCACTTCAAAAACTAGTAGTTATTCACAGAATTTCCAAGTAGTTGGAAATCTTCCTACATAAACTCTCCCTCAAAATCTATTTTATCTGAATACACCAAAGTTGTTGACTATTTCCATAGGAAATTTGAAGCTTTTAAAGGAAGACAAACTTGGGGCTCAAAGAGCTTCTAGGAGCACAGTACAGAAAAGAACAACTCAGCACTCACAAATAAATGTAAGAAAATTTGGCCTAAAAACATTGGGAGAATTTGAAGGCAAAGGTTTGTAATAAAACTTTCTCTTTGACTTTCATATCAATACATCACATTCCTTGCCTGTTATATATAAATATATCTTTTTTTACACCAACAGTTCAGAATGACCTTTCCTCATGTAGACCCTGACATATAGACACCTGGGTAGTTGCAGAGGCTCTGAAGTTTCTGCACACAGATGTTCAAGTCCCTCCTTTTCCAGTTCTGGCTTTAATGCCAGCTATCTCAATCCTCAAATTCCCCAAACTCAAAGAAGATGTTACACTTCTGAACCAAGCAATGTGCTATCAGTGGTTACTGCAATTAGTCTTTCAGGCTTAAATTTGAAATTTTAACAACAAATCAATAGATCATATTGCTGGATGCAAACAGTCTGCTGTTTGTTACCAGGTGCCCACAAATAAACCTGTGCTAGAAAGAAAACCAACAGCTTGCATGTCCTTACATCATTGTGGTGCTGAGTATACAGGTTGCCCAGAAAGGCTGTCAAGCCCCCATCCTTAAAGATATTCAAAACTGGCTAAACCTGCTTTAGATTACACTGCTTCGACCAGAAGCTTAGAGTACACCAAATCCAGAGGACCCTTCCAGCTTCAGAAATTATTGGATTCAATTTTGAGTATATAGGTAGTATTTACCAGGTTCAAAATACATTAGCAGTATGTGCTTCTTCCTGAAGCAACTCAGGAAGTGTGTACACTTCTTGAGTGTGCAACTCAGATCAGCTAAACTAATACCAAAGCAAGACAAAAAAACTTTTCCAAATATCCCTTCTATTTATCAATCGTTAGCCTTTGGTGCCAGTTCTACTATGCTTGAATTTCTATAAATTGACAAAAGTGTTGGTACTGAAAACAAACCCAAACTACACTGCAAATTTAAAATTAGCATATCAAGATGTACAAAAAGCTGTTCAAGCAGTAAGAAGAGATCAGTCACATGAAGACTTATTCCCATGCAGAGGAATAAAGGATATGTATAAGCAATAAATCAAGTTACCAAAAAATCAGGTTAAAATAAATTCACTTAAAGTTCTAATATTGCTTTCTATTCTATTTTATAACACTTTTATGTTACAGACTTACAACAAGAATAGTGATCAAGATTAGAAATAGTCCACAGAGATCTTAACATCTCACAAGAATGAAATAACCCATGTACCACCAAGTCAAACTCATGAGTCAGGCTTTCAACTAACGAACACAGACACAGTTGTAAAGCAAATCCACTCCATATCCTTTCCTAAGCCACACACTGGAGCTATGAAGACCAATTTTTTTTTTGGCTTAGTTGGATTTTATAGCAGAAAAAATTATTTATCTATAAATATATTTGCACATGAGTATTGTGGTCACATTATAAACACAGAAAGCAGGTGCATAAAATCAATCAAAATAAGACTAAAGTCATAATAGGGTTTCTCCTCTTTTTATATGAAGAGATGAGAACACATTTCTAAATTTATATGAGCAGAGAAGAATTACCTCCTTTTTTTGTCTCCAGTTTCACCCTGTTTTACTCAAGTTTTCCAAAATAGCATTAAATTTTTCACTGAGCTTGTTAAGTTATCATGAAGATATACTGTAGCACATCTGCTGTTCCAACATAACAAAGGTAAACTTCTTTGCTCTGGTAGTGAACATCATTTTGAAAATTACTCACCTCTGTGATATGAGGATTAGGATTGAATCCACACAGGCTGCAGACTACCGTGTGACACTGGGTGCACGTGTTGTAGTTGGCCTTTTCAGGAGTGTGCAGCAGCAGCTCAGTGGTTGTACAAAGAGGGCAGAGGGTTGTCTTTGGGGCAGACTCGGTGGGTTGGCTTGCACCAGCTTGCTTTTGCTGTGGAGGTTTTTCAGGCCCTGGCTGCTGGCCGGGTGGTTTTGTAGGTCCTGGCGGTTGTGCCGGAGGCTTTGTGGACCCTGCAATATGAGAAGGTGGTTTCGTAGGCCCTGCCTGGGGTGGCACTTGTTTTAAAGGCCCTGTTTGCTGCTGAGGTGGCTTCCCAGATCCAGGTTGTGGTGGCTGCTTTGCAGGTCCTGTTTGCTGAGCAGATGGCTTTTCAGGTCCAGGTTGCTGAGAAGGCTGTTTTGGAGGCCCTGCCTGCTGCAAAGATGGCTTTACAGGACCTCCTTGCCGTGCAGGCTGCTGAGATGGTTGTTTTGCAGGTCCTGGCTGCTGTGATGATGGTTTTGTGAGAGGTGGTGCTTGGGATGTCATTTTAGCAGTGTCTGGTTGCTGTGGGGATGGTTTTGTTGGGCCTGATGAAGGTTTTGCAGAAGTCTGTTGCTGAACAGGTTTCGCTGGTTCTGATGGTTGCGGCTGAGATTTTTGTGGTCCTCGCGGCTGGGGTGGTTGTTTTGCTTGCTCTTGCTTAGCATCTGCTGGTTGGCCATGGCCTGGTTTCTGAACTTGCTTTGGTTCCCCAGGCTGCTGCTGAGGCACTGGCTTGGAAGACTCCGTTTGTTGGAGGGTAGGTCTTTGTTGTCCCTGTTGTTGAACAGCTGGCTTCGGAGACTGTGGTTGAGTTGGATGTTTCGCAGGGCTCCTCTGCTCCTCAGGTTTCCCTTGCTCTTTTGGGGTAACTTTTTGTTTCCTACCGGCTTCTTCATGGGTTGTATCTGAATCCGATATCAAATCAAAAGGATTGAATTTGTTCACAACTGAAGTGACTGCACTCAATGGATTGGCTTCTGAGAGAAAACTGGGCATCATACTTGGCTTCTGGTCTTCCTTAAAATCAGTCCTGGACTTGGATTCCCGCAGACTAAGAGAAGAAGGGCTACGTCCAGGTGCCCGTTGTTCTGTCTTCAGCACATCTACTGTTCTGCTTTTACTTAAACCTGGTGGTCCTTGATCTGGAGGCTTACCTGGTTGTCTGGGATGGCGACTTGTATCAAGTTCAGGATGTCTGCAGAGAGAAAAATGGAATAAAATTAAAATAATGCATAATACTAGAAAAATGAGATAAAATAAGATGTATCAGTAACCCTGGAAGTGCACCAGTAGTACTGTGAAGTTTCTCAGTGCTTAAGTGTTTTAAAGACCAAGGTTTATAACAAGGTACATATAAAAGATATTTAAATAATTATTGCTCTTTAAGGGCTTATACACGTATTTAGTCATAGATTGTTCTATTCTTTAGAAAATAATCTAATACAACAGCATTTAACCAGATAACTTTTCTTTCAGAATTCTGAAGAACTCAAAGCTAAAACTTCCTATTATACCTATATCCAAATACTTGACTCTCCCCACTTCTCTTTGGGATACAAAAACAGGGAGACAGAAAACTAAAAGAAACAAAGTGTCAAAATAAGCAGATCAAAGTAAAGCAAAATGCTTATGTACTTGTGTACTGGATACTTGTACAAAATTTGGATATATTACAATTTAATATGCAGCAGGGATTTAAACTGCTAAAATTCATATATGTTAAGGAGTATAGGCTTCTTTGTAAAGCATTTATTTTGGCACCCATTCACTCACAAATCAGAAGAGTTTTCCATCAGATAAAACAGATGTCAGTACACAGTTAGCCCTGAACCTTTTCTTTCTTCTTTGCAAATAGCTACCATACTCCTTCTCAGCCTCATCCCAGCAGTTCACAATGCCCGGTATTAACAAAAAGTCTTATAACACTAGAGAATTCGGAAAAATCTTTGCAACAGTATTTTGCTATATGTTTATACAGGAGAAAATGAAACTAAGAATGTAGGAACCAAAATCAAGACCATGGCTCCATATGTGGCACAGTATTTTACTTCTTGCTATACTTGGCTGCAGCTGGGGAAATAATATTGTATTCGTCACTAATGCTCAGAGAGGTAATAAAATATTCTATTCAGTGCTTTCACTGGGCTTCTGCTGGAAGATATGGTGCTCTCTTCAGTGGCACAGAAATGTTGCAACTATAAAATTTTCACTTTTCACTTTAAGAGAACCAATCAACTCTGATCTTAGTTTTCCAGACATGACATCTCTTCTTGGGTATTCATGAGCAAGATAATAATGATCTCTTATTAAATTTAACTGCATTCCTTGATGAATAAATGTATTAATGCACAGTTTTAAGAGTTTTGTCAGAGGTCTGCAGAACCATCTACAGTAGCCACATTAAAAAAATTACTTTACCTGTTAATGTCACCATAAGTGTACCAGTATTTCTGATTAATATTTAGTTTGGCTAAATGGCTAGCAATTGCAAGACAAAAGGACAAAGCTAAGTGATAGACATTTCTGTGCATGTAATTCTCACAACAAGAGATTTCTCATAAACTTGCATCTGACTTTTTCTGTTAATTAAAAATTTCCACAAGTAATACTTGCTAAGGATAAACAATTTCCAGCCTTCCACAACTCCATTTATCCTTTCCCATTCGTTTGTACATATTGATCACAATACTTGGAAGCTTACGACCTTAATGTGCAGCCCACTGAAGTGAGTAGCTGTTTTTCCACTGGCATCAGTGAACATTGATTAATTCATAAAGAAGATAGTTCAGAAAATCCCAATGATAATCTAATGCTTCCAAATATTTGGCATTTTTGCTTGTTAAAAGAGCAATTTTATACTCTCATTAGCAATTAGGTAGGTCTCCCTGCAGTTCTGTTTCTTGTTATTTAGATAAGCACTCTAGGTTTATCTGAGGAGGCAATGCTTACCATATGAAAGCATTTCAATTAGTCGATTAGCAGCAGCTTGGTACACTTCTAGCATTCATATTTGTGTATGTTCAAACTCTTGAAAGGCTTCTTTCAACAATTATCAGAGTGAAAAAGGGGGGTGGTAAAAAAATTAACAGTACTATTGAAATTCAGGTCCAGCAATAGGGTACCATGCTCAAACCTTACAATGTGAAGGTAGAATAGAAAGGGGGAAGGGAGGGGACCACAAACAAAAAAAACAAGCAAAAAACCCTAACTAATTTTAGAAATTTAACTTGGAAATCAGCAAGAAAAAGTAACTATGGATCCCTACTGTAGAATTCTTCTCCAGCTTGCATTCTTATCAAATAATGTGTTCCATAAATTTCCACCTGATCAGGTATCAGGACCTGAAATGAGATTAAAACCCATGAATCTAGGAGATAAACTCAGGTGATTCTCTTCAAGCCTGCTGGTGTATTCTGAAGACCTGACTTGTCTTGCCTTTGTACATAACAAATGTTTCTAAGCAATGGAGACAGAGCGTGGTTAACTAGTGGAAGAAAAAGCCTTGAAAAGACAAGTTTCTTGAGAAAGGTTACTTCTGTTAAAAGCCAGGACTCGCTCCATTTATTTTGAGGTACCTGAGGTTTGAAGTCTTCTGTTCTACAACCATTTTAAAACCAACTATAGACTGATACTGACAAATTTTAATTGGAGAATCAGAATCCTCAAACTAAATCTTGTATTTATTTGACAAGAATTTTCTAACTTTCAAACCTTTTGAACCATTAAAAGCTCACAATTGTTGTAAAGCCTTCAAACCAGACTAAACAAATGAAATAATTTTGTTCTCCCTCACAGGATGTTTTATTTTGTGGTGCTGTGTTTCCCCTCACTTTGGTCTTGATCCATGGAAGTCATCTCTATTCATTTACATATTACAGCCAAATCAAAGCTTCTTTTGGAGTAAGCAGAGATTTAACAAAAAGACCAATAGTCTAGTTCTTCAATTCCATAACTACAAACACCTGTTAAGAAGACATGCCTTTTCCCTCTTCATCAGTATAAATATCTTCAAAGACAAATGCAGTAACAATGCTACTCAGATAGCTAGATCTTTTCATATCTCCAGACAAGATCGGTATGAACTTACACATGCCCCAGTGGCTAATTTTTTTTTTTTGTCAATAGAACAATGACACTAAAAATATATATTTCTTCTGGAAAATACACCATAAATATACTTCAGAAGTGTGACACTCATCAAGACTTCTCAGCATTTCTTATCAAAATGCAGAAAAAAATTTTTATTGACATCTATTGTGACCAACTTATTGAACTGGGAAAAAAAAACCAAAAACAAACAACGAACATCTGTATTAGATGGTCATATATTTAGTTGGTCATCTAATCCTTTCAGATATAGAATAATTCCTCAGGAAGTGAACACTGGCACAGTTACAGAATCATTTGATGACGCTAGAACAAATGGAACTTGCTTACAAATTGCCTGTGTTTGTTTCAGATAAATTTCCCAACCATGAATTTTCTGAAGACAGAGAATTGAAATAGGATAGAATGATTTCCACAGATCCTAAACATCTCACTGCAACCTCAAGAATGAAACGTTCGTTAAAAAAATTACAAAAAAATTAGTAGGTACATTTGACTTAGACCACTTTAGGTGCTCTGTATCTAAATGCTTACATTAAAATTCACAAGACTTAAAAGCTCAAAGTCTACAGAAGTTCTAGAATGTACAGCATTTATTTTAAGGTGGTAGAGATGCAAGTTTGTTATCTGGCACATATATTACTTACTATTAAAAAGTCTGTATTTGCAAAAATTGTTACCTGAGGATACCATCAATCATGAGGAATTTGTACACTTTAGGGTTACTTTGGGCACAGGAATGAGAGCATTTAGAATAGGAAATAATCATTAGACTCTAATGTTATAATGGAAATCACAAAGGAAAAATCCAGTTAACATGTTAAAAACTAACAGACACTCCAATAAGGACACTGCCAAAATCCAGAGCTATATGAACTGAAAGCTAGAATTCCTCTTTTGATCACACTGTCTTGGTTAGCATTTGTACTGAAAAAAAAAAAGGAAAAATAACCCAGTTTTAGTCTGGAAGAGGGTGATCGTTAATCCTTAGAAGAGTCTTACTCTTACCCCAAGGGTTTTGTTTGGAATAGGTGCTTGATAGATCTCAACAGCAAGAGGACCAAATAAAGCCACAAACCAAGAGACAATACAAGTAGTAACTTCATTACAGTGGGACAGGCATGAAGATACTATGATGGGAACTGCTATAATAGGCAAAGTTGATATTCTGACGTAAGGTAAAAGGCTGTAATTCACGAATTTAGAGTGCCTTTACTTTAAATAGAGGGTGGAAGTATGGTATGCTAGCAAGATCAAAGTAGCTTCTGATATAAATATGTTTGTAGGAAAACAGCCATTTATAAATGCAGAGATATTCACATTGTTCATCCTATTCTAAAGACTTCCAAGAATATTTATCTTTATTTTTTATGTTCCAGAAAAAGTAAGTTTCAAAGTACTTGTGTCTTTGTTCATAGACTGCAATATGAAAGGGAATTTTGAGCTTAGTTTCATGGAACTAAAGAATATTTCTTTTCCTCATTAACACCTATAGAAACTGTGCAGAGACCTGAAAACTGTGCAGAGACCTGAATTGAATGGAAAATTTTATTTTACACACAGTGCTAATGCTTGATCAATAATTAAGCAAGACATAAAATAGGAAGATTTGACTTCCAGTTTTAAAAAATGGAGATCATCATCTCAGGTATAATCTCAGTGACTCCAAGAATTTGCCCATGAATTAATTTAGTCCCACCCTCCTTGGCTCTCTTCTAGAATTCACTTATATAAACCCGATATTATATAAACTGAATATGCATTTATGTGGGGTGAGGTCAATGAACTGTGAAACAGTTAGTCGAGGAGGTTCCCTTCTGCTTCCTCCTTCAAGGCAAACAACACACCCAGCCCCGGAGTCGGAGAGCAACAGAGGCGCCGGCCTCGGCTGACGGGCCGGGGCGGGAAGGGGTTCAGCACCGAGGACAGCGACACGGGGCCGGGCAGGACTGGCGGCTCAGCACCGCGGACAGCGACACGGGGCCGGGGGAGGGCCGGGGGTTCAGGACCACAGACAGCGGTAGCCCCGAGGAGCCGAGCGGGGAACGGGCTTGTTGCACGTCGGGCTGTGAATTCGCTGAGGGGCAGGGAAAGAACGGGGAAGGAAATTACCCCAGCCTTCGGAGAGGCACAGTGAGGTAAAGCCATGACTATCCAGAACACTGAATGCCGTGGCAATCAATATAATCTACAATTCGGCCTCTCCCTTTCCAATTGAAAACGGGAAAAAAAAAAAAAAAGAAAAAAAAAGAGAGAAGAAAAATAAGGTGAAAAATTAGACTGAAACAGACCTCCTCAATCCATGACTATTTAATGAAGCCAAATGATAGTTGTAGAGGTTCAGAACTGGCAGAGTAACGGGCAGCAAATGTATTACGCTCAAAAGCTTTGGAAGATTCAACAAGATTCTCTCTCCAGGCGCTTGCAGAATCCATCCACCCTGGGGAAAACCTCCCTGGCTACTACCAGAGCTGTGGAGCATCCAGCCCCGTAAACCACACACCCGCACAGAGAAAACCAGAACGGTGTCTGCACATCTCTCCCCGCCCCGACACAGAAACTGCCCGTGCTCCAGATCAGTGCAAGGGACGAAAGGAGGGCGCAGCCCACGGAACCGGGGACCGCCGTTATTATCAGAAACCGCTGTAGTGGGGAAAGCCAGAGAGTGCAGGCTCCGTCCTGGTGCCCGCGCCCGTGCAGCCACCCCTTCCCTCCCTCTGCCAGCAAAATGGAATGCCGGCTCCGGGTGCAGCGGGCCCAGATCGTATTGCGACTCGCCCCCCGCCCCACCGCGAGGAGACGGAGAAGGGGGAAGGGAGGAGCGGGAGAAGGGAGATTTTCCGTGCATGCCTTTGCATGGGAGGCGGCTCCGCGCCGGCGAGGTTCCCTCTGGGCAGCCCTTGCGCCCTTGACATGACAGCGGCGATCTGCCTCCTCTCCTCCTCGCTCAGCTGGCTCAGGTCTGCCTCCACCCCGGCCGGGACCAGGCTCTGCAAGGGGGCCGCGGGACCGCCGCCATCCCCGGCTGCCGCCGCCCCTTCGGGGAAGGCGCCCATCCCTTCGCCTCCTTCCAGGCTCGCCTCGTTGCCCATGGCCGCCGCGGCTCAGCCGCCTNGCGCCCCGGCCTTTAAAGGCACCGCCGCCCCCGCCCCCAGCACCCGCCGCATCTTCGGGGACCGAACGGGGACCCGCTGCCACCCCCGCGGGTGCTGCCTCCCATTCTTCTGCTCTCTGTGGACAAGGACGAGCTCGCGAGCAGTTAAAAGCTTGAAGGAGCCTCGCTCGCCCAAAGCAGAAGTAAGAGGGACTGAAAGACGCGCCTGGAGGACACCCCCCCAAGCAACCCCTTCAGAGAAGAGTCACTGACGTCAGGTTGCTCACTGCCCTGAACAGCAGAATTTTGAATATCCCTATGGATGGAGATTTTACAGCTTCTCTGGGTCTGTGTTTCAGTACTGGATCACCATCATGATGACTGACTCCACCATGTCAGTGTCATTCCAGGACCGGTGAGCCCCAAACTTAACACTGTACTCCTAACACAGTTTCACAACGGCTGAATATATTGAGAAGAATCACCTTCTCCACCCTTCTGGCCACACTTGAGGTAGCAGAGGTCAGTCTGCCTCTGGCATTCTTCATCACAACCACCGACTGCTGAAATGCATTTCACCTGGATGTTTACTGCAAAGCTGCTTTTGGGACAACCTATCCTCATGCACGGAGTTACTCCACAGATACAGGACTCTGCATTTGCCATTCTTGAACTTCAAGACTTTCGTGCCAGTCCATTATCCCACCTGTCAGTGGCCCTGCTCTCCAGTGTATCTACTGTTCTCCAAGCTCAGATTTGCTGAGGATGTATTCTATACCTTTGCTTACATCAGTAGCAGAGACGTTACATATCATTACTCAGAAGATACAGATAATAACACACCAGCAGTTGGATGTGATGCAAATAACCACAACTGGTTTCAGCCTGATAGTTCAGTCTATTTTTCATCCACCGTACAGGTCTCCCTAATTTGGCCATAAGGATGATATAGTTGATCATGCTGAAAGTCTGATGGAGTAATTTACCTGGGGTTAAACACATGCTGTCTGTTTTTAATAACCTTTTTGTCCTTTGTTTGGACATGACTACTAAAGAGACTTGCTCTGTAACTTTCCCAGGCAGCCACATTAGTCAAACTGCTTGGTAGTTCTCTTGTGGATCTCCTTTTTGACAATGGGTACAGCTTGGTTTTTTTTCTGGTCATTAGGGGTCTTCCCCAGTGACTTTGTGCAGATAACTGAGTTTGCAGTAGTATCAACTGCCCCATCACCCTTTGATCTATCCCATTTGGTGCCATAAGCTTCTGCACATCCAACTGGTTTGAGTGCTCTCTGTCTTACTCTACTACAGCTCATATTTTCACTCAGAGACCCAGAAGACTAGAGGGCAAACCTAATCCATAAAAGCCACGGCAAAGAGCCACTAAGTGTTGTGGTCTTTGCCACTAGTTTTCCTTCCTCATTGATCAGAGCTAAGTTTTACCAAATCCTTCCTAAAGATCTTACTAAATTGTGGCTGAATTTTGCATATTCTAATGTGTTTTTTAAGCAACTAGATCTTCACAAATATAATTTGTTTTAGCAATGAAGATGTGACAGCATTTGGTTCTCTTGCTTATCTCCTTCTTTAGCTCCATTAGTACTTTGCTTCAGACACAGTTGTATGAAGATGAGCTCCCAAAATGACCTACATAAGGATGCTGTACAAATATTTATAGTGCTCTTGCATTGTAGCATTCAGAGATCATTTTTTCAGTACTGGTTCACACTAAATGATAAAACTAGTAGCAGTTGGGGGCTTCCTACTTTTCTCTTGAGTGACTACAAGTTACACATCAAAAGAAAAGCTTGGCAGAGAACACGATAAAGCACAGAGGGAAAACTCTCTAAGTGGAGCAGCATGACATGAGTGTAAGTGGCTGCCTCTTCACAGGGTGTTCTAGGTAAAGACATCAGAAAGGCCTGTGGAAAAGGCAACACACAACACAGTCACACCGGAAGGAAGGTGGATTCCCTTGGCATGTGAAAGACACAAAATCCATTTAAGGGTGTTAGAAGGAACCAAATAGACGTCACCACATCATTTTGCAGACGTGAACATCATGTACTTAATTATGAATAGGTGTGAAAAGTGCTGCTGCACGGAAGAAGACAAGTGAAAAACAAAGATGGGGAAAGATGGATTTAATCAGTGAAAACATACAGTTTTCTGACACTTACAAATGTGAGCATTCATAATACTCTTAAATATTGAGTATTTTGTGGTGGGTGGTGCTTCTGTCCTTTAGTTGGGTAGTCTAAAAGTTTATAACGTTCCCAAATGAAAGTTTTCTAAACAAACAACCTCCCTATATTTCTTTATTCAAAGCCAAATAAGTAACTTGTGCTTCTGTCTCAGAGAGAGAAGTTGTCTTGTTTAAAATCAGATGGCATATGTTGAGTATAGATGCAGAAAAAACAAGCAAGATCAAAACACAATAAATTCCCTCAATAAAACAATTAAAACTGGGGAAATAGGAGTTCTGCTGATGCTTACTGTTTAAAGCTATATACACTGTTTCTGTTTTACTGTTAACATGTCCTAAGATAGAAGACATATAATGCCTAAGGAACTAAGCTGAGCTTAAAAAGAGGCAAAGAATGAGAAATGACCTTCAGTGGAAAGTTCATTATTGGCTTCACTGGAGCTAAGGTTTTCACCTTAAAAATGGTTATGATTTCAAATATCTTTGGGTTTTTTGTGGAAGCTGCTCCCTTCATGGTTCTGTAACATTTCCCTTTTCTTATGTAACAGTATGGAATCAATAGTTATCTGTTCCAGAAGTCCTGCTGCAGGTCTGTTTTCCCTAAATCCTATCATTTCCACATCTTTCTCACTATATACTTTACCATCTGTCCAGAAGTGACAAGAACAGTCTCATTTTGGTGTTACTGATGAAGATCACAAACCAATGAAACTCACAAACTAATGAGGAATAAGATTCTGTTGTAGCAAGGAAAGAAGAGTTATCAAATTAATCAGCCTATTTCTCAAAAATTGTAATATCTAACTTGCAAGAAACACCTCATTGGTGCCAGGATAAAAACCCTTATAAAAAAAAATTGCTTAATCTCTAGCATAGAAAAATATGATTAAAACCCTTTCAGAGATAAGAGTCTTTTAAAAAGTTCATGCAAATTAGAGTTATTTCTGCATATTTAGAGGCAGAGATACAGAAGCAAGTTGCCTTTTCTTTGATACTAGGTAATATAAAAAGGATAATCATGAATAGCAGCAAACCAAACTATCCTTTGAGGATCTGTTCACAGTTTTTGTAGAATTTCTGTTGTATCTGTTTGAATCCAAAATAGATCAGCACAATCCACAGACGTTTATATCTTTTATATTGAGGCCATACATGGCACCTTTATCCCTGAAAAAAAAAAAATGCACAGTATATTTGAAGTGATGTAACTTCATTCAGACTAAACACTGTGCTTTATCAGAAATGCAGTACTTTCATCAGGGCCTGACCAGTTTGGTATGCGAACTACATGCATCAGACCTCCGAAGGAGCCAGTCCAAGTTAGAGCTGAGTATGCAGAAGCAGCACAAGGACACTAGTTCATCTTTTGCCAGTGCTGAGTCCGATCTGGAGCAAGGGAATCTCAATTAGGAGTGAATCTGCAGCACTAAAGTGAGTGCTTGAAGTTAATTTACTGATTAACAACATTGAAGACATCCAATTTTCTCATCAGCAGGCCACTTAGTATAGATGTGCTCTTTACATTTAGTTGAGAAAAAGCCATGTAGCACATAGAAGTTGGAGAAGTAATGCTAAGACTATCAGAAGAAAGGAAGAGGTCAGTAACACCTTGGCATGAACTAGCAAAATGGGAGAAACTTTTATATTTTAATAATATGCCTGGCACTGTGCCCAGAAAAAAGTGAGGGAAGTAGGTGTGCAATTGCTAGTGATTACCAGAGACTGTACTGATCAGTACCACAAAAGAAGATACAGGAAGCTATAAGAGAAGCTAGAATTTGCAAAAACATATTTATAAAACTCTACACATTAATGATTTTATAATATAACTCGTACAAATACTTAGCTAAATGTTGCAGTGTCCCTATCCCATTTATCTACCTCATTTCAGAGATACAGAAACTGGAATTCAAAAGAGATGTCGAAGGTGCATCCAACAGTTCAGTCCATCTGCTACACAGAATGAGCAATCCCTTGTAATGATAGCTCTCACTGGCATGGCTTCTTGTCCTACTGTCCTGGTTTGAGACAAAATTGGGAGGAAAATGTCTGAAATGAACATATCCTCTAATAGGCAGATTTCAGCACCCCCTCCCCACCAGGTTCAGAAGGGAATTCCTTGGAGGAAAGTGAAAAAAGACCTATTTATTTAACAAGCAGGGTGCACACAGGCACAAAGAAAAAAAAAAGAATTAACAATATTAAATAATAAAACCTCTTGTTGTGGAGAAAACCTTAGTCCTTTCTTGTAGGTGTGGCTTTGCTCTCTCTGGAGCTGGGGTGCAGCTTGGCTCACCCCACCAGGCTGTGCTGTAAGGCCTCCCGGTGATGTTCTGGTGTTGCTGAACAGTCCAGAAGAAACATAGAGGAAGCCAAAGTCCCAAGAAAACCTTTTTTCCTCAGAATGAATGAGAAGCTAGCTAAAAAGCAAAGGAATGTAACTCTCTTCCCTGCTGCAGAAGCCGAGAGCTGGGGAGTGAGCAAGCAAGTTATCTTTGTTTTTGAACACAGGCTGCCAAAAAAATTCCACCAGCTCCCCCCACCCCTCCCAGAGCTAGCTTTAAAGCCACAGAACTCATGTCTGGCATAGGGCAGACGATAGAGAATACAGTATCATAGTTACTCCAAGATACCCACAAGTTCTAATTCTGTGCCAAAACTGCACTTGTCTACCTACCAACCAAAGTTTGGCTAAATACTGCACAGCAAATGTTCTTCAAGGTCATGCCTACTCTCCAGTCTCACCTGAATTACTAGTCACCAAAACAGTAAATGATGATAACAAGGTAGCTTGCAAAGCATTGTGTGTTTTCACTCTTCTATTCAAATACATATAACTCTTCTCTCTCTGCATATAATTCTCTGTTCCATTTCTTTGTAAATGCAGGTTGAGAAACTAGTGGAGTAGTGAGCTTCCCTTTTACAAAAATCCTTCAAAACCCACCTACTAAGGAAAAAAATCACACCTAACCCAAAACTGAATACAGCATAAGAACTCCCATAAAAAATCCTGAGCAGAATTATTTGCAGTATTCCAGAGTACCTGAATGTTTGGGGGTTTGGGATACCATGCACTCTGATATAATAGGATTAATGTTACAGCACCCTTTTTAAGATTAAACAAATCACTTCTGAGAAGTCTCTGCAGATCTTTAGCTTCATTATCATCAGTCTGTGGGGAACAGGATTAGTACCTGCACTTTACCCTACTGAATAGCCAGTGCATGGACACCTGGCTAAGTTCTCCCAGCCATCTCACAACCACATTTTCTTAATTAAACAAAGTCTGGCAACTGACTACAGCACAGCAATGCTCCTATGCTCACAATATGAGCATAATATAGATTAGTCACAATGTTAAACATCTAATGTTTATTTGCAATCAGTGTTTTCTACTACACAAATGGTGATTTGAATCTTCAAGTGAAGAATGGGACAAAATATCCACTAATCTCAAAGGCTGTATCCTAAACAATGTGCAACAGCAATATTCTGTCCTGTTGTTCTCCACTTGCTTTCTTTAATAAGAGTTTATTCACCTGTGGCAGTTGAGTCCAAGTAATAGTGGTACAGACATCACCACAAAGAGTTCAATTTTTATTTGCTTATATGGTGAAAGAGTCATATGCATAATTACTATGATTCAAGAGCAAAACCAAGGATAATCATAGGGAAAGATTTGAGCTATCATTACCGGCAAGTTCTGATAAATCACATTAAAATAAAGAATTGGGTTTACACCAGTGAGCATAACAGTGAGACCCTCAGGATCTTTCTCTTAGGGTTTTATTTGGTAAGATAAGAGTTGTGAAAGTTCTAATTCCCTTAGCAGTTATCTCTTTCATGCTGAGAACACAGTAGGAAAAACTTCCTAGGCTAAACAGAGGAAAGTTTCACTAGTGAAATACATGTTTAGATTATATGTTCAAGTCCTGCCTATGCCACAGAGAACAGGTTCATTTTAAACATAATGTTACATAGTCTTTCCTTCTAAATGAATCCAGGGAGGGTCAGGGGCAGTAGGGGAGTGGACATTAAGATTCATTAGGGGGATCAAAAATAACTCTTTTGTATTGCATGGAGTTTAACTAAAATCCCTAAATACTGGCTAAGGTTATCATTTCCAAGGATAAGAGATTAAAGTTAAGCACCTGTGTCCTCCTGTAGGGGCTCACAAGTAGAATGACAACAGGAAAGCAGAGCACACAGTTCCAGAGGGTACTGCCCATTGCTTACTATGTATTGAGTGACATGTTGTAGACCACATTAAATACACATTAACTAGGTCTTCTGGCATGAGCTACCAACTGTCTCTGTGGTGGAATTAAAAAGAAGAAGAAAAAAAAAATCTTTGATCCTTAGAATGGACTATGAATACTGCTCATTTCAGGTAAAGTAAACAACAGTCTTTATCCCAGAAAGTCTATCTATTCAGGCCTAAGAAAGTTTACCCTTCTCCTCAGATATGTACTTAGAGGCTTTATACTCTTGACACTAGAAATAGCTCCTCGTTTATAATGGCACAAAACCAGTCATACATCCCAAACGCCTTAATTTTCCTTTTAGTTCAAAACCAATTTTAGAATCAGTAATAAGTAACCTCTGGAGGTCACCCAGACCAACCAGTTTCTCAAAACAAGGCCAATATACATTAGGTTGCTCAGAGCAACTTGCAGTCAAATTTAGTATTTCCAAGGACAAAGATTTAACTCTCTCTGGGCAACCCTACATCTAACCAGAATTTCTTTTACAACTTGCCTCAATTACCTCTTATCCTTTCACTATGCACCTTGGGGAGGAGTGAGGCTTTATTTTCTCTGTCTCCCCCCACTTGGAACTCAAAGATGGTGATAGAATTCATTAAGAGATTTCTCTTCATAAAGCTGAACAAACCTCTCTCTCAGCCTCTCTTCAGAGGACAGTTACTCTAATTTCCTAACCCTGCACTGGACTTGTTCCAGTTCATCAATCTCTTTCTTATGCAGAGGAACCCAAACCTGGCCACCGCACTCCCGATGCAATATTACAAATGCTGAGTACAAAGGAATAATCAGTTCCCTCAATTTCTTGGCTATGATACAGGCCAATATACTGTTGACCATCTGAAGTGAAGGTCTTTGCGCAAATCCCTCCTGAATTTCAATAGGTTCATGTCTGCCCATTCGTCCAGCTGGTCTACATCTCCTTGAATGCCAGCCCTACCACAGAGCACATTCACCTCATCTGCCAGTTTGGAATCATGCGCAAACTTGAGGGTCCATTCCTTCTCCTCCTCCAGATCACTGATAAACATATTAAACAGGATAAGGGCAATCCAACTGGCCAGAGCATGACCTACGTATTGTACATCTATACTGGATATCTTCATTCACCACCTTCTCCTTCATTCGTCTAGAAATGGTTTACAAGAGGACTCACTCCATGGTTTTTTCAGGAACAAAGGTGAGGTTGACCTGCCCTTTGTTTGCTGGTATCATTTTTTGTTCTATCTGATGATGTTTGTAGCATTTTCCTTTCCCCTGTCATCAGAGAACTCCCCCAATCTCCATAACCTTTCAAGGACACCTAAGACTTACCTCATATGACATTGGCCAAACCTCTGAGTACTCACAGATGCATCCCTTGTAGTCCTGTGGATCTGTATATATTGAGATTACTCAGATCACTGACTTTATCCTATTCCATTGTTTGACCTACCTAACACCATCTGTACCTACCCAAGCAATGTTACTAAATTCCTCTTTAGCCCGCTATCACTTCTACTTCTATAAATGTTCTTTGTGCACTGGACCCCAGCCAGGTCCTTGTTTGACCAAGACAGTCTCCTGATATATATACTAATTTTTGTGAGTACTAGGATGGGTCATTGTTTTGTTTCAAGGAGACTGATCTTAAAGATCTGCTAACTTTCATGAGGTCTTTTGCCCTTCAATACTGCTTCCCATCAGATTACAGTTTCCAGTTCTCTGACTAAGCTGAAGACTACATTCTTGAAATTCAGGATCTGTGTTCTGTTGCTTGTCTTCCTCAGGAATCCCCTCAGGATCTTGAGATCTTCAATTTCATGGTCACTGAGCAAAGCTGCCTGTCATTGACTGTCACATCCCAATAAGCTCTTCAGAGGCCTTGAATGTCCAGGAAAACATCACCTCTAGTTTTCACACACTACATTTGTATTATGAAGTTGTACATGACAACCTCCAGAATTTTCTGAGATTGTGTCCTGTTGTACTGCCCTTTTGTCGGGTGTCGGGGAGGTTTAAATACCCTGTGAGAAGCAGAGTCTGTAATACAAAGATTTTAGTCAACCGTATAAGGAAGGCTGTCCACTTCTTCACTCCCATTCA
>VZTN01010235.1:268-21337 GCA_013400515.1 Erpornis zantholeuca
AGGCTATTTTTTTTGTGAGCAAAACTGACTCATTTGCAACCAGTTCTAAAAGAAACTCTGCAAACCTCTGAAATGCAAATTTATTGCAATAAAACAATCCAGTCACCTGTCTCCTTGTGCTCCTGCAGCAAGGTGACTACCAGAGGAATAATTTCACATAAAGCTTTCTCAAGTGTTTTTCCTTCATCCTACAATTGAAGATATGTATTTTTTTATTAAAACTGACTCTCAATTTTAATAATTTATTTCCTTTCTTCTTTTCATTACAG
The DNA here is from genome assembly GCA_013400515.1 of Erpornis zantholeuca. NCBI lineage: Eukaryota > Metazoa > Chordata > Aves > Passeriformes > Timaliidae > Erpornis > Erpornis zantholeuca. Next base: position 538 of record VZTN01010235.1, read on the forward strand.
AGAAAGTCTGTTGTTGCTGTGAGTTTCATTGCAGCATTCCTCTGTCTGATCATCATTCGTCTCACAAATGAAGTAACTTTCCCTTTGATCCTAAACTGCTTTGGACAAACCAGTGTCAAGTGGATCCCATTTTCTAATGGCCAAAGGCAGCCTCTGAGAACTCATTATGGATATATAAATGTAAAAACACAAGAGGTAAGACCTGGTTTTAACATCCTGGCAAAATGGACCAGTAGGTTTCTTTTTCTCTGATCCCATCTAATGCTTTTTGCAACCTGCTCAGTGTAAAAACTGAACAAGTGTTTCTGAACAAAGTGGCTGTTTTAAAAGTCTGCTACCACTTACACGACCTTTGAAATTTTTAAAATTTCTGTCATGTCTGCAGTGGAGAGAGCAGTGAACTGGCCTCAAAATCACCCTTGATTGAGTGAAAACTTGTTTATACAAACAAGAAAATCTTTCAGATTAATTTCAATCCCTCTAACACAAAAGGAAATTTTCTTGTGTTTGTTGTAATAAGGTCCTAAAAATGTTTAATTTTGCCTGAGCTTCCCAAAGAAGAAGTAGCTTATTTTTGTTTATATGGGCATGAAAGAGGAAAAGGGAGTGATTTGTGAAATGAGCATATGTGTATCTAAAAAATGTATAATGCTAGTGGTTTACTGGATTTTTCTGGAAGTATTGCATTAATACTTGATAGCTATTTCAAAGCCAGGTATGTATTTCCATTAATTATGTTTAGTCCTGTAAGTGTATTGGATTAGCTAGTTATCATCCTATCTTTGGTGGGTTAGGTATGAAAATCAGAATGAGAGAGAGGCAATTTTTGGGAGGCAGCTTCTTTTAAACTTATGTAGCCTTTAATCATTGTCCTTGTAAGATGCAGCACTATTTTGGAAGCCAAAGTACATTATCTAGAAAGCAGAAAAAGGACACGCACCTGAAAGGAAAACTGTTCAGATGTGAATGGTAGTCCCAGTGAAAGGAATGGGAGATGCTGTTGAGCTCCTAAAGGGTTAAGGCTTCATCCAGGATCTTCATCCCTCTAGAGATGAGAGGGCCTCATGTTCTGCATGTCCCTGGGTTGTTGGCACAGTGGCAGGCGTGGAATCTGAATGAGGTAGAGCTGCCACGGTCACTTGATCACTATCAGTTTGAACTGATAACTAGAGAGGAGAGGAGCATGCTAATCCATTTTTATTCACCATTGCATTCATCAGAGGTTAGAAGTAGTTTGTGAGTTTAATTCATTCTTAAATTTGATAACACGCTTGAAAGTTCTAACAGTAAATGGAAAAGAATGTCCTGAAAGTTGGTGACCAGTATCAATTAGTAAGACATTTGTCTCAATTTAGTTTAGGTCATGAAGGACTCCTTAAATTTAGTAATTTTCATTTTTTTCCCTGTTGTGTTTGCAGATTACATTAATATTTGCTAATTAAATGATAATGAAGATCCTGAACATGGATTGCTTATTGTAAATGGACTAACTTTTGACTTAATGTTCCCTGTGTGAGGGAACTTTGGTTGTACTGCTCATGTGAAAAGTTTTTACACAGTTCCTAACTCACACTCATAGCTTTCTCAGACTGATTTTTAGAACACAAATTGCTTTGTCAAATAAGCATTTGTATACTACTTTTATTAAATTGCTTATTGAGAAAATCTCACTTATTCATAGACATTAAAAGCACAGATCATTCATTGCTTTATTGCGTCAAATACATTGAATTTCTCCTCATTTCATAAAATTAAGATTATATTTTCTAGTTCTTTCTGCTGCTGTGGTATGTAAGACAGCAGAAAAGTCCACTCTGTGTGACAAGCTAATGTCCCAAACAGATGTGGCCAAGATTTTACAAAATAGAACACATGATATCTCATCAGTGGGCAAGGACCAAATGGTGTGAGGAAACAATACCATAATAAATTACCAGGAAAAAAAGTGATGGAAGAGAAGATAGGAGAGAAGGCTTTTAAAGACATGAACTTTGCTTCTTCTCTTCTCTTTTATTGAGGGAATCTTTTTACACCTGTTGAATGTGCTCATATTCTCCTAGAGTGTCCTTTGAATCCTGTCACCCCACTGGTGTCTCCTGCTGTCTGATAGCACTCCCTCCAGTTCCTCAGCCACTTCCAAAATCCTTCTTTTCTTCACATTTGTTCTGCTCTCCTTTGCCTGTTCCTCTCAGGGTGGACTCTGAAGTCTGGCTGCATACAGCATGCCAGGGCTCTCTGATCCCAAGTTCTCAGAGTTCTTGAATACTTGAATGTAGAAGGTCAGCAAACCAGAGGAATTAGGGTAATTTGCCACCAACGCAGTCAGTCACCTGAAGTGACAGGGAAGCTAGAAAATCTAGAATGAACTGCTACTCTGCCTTTCCTGTCTCTCTATTGCATACTTACTTTCTGAAGCAAAAGGAAAACCAAATAAACAAAAAGAGGCCCAAACCCCAAAACTTTAATGCATAGCAATAAAAGATTAAGTTAGTAGGAACTTATTTCTTTTGGGGTAAGGCTGAGTGGAATGAGACTCGAAAAATCTTATGAGATGATGGAAAATCAATTACTTGGTTAAAGTGGCAGTGATCAATCATTTGTATTAAAAAAGATCAGGAAATATGATGGTATGAGCATTAGTGTTTATCTCAAATAACAGTGATGTGACTGTTATTAGGTATGATCAGAATAATGCTGTAAAGACATTCTTCAAGGGTGTTGTGTATTTGACTTGACAGTGTAATATTGTGGAATTTTTATTATTAAAAAGTCTGAAAAAAATTAAGATTACTAAAACTAAATTGTATGGGAGTATTTAATATAAAATGCGAAGAGAGGCATAACTTAATCCGCAATTAAGGCTGTACATAACACAGGGTTGTTGCTATGGTTTCCTTGATTTGTAGCCATAGCAACAGCTTTGGGAAAACTGTCTTTATGTACAGTAAATATATAAGATTTTAAATACAAATAGATGTGAAGTGTTGTATATACCAGGCTATTATGTCTATACAAATTTTAGTTTCACTTTTGAAATATTTCTGGAATAGAGGATTCTTCACCTAGAAAATTTGCATCCCACTCTCACTCCCCTCAATAGAAGAGGATCTTGTAGTAGCCCTCCATGATGTGATCTCTTTCCCCTTTTCAACATCCACACTGGAGGTGACTCCTTGAGATTTGTGGGAAACTATGCCTGTCCATTTTGCAATATTGCTGTCTTGCTCAATACATGAGCATTTTGACCTTTCAGTGAGAATGAGGTGTATGAGCAAGATGACCTTTCCATCCCTTATTTCCTCCACTTAGTGTCTATGGATTTTTGGTGAGAGGTCCCATGAAATCTGTTTTTAGGAAATGTCGTGCCTATCATGTGTTAGTTATTTTTATCCTATTCCTGGTAAGGTTTTTCATAAAAAATATTCATTTGATACAACTCCACAGTGGTTGCCTAATTGAAACCTTTTGTTGTTGGAATAAACTTCACCCCTCACCCACGCCAAGCTGATGTAATGACTCTTTTTCTATATCAGAAATGGGGAAGCAGATAAAAAGAAGCAGATAGAGGAAATATAACCTTCCTTCTTCTTTCATACCACTCCTACTCTACAAAGACTTCTGGCAAACTTAATGAACATCATGTATTTAAATTGCAGCATTATGACATCAATTTAAAATCCATTAGCTGTTTGAAACTTTATGCTAGGCAAATCTAATAGTGTTCTTGGATATTTGATTGTGCTTCGTGAAAGGTGAATATTGAATAGGTTTTTACTCTACTGTCAGTATTAAAATAATATAGCATTTTCCTACATACGTAAAATCTGAAATATAGCTGCAATAACACTTGAAGCATAATTATAAAAGTATATTCAAGTACTGAACAAAGATTAAAACTGTTCTTGGAAAAGGGCAAGTTCTGAGATGACCTAAAATCCCTACATTAAACTGCAACTGTGAGATCTAATGGCTTCCTCTAAAATGAATTCTGAGGGAGCAAAGAGCCTTTGTGTCATGAACATTGAAGAATCTAACATTACAGTGATGAGCACTAGATAAAAGGAATGTGCATTGTAGTACTTAAGACTTTTAAAAAATCCTGTCATAACTGAAAAACTCATCAATACTGTATTAATATTGAAGAAATACATTTGGCTCATGTTATCCCATACAGGTTTGTCCCTGAGCTGAACAGGTCTGTGTGCAAGCATTAAGTCCTCACCTCTTGTGGCACACACAGCTACGAACATGTGTGACTGGACTGCCTAAATCTGATTCCTTTTTTTGCCTTTTTTGCCAGGCATTCTGTAGTAGAATTTGGCTGGAATGAGTGGAGGTTTTCCACAAATAAAATACCCCAAATATTAATATAAACAGGAGAAGGCTACAGCCCTTATATATATTTGTGTTGTCCTTTTTATTTTTTTTTAACAGAATAAAGCAAGTGCATTTAAAAATTATGCGAAATGTAGAGGAAAACTAATGTAACATGCAGAAATATGGGCTGTGATGTGCTCTCTGGCCATAAGATAAGGCACATACAATTTCAAGAATAGCAAAACCATAGCTGTCAGCATGGTTTAGAAGTAATCATGGGATGGACCCGCACCAACCATGAGGGACCACCTTTTTTACAAAACTTGAAAAACTAAGTAGAAAAATATATAAGGAAAGCAATGTGATGAATGTTTTAATATTAGTTTCTTTCCACATACGGAAAGTAAGAAAAAGTTTTCAAAAAGACTGAAATTTTTATAAGAAATATTAAAAATATGTAAAGCTAGCAACAGATCTGGGAAGGTTTGTTTTGCCTCTGTTAGTAATGGATGAAAATGACACTATGAAGTGTCACTGGAGAATATTGGAGTGCTATTGGAGAGTACCTCTGGGTTTCATGTCAAAAGAGAAGGTACCAGACTGAACTGGAATGGTGTGTTCAGCTGACTCCAGAGATGCTTGTTTCATACTCTTCTTGAGAAAAACTGGGTTCTAGAGAGGCTAAAAAGCTACATCAGCCAAAACTCACTATGCCAGAAAGTTACTTCAGTATTTGATTTCTGACACATGGATGACTTCTATCCTGTCTTTTCCTTTGGGATCTTGTTCTATGTTACAAGTTAAGAATTCACAGCATATTTTGTTAGGAAAAGGTTATTTTTTTCATAGTAATTTATGATTTATATCCCTTCTAAGACACGTTTTTTTATCAGTTGCACAGTTACTTATTATTTCAGCCTCAGAAATAATGTAAATAATAATAATAATAATAGTGGAAGTACAACTAAACATGCAATATATTCTGGATATATTTCTGTGTCTGTTTCATAAATTGTCAGGAACGATTTTCTTCGGAAGTATTGCAGAAAGATTGGTTAGGTTACATTTTAAATGACAATGACATTGCACGTTACACTTCTGAGAGACATTCATATGGTGGGTTGATGGTTCCTGTCCCCCTGTCCCTCTTACCAGAGCTCCTATTCCTTGCTCTGGGAGCCACAGGCACATACTTGGAAATAAAATTCCTGCCAAAGACTTTAACCACCAAATGAGCAACTCCAGGAGCTCATCTTGTAGAAATAGACCTCACTAAATGAATTAACACCACAATCCTCACTGCCCTCTTTCTCTCTCCAACCCTCATTTGGCCTGGAAGAAGAGAGAATGATCAGAATGACTGCAAGGTCCACTTGAAACCACTCAGACTGTTACGAACCTACAGGAAAGAAGGGAGAGCAGATAATGTGTGTCCTCAGTGGAGAAAATCCTGCCAGCTCAGCCGTTTTCCTTCTGTATATATGGAATTAGCTTAGGTTTTTAAAGCTGCCGCGACTCTGATGGCGTCTCATGAGGAAAAAGTCAAGTGCCAGGATAAATATATCAAGTATTCTATACAGAGGAATTAAATCTGCTCCACACAGAGCCTCAGTGTGATGAGTCAAGCAGTGCTGCCTGTGTGGCAGCTCTGCTTTAAAAAAAAAAGAGACTAAGGGACTTGAGAAGAGATTACTATCAGCCAGTGAGCTGTGCCATCAAAAGTCAATCCCTAAAGAATATGGGCTGGTAGAAATAAATGTCTACGATGCAGTCATGGGCTGGATTGATCTGTTGAATGGAGCTTATAGGTTATATCACAGAAGGTTACTGGTATCAAAGATTTGCCATCCACCTTGATTATATGTAATTTTCAGATATTTCTCCCACCTTCTTGAGGATTTTTTTTATTGCTGAAGGGTAGGGCTGTAGTAGCTAATGTTAGTCTCCCTATTGAGAAGGTGCCAGTTGCGTTCTCCATGTGAAAAATGTGAACATCTCCCCAAATGAGAGACAGTACACCTTGAAAATTGACTGGAGACCATTTGGAAAACAGAGGAAAAGCTGACTTTTGCAGTTAGCTGGCTTGATAGGTGAACTGCTGTCAGCAAAGTTTTATTTTCGTTTGAATGGCAGGTAGAACAGAAAGGAATATTCTTCTGGATGGTAAAGAAAAGAGCAGGGAGGTTTGGTGCAATGTCTTCTTGAGTGAGACCAAACCTCTGGGGAAAATAGGAAAGATGTAATGAGCAAGTGAGAGTGAGGCTTGTCAAGGGGAGGAAGAAGGAACTTACTGATCTTACTCTGGATGAGAACTTATTTCCGTTACCATGACATGAGTTCCTCTTTTGTCAGTAATAGTTGTCAAATGAAGGATGGGCTGCTCTGCATTAGTGGCAGACAAGGTGTCTCCTTGGTATTCCAGTTCATCAGCTGGGAGACCACTGCCCTATCATTTCCTCCCTGAATATCCTCCCACTACTGCTTCTTAAAAATGAAGATGTCTTCATCAAAAGAAGCCCAGTGTCACCCTCCTGAGTTTATACCTGGAGTCTGTTTCTCACAGAGATTCAGAGGATTATATCCTTTGCAGCAAAGTGTCGCTAGTTTTGGATGTGGTGATGGCAGCTGTGGTACTCTTTGTACTGGTGTATAAAATACCCCACAGAGTAAAAAGAGTCACTAAAAATGGAATTTTGCTCTTACAATCGTTCCTACACAAGGGCTTTCTGCTGGCTGTGGTAATCAGTGAGTTTAGCTCTTTGAGCTCTTGCCCAGCACAGCTATTCTGGCAGAGATGCACAGCACAGAGCTGACCCAAGGCTATTAATACTTCCCTGCAGGGAGCCACGTGCCAGCCGCACACACACGGGCACACAGACGTGTGTGGGTGCACATGTAAACACAGCAGCTAGAACTCGCTCAAGAGACAGACTCCTAGCACTGACAGTCATGCCAATTACTAGTTAGCTTTAAAGCCACAGCCATCTTCCTTGAAAGCCTTTGCTTTCCAAGTTTGCTCCCATGGCCATCTGTCACAGCCTGCGTTTGGCAGCTTCAGGTTCTGCCGTGAGGATCTGCGGATTGAGCACAGAGTTTTGTCTTTTTTATTGTTCTCTGAGTGGGTGGAAAGTTTCTATCACATGAGCCTTTTCTCTTAGGCATTTTGTTAGATTAAAATGTGAACCTTAAATGCATATTTGAGCTGTTAATTTGTGCTATCTGCTCTCAGACCAGGATGGAACAGGTGGACTGGTGTAAGTGCTGCATGAGCTCAGAGACCCTCTTAGAGCAGATGCAAGTTGTGCCATCAATAATTGCTTTTCTTGAGATAGTTTCTCTTGTCTGGCTGAATACATCAGTCCATACTGCCAAATATGTGTTATTTGGTCTGTAAGAGACCTGTGTGAATGTTTTATCAAAAACCTCATGTCCGTTATTGGCATTACCATGCTGGCAGTGTGTGCATCTTAGCTCTACCTAATAGACTTACAATATCTGTTACAAGGAGCTACATTTTCCATGGGTGTAGCTGTAAATTTTGTGTACTTATCACACATTATTTTTTATCTCCCTCTAAACTAATAAATTTTATTGCCACCAATGCTGGAAAGTTTATGGTAAATGGTGTCCATGCAGCTGCACCCTAAAATGAAAACCAATCCAGTCTGGGTAGGGGTGGAAGGGAGAAAAATGAAGTTCTGTGTTACGTGCAATATTTTTTTCTTCCATCGTTATTTTTCTTTCTATCTAATTGATATATTTTCCATATTGAGCTAGTCAGAGATTACAGTAATCTCTTGTTTCCTGTCACTTAGAAAGGTAGTTGGCCCATTAGATGAATAAATACAGTGCTAAATGAAAATCCTAAAACAAGAGCAATTACTAGAGTGTTGTTGGGATTGTCCTCTTAATAACGACAATTCATACTCCATTTTTATTCCCAGCCTCAGGGATGCACATTACTGCCTTTGCCCTTTCATAGCGGTCCTCTGTTTTGCAACTAATAGCATCTTTTTTCAAAGTACCACTTCTTGAATTTGTCTTTAAGAGTTTCCTGTGGTTAGGACCCACAGTTTTGGATTTGAAATTGATGAAAATGCTACCAGTCTTAGATCAATATTTCTCCAGGGGATGGAACCTGCTTTGCTCCAGTTAGAGACTGAAAGGAGCACTCAAGGATCTCATATTAATATTACACCAGGCAGAGTGCAAGTTGGTTTGGGTTGGTTTCTCTGGTTCTAGTTCAGTGGTGCTACCACCCTCCCTCCTTTCTGCCTCATTCTGTGCTGGTGCCTAGGATTCACGTTTGTAATTTCTGGAGTGCATCAAGTTGAAAAAGTATATTTCTAAGCTTTTACTGAGATGCTTTCAGACTCCTCTGAAATGCCTGACTGCATGCCTAGGACTCACTCCAAAGTAGTTCCAGGGCAGTATACTGAAAACTTAGATCAGCACTGGCAAATATCCTACAACAAAAATTAAATACAAAGGTGAAGGATGAAGTCTGACCTTTTGGTAAAAATGGTAACCCTCTATTTGATGATATAGAGTATGTTATGGATTTGATCAAGGAATGACAGTTTTGTTCGCAGGTGGTTTTTTTGTAATTAATTTTATTGACTTATCAACATTTTCCAGCTTACAATACATTTTCTTGTGTCATCTTGTTTCTAGCATGTTAAAGATTTGTAATGTTTATCCTATTTCCTGCTAGCTCTTCCTTTTTAGAGCCAGTCTATGCTGTCCAAATCTGGTGATTTTTATTCAGGCTTCTCCTCCAATTTGGCTTGCCCTTCACTGCCCAAAATTTCTTTCACTAAGTAAAATCTTTCAATAAGATTTCCTCTTCCTCCTAAATATACTACTATTTAAGACAGCTTTGAAGGCATAGATTGGAGATTTAGGAGATAAGAGACTGTTCTTAAACCATCTGCTGCTGCATTCTGCACAAGGTTGGATTCCTGATGGAGTCGAGATATGGCCTCAAGATGAATACATTGATCCAGTCTCCTGGTAGCAAGCTTTGGAAAAGCATCTGGAAATAAATTTCAGATCAGAAGAACCTGTGGCAAAATTGTGTCTCTGGTCAGAGTTCATGTACCTTTTTAAGTTTCTTTCTGATGTCCTTACGGGAATGACTTCTTTTTCAAATGGAGTGAGCTCCAAAAAAGTTTATTTGAAGCCATGTCAGTGTTTCCCAAAGGCAGAGTACAGGCCCTTTTCAGTATTTCCAAGGCTGAACTGGCTCTCCGGTAAGAAGCCAGAAAAATGCAATTTTCTCAAACACATAGCAGATGGTGCTTCTTCATTAATCATCTCCATGGAAGACCTTCAACAAGTCACACGAGAGAGTGCCTTGGAGGTAATGGGACCATCCTTGGGGATCCTCCATGCTGGTGAGGTCACTCTGGAGCTGCCCTGTTCATTTCTGCTACAGTTGGCTCTTGGTGTTGAATGTGCCTTGTCACCACCAGTATCAGAGACAAGAGATGGAGCTGATGACATCATTGTAAGGCAAATAATGATGATTAGTGTTGATCTTTTACTCGGAAGGGAGTGGGCAGAAGAACAGGCTGGAACTCTTATGAGCTTGCCTCAATTTCTGTCCCGCTGCTGATGTGGACCAAAGTACTCTTCACTGCTTCAGGATCATAGTGTTTGTAAAGCATTCATGTTTATAAAGAGTAAGTAACATTTTTTTATCAAGTTACTTGTGGTCATGTTCAAAAATTAAAATGTTATAGTCAGATTGACTGTCATAAAATGACTGTGAATCTACTATCCCAGGTAGATTATCCCTTATTACCATTGTGTTACATCCAGAACTTTATTGTCAGAACAACAACAAAAATAATCTTTGCACTGCACTAATGCTTCATTCTGATTGACAAAGGATGAGGCAATCCACGTACTGTGACAGCAGTGTTGGCATGTATTATATAATGATAAATAGCAACTTCCATAGAGTGCCATTAATTTCTGCGTGAATCCTGTCTGTCTTTGATAAGCATGTGTAACTCCTAATAAATTATTTTGGAGCTGAGCATAAGCATCAAGGAGAAAGGACTTTTGTAGGTATGGGGGCTGGTGATAGCTGAAAATGAGAAGGCAAAACTGACAGATAATTGTAGATGAGAAGTCATTTTCAGCCAATAGACAGGGGTGATACTGTTTCCTGTTTAAAATTAGTTGCCACCTCTGCTGGCTGCAATGTGAGGTAAGTTCTGCTGTAAAATCTAAATCATTTGATCATTTGTTATGCATAGGCTGTTGATAATGACATAGGAACTAGCATTGTGGAGCTCCCTCCACTTGCTCTTAAATGGCTTGCTCTCTCATTCTGGTGGGTGTTATCCACTCTTCATTTCCTGGGGAAGAAATGGTCCTCTGTGAGGGTTGTTTATCTGAATAGCACAGAAATAATTTTCTGCAAACATAACTATTACCATAACAGAACCCTTAAAAAAAATTACAGTGACACTCTGAGTTTTCTGAGATTAGTGTCTTCCTCTAAGGCCTCTATTTCCTCTGGTATTACTTCCAGTCCTGTTCACTGAAACTACAATGCATGTCTGCCACAAATAGCATGAATAATGCATATATTTTTCAGCTAGTTTCAGTGTGTGCTAAATAGTTGCATATACAAAAAATAAAATATAGAGCTGAAAAAAGCCAACTGGCTACTCATCTTCCTGCTAGGACGTGACTGACCCATATTCCACATTATCTCAGGTTTTAACCTGCCTGTTGTTGTAATTGCAATTCTTGGGCCTTTACCCACATCCCTTAGATTGGGATACAGGAAATAGTACAGCTGTTTAGATCACTTTATTTCCTTTTATTTTAAAAGATCTTAGATGTTTCTACTTCTTTTTCTCTTTTTTCTTCCAGTGTGTACAGACACTTGCAGTTTCACATTTATCGCCATGTTATCAAGCAAAACTCTTCCTTAGTTTTCCTAAAGCATCCATAGAAAGAACACACCTTTTCCTCACTTCCTGCTGCTCAGCTTCCTAGAACTCATTGTGGGATTGAGCTGTAATGGAAGAGAGGAGATGACCTAACATGGTACCTCTGCTTCTAGATGCCAATTACCTTGGATTTATTTTTCCTAACGTGTATTGGATCTTTTTCCCTGAGATGAATCACTTCATTGTTTTCCGAGATGATGCCCAGCTTGCTACTTTTCTCATGGTTGTGCGCTCTTTCTGCAAATACCATTTATTTTCTCCTGAAGATTGTTTGTAAAGGTAAGGCAGATTTAGCAAGGAAAAGATCACAAAGATGGTGTTGTATGAGGCCATGGTGTTGTATGAGGCCAATTTTAAAAAGTTTAGAACTAAAAGGCAAAGTGATTTCTTTTTGTTGTTTGGTTTGTGGTTTGTTGGGGTTTTTCTCCTTTGTCTGTTTCAGTCCATATCAGAAATCTTATCCTGACTTAAGTTATTCTTGAAAATAGGATTTTTGATCATATTTTTTCCCATTCAGTCTGCTGCACTGTTCTTGCAGTTTAAATGTCCTTGTTCATTAGAGGAAGTTTTCCTAATGGAATAACAGAGTCGAACTGTTAAGAAATTAGAGCTTCATTTTATGTTCAGAACACTTGATTTGTATATGCATTTGTATTTCTTGTACATTCAGGTTAATTGTCCAATTATCTAGGAAGCTGTATTCTGAAAATCTCTCTTTTTATCAGTCCTTAGTAAATGCAAGAATGCCTCTAGTAATTTCCCTTCACTCACTAAGCATGTCATTTTTCTTTGAAGAATCTAGCTTGTCTGGCAAGATCTTTATAAACATAAATATAATTTTAGCAACTACATATCACTAAGAGACATTTCTATGTTAGATGTGACTGAGTAGATATTATTGCATAATACATCTTTAAATCTGTTTGAATTTTTAAATTTCTAGAGGATTCATGAATGTAGTTTTTTGGTTTATTTCCAATATGAGTATCTGTCTCTGTACATCCATTAGTTATTTCTGGGTGCAAAAAGTATTTCTTTACCTGATGATGTCCAAGATTTTTACTACAGTTTTGTATTTGAGAGAGCATGATTTTTAAAAATGCTCTACAGCGAGGTAGTGTCTATTATATAATGATTGTGGGGATTTGGGAGGGCAAGTGTGTTTCTAGATTGCACGTTTAGGTTTGCTCCCAAGACCACATTAAGTGAAACCTCAGGCTCTCACGCTATGTAGAACTTCTGCGTGTGCCTGCAAGATTCCTTTCCTGTTAAATAGGTACAGTGTTTTGTCAGGTTCACAGCCCAAATCCAGTCAGCCTTTGCAAAGCACAGGTCACAGCTCCCTGCAATAGTTCTAACAGCAAAGGAGACTCAACAAGGTGAGGAAATATCTGCATATTTCAGCATATCAGCTTACCCAGCCCTGTGCTCAGTGGTGTGTAAAAACTCATGTTTTGCCCCTCCATAACAGAGCAGTTCATGGCAATGAGTAGTATTTGTGGCTGTACTATAAATTTTATTGTGAAAGGATGCCCAGTTTCATTTTGCAGCAGAAAATGGACTTGACATGAGCTTTAGTCCATAGGTAATAGGTTCTTGAAGGCTCAGAGTGTTACTTTCGGCAAAAAGCTAATCTGGTAAATTGATACATTTAACAGTCATCTGATAATGCACCCTTTTGTGTAATATGTAGTTGATTGTAACAATTATGGATGCTATTTAGTGGTGCCATCCTTAAACTTTCCAGTGTGATACTACCTAGAGAATTTGCTACTGATGAAATCATTATGGTGTTATAGAAATGAAATAGGTTGCTGCTGAAGTCACTCTCAAAATCTAATTGCAGCTTCACTGGAATTTTTCCCATGATGGATGTTAAGTATGTGTGTATTTCTTATTTTTATAGAGGCAGCAATTTTATTTGTATGCCTAATTTTATTCCACTATCTACTACGTATGTATTATGTTTTGGTTCTCATTTTCAGTTGTGGTCAAATACAACTTTAGTCCAATTTGCCTTTTATCTGATATTCTTTTCTTTTTATTTCCCCATCACATAAATGGATAAAGCAATATACTTCCTTTCTTGAGACTTCACTAGGATTTCTCAAGTTAGCACAATGAAGAGCTCTATTTTATCAATACCTGACATGAAGCAAGTCCTCTCAGTTTCCTTGGGAGGGCTTCCTTGGAAAGAAGAACATGCTTTATAGTTTCTTGCCTGCAAATCAATTCAGATTCCCTTTGTTTTTGTTTTTGTTTTTTTTTTTAATCAAATCTCTTGTTGTACCCAAAGGTTGCTTTATAGGTTCATCTTTGTTTCAGAGAGTGACTGATTTAAAAACAAAACAAAGAGACATATTCTTCTTACATCTTTATAGTCCATGAGGAACAGATGAAATCCTTGATAACAGAGGGAGATTTAGGTGACTGCCCAAGTTCCCAAGCACAGTAGCCCTGCTTCTGTGACACCCTCTTAGGTTATCTCTCTGTTGTCCTAGCTCTTACTCAAAGATGTGATATTTCACTGCCTTGAGAGCAACAGCCTTACATTCATCAGGAGTTGTGCCACTTTCTTTCTGCTTTTGATCTTACAATATAGATTGATCCTGTAAGAGATAAAAAAATGCCCATGTCTGTTCACCAGACCCTGTCCCTGTAGTTACAAAGCTGGGGCACAGAGTGGGTAGATGGCCACCAGCCACCACTTTTGTCCACTTGAATCCATAGAATCCACTTGACTGCTCAAAGAAAAGTGGTGCAGAAATAGCTTTTATTTCCCATGCTCATGTTTCTTGCATTTCTCCCCTCTTCCTAAAGCAGCAAACTGACTGCAAAATACCTAATTTGGTAATTATTGTTGCAAATTTTCCATCAGAAAAATAGAAATTCTTGAATCCATGTTTCTAAAAATGTACAAGATATGCTACATCTGTACAGAATGTAATAATGTGTATTTGAACTCGGTGCTCTCATTGTTCTTAGAAGTAGGATGCTCTCTCTCCTAAACAAAGCAAGCTTTGCAGAGTAAGGAGAGAAGTATCATTGGCATGGTTTGGATAACCCCATGGATTTCTATTATTTTGCTTAACAATGACTTCTAAAGATTCTCTGATACCCAAAGCTATTTTTTAGAAGCAAGTGTTTCTTAAGACCATCGTGCTTATGTACTACCATTGTGAAAATTGCCATGGGACTGTTACCTTTCACCCAGGTGGTCCCCACTGATGGGCAGCAGTGACCTTGCTCTGGTGTCTCATCTGAATGCAGGCAGCTCGAGCTGTGCAGAGACATCCCCCAAACCTCTGCTGCAGTGTCAGCATTGGACACGAGCCCATGCCTCAGTCGGAGATGTGCATCCCTGACCTTCCAGTGGAGAGGCAATAGTGCTGCCAGCTGTGTTATGCTGACAGGCAAAGGACTTGGTTTTGAGATCCAGAAGTGAAGAAACTGAAACACAGCACAAACTTCTAACTGTTGAAAAAATGTAGCAGTAAACCCCAGATAATCTTACCTTCAGTTTCCAAATTATTTTGTTTTCCAGGTTGCTGGGAGTAATTTGCCTCATTAATGCAGTTCTGCAGCATGAGCTATTTAAATTTTATCCCAGAATGAGTTCTTTTAGCTGAATAAAAGCCTTTTGAAAAAACTGATTTATGTCACATTCACAGCTTTAAATAGAACAATTCTGGTTCAGTGGCAAAGCATTGGGGTCAAGGTCCGTGGTCTGCGTTTTCTAAGTGCTGTGCATGGATTTGCATGCACACAGCTTACATTAGCACTAACACAATTTGATAGTGGGCATGTGGCCCCTGTGTGGTAGTTTAGGAATGTAGCCCTCAATAGAGAAGATATTTACAGCACTGGAGCTCATGTTGGGAAATATGAACAGCTGTGCTCCAAACGGAAAATACACATCTGAAGTAAGACAAGCATACTGAAAATTATGTCCTGGCAGTTAACGTTTGTATTTATACACACTGCTGGGCAAAACTGCAAGGAAATATCATTCTTCCAGGATTTGTATGTTTTTCAGGGCTAATAGGAGAAAACACCTGTCATCAGAAAAGATTTTTGCTGATTGTATTTTTTTTTTTTGCTGCAGTTCCTGTAGTGGTGGTACAAAAGAAATATAATTAATAAGTAAAGGCTATGTCACTTGGTAATTATGTTTTAGTAGCAGTGACATGGCCTCTTTATACTTTTGAATACTCAGTTGAAATAATTCCTCTTGAACATATATTTACATAGATTTTTAGATTTAAATATTTTGAATTTTCATTTCTAATCTCTCAGCACCTGCTGTGCACAGAAAGTGAGCACCTGAGAAAGGCATTATCCATCATGCTGTTATAGGAACTTTGTATTTACTTGCATAGTGTCTAGAGCTGACTGTTAGCTAAATCCACATCAAGATAAGAGGACTTTGGAAAAAATTTTCATTAATTTTAAATTTGACTGATGGAGCACATGCCAATACCTCAGATTTTGCCTGCTGTGCTTCCCTGGAATTGATCTGCCTGTCTGTTCCCTAGTCCCCACAGGGTGACGCCTGGAGGGGTGGAGGACTAATTCCACTGATCCCTATGTTCAGGGAGCAAATAGGGCTCTTGCAGGATGCATGATAATTCCCTAACTAAATGGACCGTGCTGAATAGTTCACCTTCACAGAGTTATATGTGGAGAGGCTCGAGATGGGGAAGCTTTTTTCAGTAACACCAGCATAGCAGTACAGTTCTGTTTTGCAGATTGGCAAAGTGAGACCTTGAGGTTGTCTTTTATCTGAGACATAACACAGGTCAGGAGCAGGCCAGAGCACAGCTCATGCTTCCTGAGTCCAAAGCTCCAGATTTTTATTTTGCCATGCTTCTGGAGTGGTGGGCATATATGTCCAGGGAATAATTTGTATTGCCAAAAGGAAAACTGGTGGGTGAAAGACACAAAAAGGAGTTCAAGACATAGTCTTGATAAATACCACTTAATTAGTTTGCATAATGAATTTTGGAACATGGCTATCTGTTAGATGCAAAATTTTGGATGCTTCTTTAGTATGAATATTGTATTTCTTAATGACATATTAGTTGGTCAGAGGGAAATATTTTCACTAGAGCTTGTGGAAAAATATTTTCCCAATAACAATCATGACATTATAATTAAAAAGGAAAAATAGTGTGGCTACTGAAATAGAGAATGGTGTTCTGCTGCTGCCATTACTGCTGTATTAGTTCAACTGACTGAAATCTGTGTGGAGGATAGGCAGGTTCTGGCCCTGCCATGGACGACACAAGTGTCACTCTCATGCTGTGGACAGATTTCTTGGCTTTTTTTATATGCTTGTGTACCTTTGAGGATGACACAATACTAGTAGGGTTGCAAAGTCAGGGTTCAGGAAGCGAGGAATGCCATAAATAAAATCGTCCGTCCACTTCTGATTCAGAATTCTTTGATGTACTAATGGCTGTGCAGAGTGGGACAACTTCAGCCTCACTCATTGTCCAGATTTTACCATTTCTGGTGCTGGGTAGAAATGTATAGAGGTTGCTAGGACTACTGCCTCATTTGCTGAAGAAATGAAAAGGTGTGAAGGAGTCAGGACAGTACGGGACTGCTAGGCAAGGCTGTCACAGTCAAACATTAATGCTAGCTGCTAGATTCTATTCTTGCCTCTGTTACAGAATTTCCATGTGATTCCAGTCTAATCAAGCCATGTTTTTTTCTAATTGTATTTGTTTACTTTCTGAATGCTTAGTTTGAGACCCTTGTGTTTGATTTATGAAGCACAGAGATAGATCAAGTCAATGAAAATTATCTGAACATATAAATTACCAAAGAATTCTAATCGCTCCAGGTTCTGTGAGTGTATAATTTTTTATTTAAGTTATAACTTTCACTTGAATTTCTTGGACCTCTTCTGTTGAAGAGGGATAACACAATCTTTTCCTGTGTCTCTTTAGAATGGTATTTGAGAAGGGAGGAGCTACTGTAAATACTGAATGACAGCCTAGGCAGAAATTAATAAGTCTCAGAGCAGGGTGTGAATAATGCTCAATAAATGAGGCATGGGGACACACTGACTAATAACAAGAAAACAAAGGCATTGAGTAGCTGCTCATTATGTCAGTCAGTGCAGGCAGGGGTGCAGTGGAAAAAATAGTAGGTGGTCGGGTAATTAAAGATAGTATCATAATGCATGCACACAAGGTTGCCCAATTAGGGCTGCACAGCAACTCTAATTCTAACACTTCCCTAAATTTTCAGTGCTTGATTTTACACATTTAATGTTCCCTAGCATATTTTTGGTGTATTTACATATATACACTCCCCCATTGCCTCCTTCATTGCCAGACTGTTAATTAGGTAGAACTACTGAGAAATGCAGTTGGATAAACAGGGTTTTGCAATGAACCTTGGATATCATGCTGCAGAGCAGGAAACCTCAGGCTGCCAGAGCTTTGAAGGGTTTTCATCAGTGGTAATGAATTTGTTTTCTCTGCTTAATCATTTTAAAGAAGTTAGTTATGTTTTCAGTGCAGTCTGTTTTCTGACTCACTATGTTATGTTATTTCTAGGCCTTCATGGCTGATGATGGTCTGCTTGAAGCAACTTTTAATGAGACTTGTGTTCATAAGATTCTTCTCCCTTGAGTGTGGGTAGTCTTTAGCTGTGGCCCTCATCTAAAATTTTATTTCACCCACTTCTTTTGGAAAATTGCTATCTGCAACTTGAGATACTTTGGTTCTCAAGTGCAGCTTTCTACTTGGCATTAACTGCCTGTGTGATGTGGAACTTTTCAGAATATCACAGAACAATAACCACAGAAGTGGAAAAATTGAGAGACTGGGAAAGGAGAATGAGGGACAGAAAAGTAAATAAGCTTTATTGAGACCTTTTTTCTTGTGCATGCAAATAAATTATTTCAATGCTTCAGTGATGCTGCTCTCCTGAACTGTTCTACCACAATTGCACTGTAAATGCTTTACCTGAAATAGGACTCCAATATTCTGAAATATGGCCTCACTTGAGTATGAATATGGCCAAGGCATTAGTAATAGCATCAAAATACAACCTTGGTGATAGATTCAGGGTTAGAAAGCCTGAAAAGCTGAGCCTTTTTTTTCAGCTTGTCCTGTCTACATACTCTTAACTCGGTTAGTTTCTTTCCCTTTTCTAAGATTTTACCTGAAATAAAAAGGTGTCATGGTGAAAAGAAGTCACAAATGAAGGTGTCTATATTATGTGTCAAACCATGCAGACATCATCTCAAAAGCACTGTTTGTATTTTTTTGCAGGACCAGCTCTTGGACTTAAGAGTCACATGTGCTATAATTAAACATTGATTCACAGGAATGAAGGGATTTTTTTTTTCCTCCTTTAAGGAAATGGATTTTAGGCAAGTAATGGAAAAGCAGTGTAGTATAACTTTAGTTTTATGTCAGAAAATAAGCTGCAAGTGACCTTTTACTTGCACCTAGAACTTAATATTTATTTTAGCTTTCCATTGGTATTGTCTTTAAATGTATATTTTTTTTTGATTGTTTAGCATTCAGGAATTCTAGTCTTTCATAAAATATCTTTAGTTGTAGTTAAAATACACTACAACTAACTTCAAAATTATATTTACTCCTTTACTGCAATTTTCATATCACTTTTACCAAGCTTTCTATTCTTATAAACCTTTTTCTTTTAGAAATTGTATGGAAATAATTTGGTAATGTATTATGTTATAACATAGCCTCATATTGTGAAGCCTTTTGGAATATTTTGTTGAGACTTAGGTTGATACAGGCTCTGACAGTCGTAGCATTTATTTAAACTACAGAAGTCTTTCAGAACCATTGTTAGTTACTTTGAGCTCCATGGCTGAATGTTGTAATCCATTTTTTCTAGTTAAGGATTTGTAGAGTCACTTTTTCCTGTCATTCCCTGTCCATGTGAATTAAAATGAGCAATACAGAGAACGCAGATAGTCAGATGTTAATAAATGAGGATGATGGGTCAAGCCCACTTATCCAGAACTTACAATTTCATCTGCTGCTACAATTAAGATTCTTCGAGAAGCTGGTCTTGTAGTGTCAAAATGCTTCCACCTTACATTGTTTAAAACTTGCTGTGTTGGATGGACTAGTAGCATTTAAGTGCTTAGAAAGACAGAAATTACCTCTGTGAGATCTTTATTTCTCTCTGATACTTGTTTAGCAAAACACCTCAGCTCATGCTTAGCCGCAGATATATTTAACTCATCCCAAGCCAGATAAAAACACTGATTTTTCATGTTTTGGAGTAGATTCCAAAGCATTTAAGCACATGCTAAATTCTGTATTGGCCAAATTACCTCCAGTTTGTAAAAGATAAAATTTTAAAGGGAGATAGTCAATGCATGTATGCTGAAGGCAGTGAATCTAGGAGACATTTATACTACATGAGTACTGCCTGAGTTATCTTTCAATTTTTTTTTTCTTTATTTTTTTTAACAATTTGCTTCTATCACAAAAACCCATGATTTTGGTTGATTGCCTGCTGTATTTTTCTTCCACAGTAAGCTTCCTTCTTGCAAATAGCAGCTCAGAATGCTCACTAGAGTATTTGTTACGTGGTCCTGCTCTGTGATGGTTTCAGAAGGTGACACCAATTGAAAATACACGGTACGGGTGGCTTTAGTGTATAATTTATTGTAACCTTCAAATCCTTTCCTAGTTCTGGGTATTGTACTGTTCATTCCTTCCTTTTATGATTTAGTCTATGTGATTTTTACTACCATTCCACTCAGAAGCTTGCACTTCACCATGCCATTCTTTCTGAACCCCTTTGGAAAACATGGGATTAATCTTTCAAAATGAGCCTGGATGTGTGTGGTATTTACAAATTTTGATTCCTTGTTTTGATTCTTTGGTTAGTTTCCCAGAACATGGGCTGATACCTATACATAATTTAAAAAAAAAAGAAAAACAACCAAGAAAACCAAACCAGAGCAACCAAACAAAATAACAGATGTTGAGCTGTATGAACTGCTGTCCCTCATTCTTCCTCGTTTTGGTGCAATTTCGTGTGATAATCTACACCGTGGACACAGAGATGTTTGAATTTTGGCAGTATAATACTTTGCCAGTCTTGTGTAGTGATGGCGTAGAGCTTGCTGATATTTTGTCCCAAAACTATGATTTCAGCTCTCTGTAGTCTTGCATTTAAAAGCAGCCAATTGAGATCAGTGCCTGTGGACCTGAATCTTTCTCTTCAGCTCTCTGTACAGCTTATTACCAGTTTTATGCAAACAATAAACAGCAATAAAATACAATTAGCAGAGACAAAAATATGTAGTGAAGACTTTCTAAAAAATAATCTACATGCTATTTGCATATCTAAGATATTTATTGTCTGTCATTGACAGAAAATAAATGTTAGACTGGAAATTACTCCATTAGGTGTAAGAAAGGCCCACTGGCTAGCATGGAAGTTTTCAAGTTCATTTCTTTCTCCTTAGCAGAAAATTTTTACTATCCATTTCTATTTTTATG